>OY998171.1:61245496-61845496 GCA_963921995.1 Oxystoma pomonae
AGAGAAAAGGCATGACAGAGTCGTCAATGGAGATTTCTGGCATCTATAGCGACTTCAACTCTAAAAGAATATGATGTTTCTTTTAAGAAATGGTGGAATTTTTGTCAGTTTCAAAAAATAGATCCTTACAAGGCATCAATTTTTGAAGTCATGTCATTTTTAGAATCATTATATAAATCAGGTTCATCTTATGGCTCCTTAAACAGCCATAGATCTGCTCTTTCTTTTATTTTAGGGCCTGATTTAGCTTCTGATTTTAGAATTAAGAGACTTTTTAAAGGTTTCTATAATTTGAGAACTCCAAAGCCCCGATATGACTCAGTTTGGGATCCTGCAGTAGTGTTAAATTATTTTTCTAGACGGCCTTCAAATGAAGATTTAAACTTACAATTACTTTCTTTTAAGACAGTTACGCTGTTAGCTTTGGTAACTGCCCATAGGGTTCAAACGTTATCACTTATATTTTTGGATAGCATTTTGCACTCGAATAATGGAATTCAGATAATGATTACTGCAAGGATAAAGACTTATGGTAAAAATAGATGCCAACCTCATTTATTATTGTCTTATTTTTCAGAAAATCCTTTAATCTGTCCAGCTAAAACTCTTAAAGATTATATAGACCGGACTAATGATTTAAGACCCTCAGGAACCAAAAATGTATTTATATCTTTTAAATATCCACATCATAAATGTACCAGTCAAACCTTGAATAGGTGGATAAAGGCTGCTTTAGTAGTAGTAGTATTAGAGAAGGGGCGGCGCGAAGCCTGGCAAGTAGGACTTCTTGGGCCCTTTCTGCCCTACCCCGAGCCTGCCCCTAATCCACCGCCTGCACCACTGGTCTGGCAGTCTGCTCATTTGGTTTCACTGTTCTTTTTGCAAAGTCCAGTATTTTCCTGCTGCTGCTGCTTTAGGTCTGAGTGGAATTAATTTATCTATATTCTCAGGACATAGCACAAGGCATGCTGCTACGTCTGCAGCAAAATGAAAAGGTGTAAATATAGATGTCATTCGCAGCACTGCGAAGTGGACAAAAAATTCCAATACATTTGCCAAATTTTATGACAGGCCTATTTTGGAAAAAGAAAAATTTGCCTTGAGTATCTTATCCAGTTAAGTTGTTTTCGTTTTTTGTAAGTAGGATTAAGTTTTTTTTAAAGATAAGTACCTAGTTAAGTTTTCTGTTCCTTACATACAAAAATTGGTTTTCATTTTATTTTTGTTTGTTAGACATTATATATCTACCTAGATATTAGAACTTTTGTAATGTTTTGAATAAATAAGCTTTTTCCTTATAGTGTCGCAATCTTTAAACATCTACAGTACTCAGATTCTCATCTAAGAGGGAGACAAATATAATTATTAGATCAATCGATCTAGTGAAGATCGATCTTAATTATATATTATCTCCCTCGAGGATGAGACCATCCCTAATAATTATTAATTTGGGAATTTAATTTACCCGCCCTTTTTTGCGAAACTGCTTTAAAGAATAGTAAAGAATAATAGTTGGTTAAAGAAAACCGACCAACGAAACAAAATTTTGTTATTAAAAAAGTGATCCGAGACGTGTCTTAGTTTTTACAGAATGCGCCTTCCCTTCCATTCAAAGTTCAGCCAATTCTGATGTTTATTATTTTGTGTCCTCCGTTCAGATGACAATGTCATCTGATCACTATGTAGTAGTCCTTTCGCACTAAATAAACCACGTTTCTTGAAAGCCAATCTATTAAAATTTTGAATTAGCCACACATCCTATCTACAAATCAACCAACTGCCAAACGTCACTTGTTCTTTTACGTGCTTGGTATGAACTGCGTTTTTTGAGTGATTAGTTTTTTTTTGCTTTTGTGTCCTCCGTTTTTTTGCTGTTTTTTCTACAGAAAAAATACGATGGGAAAAAGAAGAAAACGTTCTCCGTTCATCTTCCTCGTCGGAAGATGAGGCTGCTTTTTGGAAAAAAAAGTATAAAAACATGGAGAACGACTTCGAAAATTGGAGAAAATGTCCGCCCGAAGCAATATGGAGGATGTTGATGAGTCATCAAATAATGAAATTCAGGTCATTGTTCATAAGGAAAATATTCCTCCTGAAGAGATTGTTTCTCAGTCTTTGGGTAAGATTTTGTTTTAAAAAATTTTTAGGTTTGTTTTAGAGACAAGAGTCAGTCATTAATTTAAATTCCCCAATATTTGTATATTTTTATTTTGCAACAGTGGTTGCTTAGATTGATGAGTCTAGTCAAATTTTTACTATTTGGCAAGGATGATTGCTTAGTCTGTTGAGTCTCAAAAATTAAGACTTACTTGCAACGATGGTTGCTTGGCATTTTAGGTCTCAATAATTAAAACTTGCTTGCAACAATGGTTGCTTACATCGATGGATCTTGAATAAAGTCAAATTTTATTGACTTGCAACGATGGTTGCTTATTTAGACCAATGGTTTTCTGCCTTTACTTTATTACTTGCAACAATGGTTGCTTATACTAATGCGTCTCTTAACATAGACCAATTGGACAAAGTTTATCTTTTGTTTTTTCTCTTTTTATAGAAGAGGAGAATGGAGAGAAAGATTCAGGAAATGCTCGTGGGTCTCTTGCTTCTGATAACCAGTTTAATACAGAAGTATTGAAACTTCTTGGGACAGAAGTAACTGTAAAAGAAGGTGACAGTTTCCAATTAAGTTCCCCTTTAAAAGCTGTTTGGGGGGACATTTCTTCTAAGGGAATTCCAAAAAAAATTAAAGAAAAAATTATGGAGAGATACCCTCAAATTGCAGACCTACCATTCCTATTGGTTCCAGAGTTAAATCCAGAGGTTGTTGCAGTATCCTCTGAGTTTGCATTGACCAGAGATAAGAAGCTGCAAGATTTTCAACAGCAGATGGTTTCTTGTTTATCTGCTTTAGGAAGGGCATTAACCGAATTGGTTATAGAGGAACAAAATTCTAAGAGTCCCATATCAAGATTAAAGCTGATCCACACCATTAGTGATGCTTGTCGGCTATTGGTAGATTTATGCTGGCAACAGAATTCCAGCAGAAAAAATCTTTTGGTGGGTTTGTTTGATGATGATCTTAAAGCTTTGATTACAAATGCCCTATCAGATTCTTTCCTTTTGGGAAAAGACTTTCCGGATAAAGTCAAAGATGCTAAATTATTAAAGAAAACAGCATTAGAACTTAAAGGAAAGAAAGTTGTAAGACAAAATCAAGACAAAAATTTAAATGTAAGGAGCTCGTTCAAACGCCAGCCATTGGGCCCTCGTCCGAGCTGGCTCAAGTACAAGAGGGCACCATCCAATTTCAGGATCCAGAATACAAACAACTTTCAACAGCGAAGAGGGGGGAAGAATCAGTATCGGAGAAGGACATATTAAATTTAATGGAAAATCAGGTAGTTTTTACAGCTGGAAATCTGGCAAATTTTTTTAATAATTGGCAAAAAATTTCTCAGGAAAAAATCCTCCTTAGTTATGTAAAAGGTTACCCCATTGTTTTCAACAAAACTGTGGAGCAAGTTTGTATACCACAGGAATTTTTGGGTTCAGAGACAGATAAAGCTCTAATTAAAAAAGAGACAGAGCATTTCTTGGAAACAGGTGCTATTAGTAAATGTGTTTCATGTAAAGATCAATTCATTTTATCAGTATTTATTGTGCCTAAAGGCAGTGGGGGTCAAAGACTAGTTATAAACTTAAAGAAACTAAACTCTTTTATTGCAGCTGAACATTTTAAGGTTGAGGATAAAAAAACTGTTTGTAACTTAATCACAAAAAATTGTTATATGGCTTCCTTGGACCTTAAAGAAGCCTATCATTTGGTTAAAATAAATACAGTCTAAAGGTTTTATTTCTAGTATCTACTTGGATGACTCTTAATGGCCTCGTCTTTTGAAGACTGTCTAAGTAATATTTATGAAACCGTTAAATTATTGATAGATCTTGGTTTTTTATAAACACTTCTAAAAGTAAAATAACTCCTTCAGGAATTATTGAGTACTTAGGTTTTGAATTCAGTTCCCATTTTATGACAATTTCTCTCACTGAGTTCAGGATAAGAAAAATTCTGAATTTTTTACAAAAAATTTGAACTTTAGAAAATTGTACTAGAAGATACTTTGCTTCTTTGGTGGGCATTTTAGTTTCTGCTTGTCCAGCAGTGAGATATGGCTGGGTACACATTAAGAAGTTGGAACAAGCTAAGTTTTTGGCCTTACAAAAAAATGATGATAAATATGAAGCTATCATGCCCATTCCTTCATCAGTTTTAGATGATTTATCTTGGTGGCTTCGTTCCTTACCTAGTGCTAAGGAAGTTTTGTATAAGAAATCTTTTGATTTAACAATTTTTTCAGATAGTAGTAAGACTGGTTGGGGGGCCGTTTGTAACACAGAGAGAAGTCATGGTTTTTTGTCTGTATCTGAGCAATCTTTACATATCAATATTTTGGAAATTTTGGCTGCTTTTAATGCGTTAAAGGTTTTTGCTGAAAATTTAAATAATAAGAATATTTTGTTACGCATATACAATACTACGGCTATTGCGTATATAAATAAAATGGGAGGAATTCGTTTTCCTTCTTTAAATGAAATTACACATAAACTTTGGCTTTGGTGTGAATCCAGAAATATTATGGTTTTTGCATCTTATATTCGATCAAGTGATAATTTTATTGCTGACAGAGAACAAGGCGCTCTAAAAGCGAAATTGAATGGGAATTGAATGCACATGCTTTTAATAAAATTACTCAACTTTTGGGAGTGCCAGAGGTGGATATTTTTGCCAGTAAAATTAAATCTGACCAAGATGCAATTATTTTTGAACCTAACAAAGAACTATTATTATCTGTTAGCAGAACCCCACACCCCATGTGGAAGAAACTTTCCCTGGTGTCCGGAGTTGTATCCGCCAAGCCTTTCGTTTAAGAGACATGGAGAATTCTTCTATTGAGATAATTTTGGCCTCTTGCAAGTTCTACCCTTAAACAATATAATACTTCTTATAAAAAAATGGTGGATTTTTTGCCATGAAAGAAATATAAATCCCTATAATGCTTCAATAATTCAAGTTATTTCTTTTCTTGAATTGGTTTTTCAAAAAGGGGGGTCCTATGGATCCCTTAACAGCCACAGGTCGGCCTTATCTTTAATTTTAGGTACAAGCTTTGCTGATGATTATAGGCTGAAGCGTTTTTTTTTTAAGGGAATATATAACTTGAGACCACAAAAACCGAAATATGATGCGGTGTGGGATCCTTCCATTGTTTTACAATATTTTTCAAGTCTGGCTACTATTGATGAATTATCTCTTGAAATTCTGACATACAAAACTGTTACACTTTTAGCTCTTTTTACGGCACATCGAGTCCAAACTCTCTCTTTAATATTTTTAGAAAATTTATTACTTTCTAAAGAGGGAATTAATATAAAAATTCCTTCCAGAATAAAAACTTCTGGATGGAATAAATCTCAACCTCATCTATTCCTTCCTTATTTTTCAGATAATTCTAAAATTTGCACTGTCATTACTTTAAATGATTATGTCAGGATCACATCTAAATTTAGATCTTTAGACTGTAAGAATTTATTTATATCATTTAAAGAACCGTTTAATGCATGCAGTAGCCAGACGTTGATTAGGTATATTAAAACTTGTTTAGGTTTGAGTAGACTAGACATTTCAATTTTTTCTGCTCACAGTGGCAGACATGCAGCTACGTCCACAGCTAAGGCTAAAGGTGTTAATATAGATATAATACGTAATGCAGCAAATTGGTCTAAAAATTTCGCTACTTTTGCGAAATTTTATGACAAACCAATTTTGAATAAGGAAGAGTTTGCCTTAAGTGTTTTATCTACCTAGTTTTACGTTTTTTTACTTTAAATATGTAATGTTGTTTTCCTTTTTTTGATTAGAATATCATTTTATTTTTCCTTATATTTATATATAAAAATATACACATATAATTTATTGCAGTGTTTTAAAGATGCCCTTTTTCCCATTACGTGTGGCAAGCGATAAACATCTACATAGTGATCAGATGATATTGTCATCTGAACGGAGGACACAAAATAATTGTATAATCAAACGAACTTGTGAAGTTCGATTTTAATTATTTTGTGTCCTACGGAAGATGACACCCTCCCTTATCCCATTTAGAATCTTCCCGCGTCATCTTTGCGACACGGCTTTGAACTGAAGTGACGTTTGGCAGTTGGTTGATTGGTAGATAGGATGTGTGGCTAATTCAAAATTTTAATGGATTGGCTTTCAAGAAACGTGGTTTATTTAGTGCGAAAGGACTACTACATAGTGATCAGATGACATTGTCATCTTCCGTAGGACAAAAAATAATTAAAATCGAACTTCACAAGTTCGTTTGATTATACAATTTGATACTAAAAAGTACGGATATCACATAACCAAATGACAAATCCCGGGTTTGATAAAAAGGGGGTTTACAAATTACGAGTTTGATTTTGAATAGATCTAAACAAACGAACAATAAAATGGCAAAAATCTTAAAACAATTGAATTACTTTGCGGAAAAAAGCGTAGAACATTTCTTTATGGTCCCAGGTTACACACACCCATTTCAATATGTGATACGATTTGATTACACACTGTATAATAAGTAATTTACTCTAATTTTACATATGCCTAGGCTAAATAAAATAACTATAATAGAGAGTTTTAGCGAAACATCAAACGTAAGGATCGAGTGCGTAACTTATTTTTCCTGAATAAATTTCTAAAATGGCACATTTCTTCGAAAACGTCTGTGACTTTTTAATCTCAATTTACAAAAAAATATTATTTTGCATTGAGAAATGTTTTCTGTTATTTGTTGCCCACCCTTTAAAATAGTTATGATACTTATTTGAAACAAAGTAGTTTTAAACAGCGCAGGTAAAATTCTAGACATACCGTTTGATTATTTACCAAAATTCTCTATTTTAATATTATAATAATAATAGACATCAAACATCTATTTATATATAACTATAGTTTATGTGGCGTTTTTGAGACCCTCTCCCTTCTTATTTTCTCTTTCTTAACACTTTTAAAATACCTGAGTAAATTTTTACCTTATATAGAGTTTTTATCAGATGTAATTGAAAAAAATCAACTCGAAAATATGATAAAAAAGTCGAATTGACATAAGCTAAGTCAGCACTATTTTGAACAATAATGCCGCTGTGTACAAAAGTGTTATAAATTATGTTTGTTAGTAAGTTAGGAACACATCAGTCCGGCCTGCTAGCCAGGTGATATGACCCAGTGAAGGCCAGACATTTCCTATTTTTTTACTGTTTACAATAGACTTCGGGCTTTTTTCAAGTTCGAGCATCCACAGGTTATCTCTAGTCTAGGATAAACCTATCCAACCAAGAAGTATAGATCACCTACCATTGATATTCTAGATGGTGGCGTAAATTTCATATTTTGCTGATTTTAGTACATAAGATAGTTTTAATTAGCCTATGATACCAAAATATCACGTAATGCTTAGATTTACCTACCTTACAAAATTTACTGATGATCCTGCAAAATTGATTTATTTATTTTTAAAGTATTTGCTTTGTCAATAAGGACCTTTTTTGTATCTTTGGACAATAAAGCATATTTACTACTACTACTACTACCCGCTCACCAAACCGGTCTGTGCGTCTATTCTTGAATCGAGAGAAAATTTGCTCCCAGGGAGTCAAATTCTCTCAGTTTTGCTCGATATTGATCGAAAGTAATTCTCTTAGTCAAGACCAATAGAATTACTTTCCATCAGTAACGAGAAAAAGTGAGAGAAACCGATTTAGTAGCGAGAGAATAGACCCACTGATGAGCACCCCCTAGGCAAGCAGTTTCCTTTTCCTAGAAGGATTTAATTTACCCTAAACCACTTTGTCGAGGCTAGGGATCTCCACTATCAATATATGGATCACACGGTACCATCCTCTTAACGTTATGGAATTGTGTTAGCCTGCCTTCTAGCTAACACAGCCTACTCCGCTCTATACGGTGTTTTTCCTTAATTATATGCATATTTGCACTTCGTCCTCTAGATCATAGAATTATATGCGGCACTTCATCCTTCTAGTTTACTATAATTAAATACTCTTGTAGTATGCCTTTTGATGGCGCAAATTTTAAAGTTTTTCTGGCCGGTAACAGAAAAATTCCGTTCCGGCCAGTGTGAACTTGCCTATAATGTCCCAATATCCATGGTTATTTGCCTAACTTTTCATTTTGGCTTTTTGCGCTGAATGGCGGTTAGACGTGCTTCTAGGTTAAATAAAAAAAAAACAATTTAACGACATTTTTTTCAATTAATATTACCAAATTTTTAATTAAACTTGGTTTTCACTCTCATTCAAGATCGAGCTCAAGATCTCGGAAAAGAGATGCCAGGGTCCATAGATGTAGTTCAAGGTAAACTTCTCGAAGTCGATCACGATCCGGGCACTCATCTCGCAGGTCTCATTCAGGTAGATCTGATTCTGATCTAAACACAAGGCTTATAAGAATTGAAGACCTTCTCTTAGGAAAACATCAGCCACCCGAAAAGTTGAGTCAGAGTATGGAACAGCATTCCCCTCGGTCAGGAGGTTTCACCCCTCCTCAGAAAACGGTTGCCAGAGGTGTCACCCCTCTTAAAACAGTTGCACGAGGTTTTACTCCTCCGCATAACATGAAGTCATTAGATAGTGCATCTAATGATGAGGACATTGTGTTTGTTACAGATATGTGATGAAGGGAAATCTCGCAGTGCCTTGGTAAGGACGCGGGGCAGAAAATCCACTAAAAATTTTACTACATAAAGCAGTTGCCCCAAGATGGTTAAACATCTTACTAAAAGGCCTCTCTAAGGAGGAGAGGGCGGATCTAATAAAACAATGTGGAATAGCCGAAAACTGCTTTGCACTCAGGGCATCAATACTTTCAATAAATGCTTTATCCAAAGATAAGTGGGTAGTGTCCTGATAAATGGGGGCAGCTATTACAGCTTTGGGAAGTCTTGTAGACAAAATCCTTAAAAATGACTCTGAATTTGCTAAGACATTGATTCCTGATAGCAGCAAAGCAGGAAAATTATTAACAGACCTCTTCAATAACATTTCTCGTAACAGGAGAAATTCCATAATATCAAATCTCAAAAATCCATTGGCTATGAATGTTGCTAAAGCAACAGATATAGGGGTTGATCTGTTTGCTGAATTTTCTCGACGGGTTAAGTTGGTCTTGGGACCTTTAAGAGTCATACATCAAGGCCTTCATCTAAAATGGCCAACTCCGTGTCAACGCAGCCAAAGGAAACAAAGTTTTCGCAAGAAGTAGAGGTAAGATATGCTGGCAGGTTGAGCCATTTTTACTATCAGTGGGAATCCTTCCTTTCTGATAACAAAATTTTTTTAATTGTTGAGTGGATTAAGGGATATAAAATCCTTTTAACAATCCGCCCTTGCAATCAGCTGTAACTAATGTACAGAAATCTCAAGATGTAGAAGCTAGAAAATTAATTCAATCTATGCTTTTACATGGTGTAATAAATCGCTGCAATCACACCAAAGTACAACTCATTTCAGCTTTTTTTAGGAAGAAAGCTGATGGCAGTTTTAGGTTTATTTTCAATTTAAAAAATTTAAATCAGTGTATTGAGGCCCCACACTTCCAAATGGAAGATTATAGGACTGTTATAAAGCTTATTGAGAAATATGACGAGCTTAGACTTGAAGGATGCTTATGCTTATTTTAACTAAAATATATCCTGAAATATTTAAGCTTTCAGTTTAAGGGCTTTTTATATGAATTTTGTGTTGAACCTTTTGGGCTTTCAACCATGCCGTATGTTTTTACGAAAATTTTACGCCCTGTTATTAGGTATCTAAGGACACAATAGTATATTATAAACCATGGAGTAAAGTGGTACATTTAATCCCGAGGCAAAAAGTTTATTTTAGGTTATGACCAGTGAGGATCAAGATTGAGGTAGTAAGAAAAATAGTCTTCTAAATAGTTTGACTCTTTAAATGATTAATTTATCATCTAGGTGTATGAATAATATCACAAGCTCAGCCATTCCAGTGAAAAGTAAAGTTATTGAATGTATTACAAAAAATCACTGAAAACGTTGCTAGTAGTAGGTGTCATCAATAAATTAAACTAACTTTTGCAATTATTATCTACGAGATCCTCCATCCCATTTTTATATTGTCAGTGATTATTAGGTAAGTATGAAAAATAATTAAAAAAAAAGAAAGTAAGTAAATAAAGTTGTTTGACAGACACCATTCTTTTTTTCAAGTAACGCCAGCAAATTGTGAAAGTTTTGTATTAAAATTTTGTAAAAAATGGGTAAGTATTAGTTATATTTACTTAGTTTTTATTTGTCTTGTTATTTGTAGCATCCGTTACGCCTTTTTCATATTTATTAAATATTTTTCTGTATGTACTTTAGGAGAAACTTGCAAAAGTAGTTGTTTGAACCAAAAACGTTATACTTATTATATTTTATTGTATGAACTTATCTGTAAATACTAAAACTAATTTTTAAAATAAAGGTGGAATATATAGCGTTCGTTACGAATAAAGTTTGAATTAACGTATACGGATTGTCAAAAAATGTATTTTGCCTAGTTTAATTTACCAGATTTTTCTATATTAAATTAAATACGTATATTATACATAATATATGTCACTATGTAAACATTCCTATTGTTGTTGCAGATACAAAAAAAAATGAAAGGACCGCCAAAGAGCGCATGTGTCGATATAGAGAGAAAATTAAACAAAATAAAGGTAATCATTAGTGACTATTTATTCCATGATAAGTATGCGTTATATATTTTCCTAAAAAACATTTTTTTAAAATTAAAAGAAGAAATTCCTAATATTTCAAATTTTATTTAAAAAATTTTGATTTTTCCTGACGGGTGTGCTGCCCAATTTAAAAATAGATTAACATTAAGTAATTTATGCTATTTGGAGACCGATTTTGACCTACCACCAACGGAGTGGAATTTTTTTGCAACGCCACACGGGAAAGGGGCTGTAGATGCAATAAGTGAAAATTTTAAAAGAACAGTATGGAGAGAAGTAAAGTCAAAAAATTTAAATCTTGTTAGTGCCGCCGAGTTTTATAATTGTGCTTAGAATTACTTGCCATCCACCAACTTAATTTTTGTGGATGCTGTACAGGTGGAAAATGTTAAATCTTTTCTTGATAACAGATGGGTCAAAGTTAAAACTATTAAAGGCATTCAGTCAAAACACCATTTCTATAAATTGCATAATAACATTTTACAAACCACCCAAACCGCCAAGTCATCCTGTGAATCATTTATTGTTTAAAATAACGCGTATTTATAGCTAGGCTAGCCTTATTAAATTAATCTGTGTGAGTTTGTAGTTTATATTGTTTAAGGTTCCTAATAAAAAACTAGTAGAAAACTTGTAGCATCCGTTACGTAGCGTCCGTTACAACATATTTTCTTTGTTTTATTTCTACAGCAAATTAAAAATAAAAGTTTTCTATAAATAAAATCTTACTATCATTGTGTCTATATATGGCCGGTATAGCCCTATGGGGAAGTTGAACTAGACCCAGTAACGACTAGGAACTGCTCGATTAAGGACCTGTACGAACTCGTACAGGGGAAAATTTAATGGTGTGGTTAAACTAGAATCAACACTAGGAACTGCTCCACTAAGGACATGTACAAACTCGTACAGGGGAGTGGAGTGATTAAACTAGGATCAAAGGGTGCACAATAAGCCAGTAATGGCTGCAGTGCAGTGACTCTGGCCAGCCATCAGGGTTTTAGTCGGTAGGAATCCGACACTACCCGGGCTCTCGTAGAGGAGAAATGACTCTGGCAGGAAAGTAGTTCGGGCGTCTTATGCAAGATTTCCCCTTGATACCCTTGAAGAAAAAAAAAATCATGACTTTTGACACTTTTTATAAAAAGGCAGTTCTTTTTGATGTAGCGTCCGTTACGCAAATTAGAAAATCAATATTAAAAAATCCGAAAGTTACAGGGAGGGTAGGGTGTCTTTTATTTACTAAAGCCACGTATTGTGTGTTTGTCCTTTATGAAAATCTTTAAAAAATTAAAACTTTAATGTTTGATATATTATTTTACCAAAAAAAATCGTACAAAGTGTAGCGTCCGTTACTGAGCTTTCAAAAAACTGTTAAAAAGTGAGATTAAAGTAAACTGATTGGCTTACAAATAAACTGGTTTTGATAATATTCTTAACCAATTTTTTTTTCTTTTTTACAGAAGACCATATTTTGAGGGAAATGCAAGACCCTCCTGACAATCAGGTACCTGAAAACCTTGAGAAAGTGTCATAAGAAAATCCTTTGTAGGCCCCTCAACAAGAAATTTCTGTTACTATTAATAATGAGGTCTTAAAATTTTTGGGTTCTGAAACTACATCATCTGAGTGTGATAGTTTGTTTTTATTTACAAAAAATCTGGGCGGGGATATATTTTAAAGGGATTTCTGAAGATGTTAAGTCAGAAATTATCGGTAGGTACCCACAAGTTATTTTGGTCAAAATACAAAAATTTGTCCAGCTGCTACTTTAAATTACTATATGAAGATGAAAGCTGAGGGCGCCTCAATGCACAAAGTCTACTTCTAAACTTAAACGAATTAGCACAGATACTATTGGTAATACGGCCAGCTGATCAAAAAACTCTAACTATGTTTGCCAAATTCTATGATAATCCTATTAATTATCAAAGTAAGATTTTGCCTTTTATGTTACTAGCTTCATAAAATGTTCTGTTAAATTTTAGTGAATTACTTTTGATTTTATTTTAGTTAGTTTTTGTTTAATAATAGACAGGGATTATCCCTAATATTAGTTTACCAATATGGTTTAGATTAGGTGTAATGACGAGTTTTCTTTTTTCCATATCGTGTCGTAAATAAGCTATCGCTTATTGTTTATCAACAACTACATGTGATCAGATGACATAATTTTCATCTGGAAGCAGGTCAAAAAATAATTGTTAAATCAATCGATCGATCGATCGATCGAACGAATCGATTTTAATTATTTTGGGTCCTCCAGAAGATGACTCTCTCTCCCTATCCCATTTGAATCTCAAAATTTCCCCGCGTCATTTTACGACACGGCTTTGAACGAAAGTGACACTTACAGATTGGTTGAATGCTGATAATGGAAAATCCGTGACTGTTGGAAAAACGATCTAAATGGGCTTTCAATAAACGTGGTTTCTAGAGTATAAATCAATTATAGGGCTGTGAGTGCCAGCACTTGGTGCTTCTTGGTGTCATTCTTGTCTAATGTCAGCTAATTTACAAAAACAAAACAAGGGGTGTTGTGATAAATGATAAACTAGGATTTTTGTTTCCTCTTATTTTCGAAAGTTGGGTTGGTTTCTGGGGTTGCTCTTCTTATGTGACATGATCTAATAAGAAATGACCCAAAAAATATTTTGGTAATTATGCAGTATACGGTTTTCTGCCATTTTTGATTTTTTTTGAAAAATTCTTTATGGGGGCACCTTCCAGGGTCCCTAGGACCTCAAATCCGTCTGCGCCGGTTAGTTTTTTTTTAATTTTTTTGGTTTTTTAAAAAAAATTTTCACTAAAACAACCCAAACCAACACAGTCCAACCCAACCTAATTCAAACCAACCCAAAACAATCAAAAAAACACATTACAACCCCCCCCTGGGCACCCTTTTTTCTCGTAAAAAAAAATCGGACGCAGGCGGATTTGGGGTCCTAGGGACCCTAGAAGGTGCCCCCATAAAGAATTTTTCAAAAAAAATCAAAAATGGCAGAAAACTGTATACGGCATAATTACCAATATTTTTTTTTGCGCTACAAGTGAGTAGAAAAATGTAAAAATAGGCTTTTTGTCCTCTCTTATTTTCGAATGATGGATTATCCAATGACCCAAAAAAGGCATGTGTTTAGGCTACAAGCGAGCAGAAAAATGTTGGAGTTTTTAAAACCGTCCCCACCACTTTTTTATTTTTTAACGGATCATTTAAATATGAGGTCATTGAAAAGCTACATAAAAACATCCCAAAATTTTGAAAAAGATCAAGTATCAGCAAGAATTTTTTGAGACCTCTTATAAATAAAATATACCTATATACTAGACTAATAAGACATCACATTAGAAAGAAAAATAAAAAGTGACGTTTTTTTTTACTTCCTATACTTGTTAGGTGTATTGGTTTAAAAAAAACTCTAAAAAAAATCATGAAAAAACCATACATTATACAGAGTTAGTTAAAAAAAAATTAAATCAAATTAAATTTCAAAACAGTCTTGTCGTTAAAAATTATCCAAATTTCACCATATTATAACCTCATTCAAGCACACCAACCATCGCCCAAGTCGAAACTGGGGTGACGGTGTGGTGTGATAAGCTCACTAAAATAGACATAAATATGTGCAATTTTGACCCTTATTGCCGCATGTTAGTGGCCTTGCTAATGACGCTATAAACGCACCAGTGGACACACCACCTTCCCTGAACGACGAAAATGAGACGCACCGGTCATTTTCATATTCCTGAACGACACACCACGCACCGGTGCGTTTTTTATACTGGTATGGACATTCTGAACGCAGCCCTACACATGTGATCAGATGATATGATTATTTTGTGTCCTCCTGTAGTAGTCCTTTGTACTCTACAAACCACGTTTATTGAAAGCCCATTTAGAACTTTTTCACTACAGCCACGGATCTTCCTTTATCAACAATCAACCAATCTGCAAATGTCACTTGTTTTTTTACGTGTTTTTGCAAACAAGATGACGGGCGACAAGCCTGGAGAATGTTGCTAGAAATCCTCAGGGTAAGAGTTTTTATTTTAGGTTATGATCAGTAAGGATCAAAACTGGGGTAGTAAGAAAAATAGTCTTAAAAGGTTGATTGACCTGATATTTGTAGTCTAGTTTGACTCTGAAAATGATTAGTTTATCATTCTAATCTCGCAAGGTTGACTGACCTTTCTTTAGTCTAGTTTGACTGAAAAACTGTTAAAAAGTGAGATAAAAGTAAGCTTATTGGTTTACAAAGAAACTGGTTTTGATAATGTTCTTAACCAATGTTTGCTTTTTCTTTTTTACAGAAGAACATATTTTGAGGAAAATACAAGACCCTCCTCACAATCAGGTACCTAAAAACCTTGATGTGCCACAAGAAAATCCTTTGGAGACCCATCAACAAGAAATTTCTTTAAATATTAATAATGAGGTCTTAAAATTGTTGGGCTCTGAAACTACATCCTCTAAGGGTGATAGTTTTGTTCTTAGTTCCCCTTTACAAAAAATCTGGGCAAAGATATATTTGAAAGGAATTTCTGAAGATGTTAAGGCAGAAATACAAGTGAATGAGTTGTCTTTCCTTCTTGGTTCCAAAATTAAATTCTGAGTCTAATGCAGCCTGCGCTGAATTTGTTATTAAAAAATTACAGGATTTTCAGAAGCAACTAGTTGCTTGCCTATCCTCACTGGGTAGAGCTCTAACTGAATTGATCATAGAGGAACGTGAAAGGAAAAATCCTGCAACACGGCTAAAAATGATCCACACAATAAGTGATGCTTGTCGCTTATTAGTTAACCTAGGTTGGCAACAAAACAATATTAGGAAAAATCTGTTGATAGAATCTTTTGATGAATATTTGAAAGAGATCATTGTGAACTCCATCACTGATTCCCTTTTATTGGGGAAGGAATTGACTAAGATGGCAAAGGACTCTAAGTTGTTAAAAAAAAAAACAGCTCAAAAAATAAAAAACATTGACTCCTCACCCGAGCGGGCTAAAATATCGAAGGACAATCTCCAACAACAGGAGTCGAGGCTCATACCAGTACCAGAACAAAGAGGTCAGACAAATCGGTACCGGAGGCAGACACAATGAGGTCAGAAAAAGTAATACCAGCGACAGACCCAATGAAGATCTTAGAAAAACAGGTAAAGTTTAAGGCTCGTAATCTTGCTAATTTCTACCAATCTTGGTCAAAAATTTCACAAGATAAAATTATTTTGAATTATATTAAAGGATAAACCATTGTGTTTGAGAAAATGGTTGGATATATTAAGTCATTAATTTCTAGGCTCCAATTCAGATAAAATTCTGATAAAAAAGGAGTCACAACACTTATTATTGTGACGGTCAATTTATTTCAACCATTTTTTAGGTGCCTAAAAGTAATGGGGGTTTTAGAATAGTCATTAATCTAAAGTCCCTTAATTCTTTCATTAAAACTGAACATTTTAAACTAGAAGACAAAAAGACTGTCTGCAATTTAATTTCAAAAGACTGCTATATGGCATCCTTAGACTTAAAAGAAGCATATCATTTAGTGAAAATTAACCTTTGTCTCTCGAAAATATTTACGCTTCAGATTTGAAGGTCACCTTTATGAGTGGAATGTTCTTCCATTTGGGCTGTGTACAGCACCTTTTATTTTTACTAAAATTTTAAAACCAGTAGCAGATGTTTTAAGAGCAGAAGGCTGTATTTCGAGTATTTACTTGGATGACTGGTTTTTAATGGCTTCTTCATTTAAGGATTGCTTAAATAATATTTTGCAGACAGTAAAATTACTTTTGCGTCTGGGATTTTATATCAATACTTTAAAAAGTAGACTGGTTCCTGGGACTATTTAGGATTTAATTTTAATTCTGGCTTATTAATTATTTCTCTCACCAATGAAAAGAAAACTAAAATTTTGGAATGGTTGAGAAAATTTATGGTTTTAAAACAATGTTCTATTCGATATTTTGCTAGACTGGTGGGTATTTTGGTTTCGGCGGGAAAAGTTCCTAGCTTTACAAAAAAACTATGACAATTATAATATCTCAATACCTCCTTCTTTATTAAGCGATCTTATTTGGTGGCAAAATTGTATAACCAATTCGAAGGAATAATTAAACAAAAAAAATTATGAATTAACAATATTCTGAAACAGCAGCGAATCAGGCTGAGGAGCTGTCTCGGTATCGAAAAGAGTTCATGGTTTTTGTTCAGAATCAGAAAAATCTTTTCACATTAATATCTTGGAAATATTGGCAGCTTTTAATGGCTTAAAAACATTTTGTGAACAGTTAAACAACAAAAATATTTTATTACGAATAGACAACACCACAGCCATTGCGTACATTAATGTGTGGTGTGAAGCAAGAAATATTTTTGTTTTTGCTTCTTATGTTAAGTCAACTGATAATATCCTTGCTGACCGAGAATCAAGACGTTTAGAACCTGAGACAGAGTGGGAATTAAATCTAAAAATTTTTACTAAAATTGTTAAATTGTTTGGATGTCCTGAAGTAGATTTTTTTGCAAGTAAATCTAATATAAATTGTAAAAGGTTTTTTGCCTGGAAACAGGAACCAGATGCTGAAGTGATTAATGCCTTTACTGTATCATGGAAGGATATATTTTTTATGCATTTCCTCCGTTTTCATTAGTTTTACCTGTTTTAAAGAAAATTCAGGAAGATAATGCATCAGGAATTGTAGTTGTACCAAATTGGCCAAGTCAACCATTTTTTCCAATTTTTACTAGACTTCTTTTGCAAGAGCCTGTTGTTTTAGAGCCTGACAAAAAATTGTAATTATCTCTTAACAGGAATCCACACCCTATGTGGAAGAAACTTTCCCTGGTGGTAGGCGTTTTATCAGCCAAGCCTTCTGCCTAAAAGGTATGGAAAATTCATCCATCGATATAATTTTGGCCTCTATCACCATTTCTACACTTAAACAGTACAATACATCCAAAAGTGGTGGCTTTCCTGCAAAGAATGGCAAATTAACCCCTACCAAGGCTCAGTTCTTCAAGTTATTTCTTTCTTGGAACTTCAATTTCGAGATGGAGCCACTTATGGAACTGTAAATAGTCACAGATCTGCCTTATCTTTAGTTTTAGGACCTAACTTTGCTGAAGATCATAGAATTAAGCGTTAAGGACTCCAAAACCTAAATATGAGAATATGTGGGATTCTTCAATTGTATTAAATTATTTTTCTGAACTTTCAGATAACAATGAGTTATCCATAGAATTACCTACTTATAAGACTATCACACTTTTGGCTTTGGTTACTGCTCATCGAGTTCAAACATTTTTCCCTTATTGCCTTAGAAAATATTATTCATTCAAAGGATGCGGCTAAACTTAAAGGAGTTAGCATATATACTATTCGTAGTACGGCCAGCTGGTCAAAAAACTCTACTATATTTACAAAATTCTCTGATAGGCCTCTTATTAATACGGAGGATTTTGCCATAAGCATCTTATCTTTATAATATGTTTTGTTAAATTTTAGTTAGTAACTAGTTTTGTTTTTAGTTAGTTTTTAATTAATGACTTATTGATTCTCATAATAGAAAGTGATGATCCCTAGTGCTGTTATTTTACCAATATGGTTTTTCTTTTTGCACATTAATAAACACAAACAAATTGTTAAATCAAACGAACTTGTGAAGTTCGATTTTAATTATTTTGTGTCCTCTGGAAGATGACTCCCTCCCTATCCCATTTGAGTCTCAAAATTTCCCGCGTAATTTTACGACACGGCTTTAAACGCAAGTGACATTTGCAGATTGGTTGATTGCTGATAAAGGGAGATCCGTGGCTGTTGCGAAAAAGTTCTAAATGGGCTTTCAATAAACGTGGTTTGCAGAGTACAAAGGAACTACTACATGTGATCAGATGACATATTTGTCATCTTCCGGAGGACACAAAATAACAAAATAATTAAAATCGAACTCTACAAGTTCGTTTGATTTACCAATTATATTTGTCTCCCTCTTCAGATGAGAATCTGAACACTGTAGTATCTTTGATCTACTCATCAAGACCACGTACTTTGAAAGCTACTCTGAAAATTGTCGTTGGCCGGTTACCTGACCTATCAATCAACCACTACCATATTCCTTACTTTCTTTGTTTCGTGCTTTTCAAGAAAACGTGTTTTTTGAAAGTGATTTTAAAAGTGAAATTTTTGTACTAAAATGGGAAAAAATAAAAGAAAATCTAGATCCAGTTCGTCTTCGTCTTCCTCTAGTGAGGATGAGGCAATGTTCTGACGCAGAAAATTCAAGAGAATAGAGAAAAAGATGGCGTCGCAGAAGAGAGAAGAAAAGGGTGTTGATCAGGAAGTGGAAGATGAGCCTGCTTTTTCGGAAGAAGCAAGCGAACATGAACTCGCGGAATCTCATGAAGCAACAGACAAATCGAAAGGTCAGTTTTATATATTTTTGTTTTTGTGTTACATTTTAATCAAAGGTAAGTGTTACATTTAATTATGTACAATTAGGTCAGTGTTACCTGTTTAGTATGTACATTTTAGGTCAGTGTTACCTATACTATTTCATAATTTGTAAAGAGGATGCTATTTTGTATCAGTTTATTTATGATTCACTCTCTATTACTGTTTTCAGAAGCCCCAGAACCAAATCTCCAGTTAGAGAGTGACATTAAGAAGCTGATTGGAGATGTTAATAAGACGAAGGACGAAGGGTTGATTCTTAGTTCACATCTGGTTCCAATATGGACAGAGCTTTTTGATAAAGGGCTTTCTATTTCTTCAAGGGAGGAGGTACTGAAACGATACCCCCCATTTGTCAATGTGTCAACAGCTGGCCCAGTAATCAACCCTGAGGTGATTGCTGCTATTCCAGAAACTGCAGTAAAGAAAGACAAAAGAATTCAGGAGGCTCACTCTAAGAAAAACATTATTGTCAATGGTTTTGGAGAGAAAAGGAAATATGTTCCCAGGAGGCCAACACAGAAGGGACAACAACGAATTTATCCAAACCCTCGTCAGTTTTGAATCAGATAATGATTAAGTCGGAAAACCTTGCCACAAAAATTGGAATGTGGCAGAAGATTTTAAAGGATAAGACAGTTCTGAGTTACATAAAAGGTTACAAGATTATTTTCTCTGAGGCAGTGATTCAGCGAGCACTCTATCCCTCCTGAATATTTGGGTTCAGAATTTGACAAAGTTTTTATTAAAAAGGAACTGCATCACCTATAGAAGGTCACTTCTATATTTATTGTTCCGAAAAGTATTGGTGACAATAGATTGGTAATTAACTTGAAAAAGTTAAATACTTTTATACAGACCGAACATTTTAAGATTGAGGATAGAAGAACAATTTGTAATCTAATTTGCAAGGGTTGCTATATGGCCAATCTAGATCTTAAAGAAGCATACCATCTTGTGTTCTCGTAAGTTTCTAAGGTTCAGTTTTGAGGGTCAATTATATGAATGGAAGGTGCTTCCTTTAGGTTTGTGCACAGCACCATTGATATTTACAAACATTTTAAAACCAGTAGCAGCTTCTTTAAGATCTACAGGATTCATATCGAGCGTTTACTTAGATGATTGGTTCTTGACTTCTTCATCTTTGGATTTGTGTTTGAACAACGTTAAAGAAACTGTTAAATTAATAACTTATCTTGGTTTTGTGATAAATATTGCCAAAAGTTTTTTGATACCTTGATCTAATGACTATTGCATTAACTACTAAAAGGAAAATATTATTGCTTTTTTACAAAGTATCATAGATCGAGAAAAATTTACTATAAGATATTTTTCTAGTTTAATTGAGGTTTTGGTCTTAGCTTGTCCTGCTATTAAGTATGGATGGATTTATATTAAAAATTTAGAAAAAGAACAATTTTTGGCTCTAAGAAAAAACTTAAATAATTATGAAGCTGTTATGAATAACCTAAAAAATTTGTTAAAGTATTCTTTTGAAGAACTTCATAAGAAACATTTTGACCTAACCATCTTTTCAGATTCTAGTAAGTCAGGTTGGAGAGGTACTTGCGGCGACCAAGCAGTACATGGTTTTTGGTCAGATAACGAAAAACTCTGTCACATTAACATATTAGAATTAAAGGCAGCATTTTTTGCTTTAAAAGTTTTTTCAAAAAAGTTAAAAAATACCAAAATTCTCGGGAACTCTGGATTTGGTGTGAAGAACGAAATATCTGGGTTTTGCCTCGTATGTTAAATCATGCGAGAATTCTGCTGACTCAAAGTGTAGACGTTTATCTTCTAAAACAGAATGTTCTTTAAATCCAGAGGTTTTTTCAAAAATAGTTAAATTTTTCGGAAATCCAGAAATAGATTTATTTTTTTCCAGGAATAATACAAAATGTGTAAGATTTTTTTTATGGAAGAGAGATCCAGATGCAGAATTAATAGATGCCTTTACGACTTCTTGGAATTTTTATGCTTTTCTTCCGTTTTCCTTAATTTTACCTAATCTTAGGAAAATACAAGAGGATAAGGCAAGGGGTATTATGGTAGTTCATTATTGGAAAATTCAGCCATGGTTTCCCATTTTTCGTAATTTATTAGAGTCTGATTTGATCGTCTGTGATCCTGACCTAAATCTTTTGCTATCCATTGACAGGAAACCTCATCGGTTTTACAAGAACCTTTCATTGGCAGTGGGCATCTTATCAGGGAAGCTTATAAACGAAAAGGCATGACTGAATCCTCCATAGATATTTTGTTGGCCTCTATTACCAGGCCAACTTTTAAGCAATATGATGTTACTTTTAAAAAGGTGGATTTTTTCTCAAACGCATGATTTTAATCCATATCAAGCTTCCATTTTAAAAGTGATTTCTTTTTTAGAATATCTTTATGCTTCTGGTGCTTCCTGTAGCTCATTAAATAGTCATAGGTCGGCATTATCTTTTATTTTAGGGCCAGAGCTTGCTTTAGAGAATACAAAAATCTCGTCATGAGCAAGTGTGAGACCCAACTACTGTTTTGGATTACTTTTCAAATTTTTCTTCTGCTGATGATTTATCTTTGGAAATTTTTTCTTTTAAAACAGTTACTCTCTTGGCATTGGTAACAGCGCACAGGATGCAATTGTCCCTTATACACTTGGATAACATTTCATATACCACAAATGGTATTCAAATTAAAATTCCTTTTTTTTTTATTAAAACTTCTGTTAGAAATAGATATCAACCCCTTCTTTTATTACCTTATATCCCTGACAATCATTTAATTTGTCCGGTTGGAACTTTAATGGATTATATAAACTGTACAGTTGAATTAAGACCAAAGGGTACTGAGAATTTGTTTATTTCTTACAAAAGTCTACTTGTTGACTTATTTATTTTTTCTGCACACAGTACCAGACACGCTCTTCGAGGGAGACAAATATAATTAAGATCGAACTTCACTAGATCGTTTGATCTAGTAATTATTTTGTGTCCTCCCCTCAGATGACTATTATAATGCGGTGCCTCATTCTCGAGATTACTAGAATTTTACTTGTAGTAGACATCCCTTGTCTATGTTTTGCCCACACAGTATAAAGTTAAAAAAGAAGAAATCGTGCTTTTGAACTACTAGATACTATATGACTAGGTGGCTCAGTCAGATGCTCCTAACAACTTCAATACATTTTTTGTGTGTGTTTAGCCCACATATTTTTTCTTTCTTCCCTCAGGATTCGTAACAAAATTCTTTATTTTCCTTTTTTCATATTAGACTAGCCGATGGGTAGAAGCAGGTACAGGGCACGTTCGAGAGGCAGGTCGCATTTGAGTAGGAAAATACGTTCCTTGTCTGGATCTAGATCAAGGTCTAGATCTCCAACTAGGCGTTCGCAAGAGTCGCACTTTTCTTCGTCAGAGAAAACGAGACAGGATAATAAGGATTTAAAAAGATTGCTCTATTGGAGCAAGTGAACCAACTTCAAGAAGGTCTTCAGCACAGGTCCCATTGCAGGAAGCGCTCTTCAGGTAGAACACGCCGCCCTAAACGCGATCGTTCACATTCTCATGACAACCAGCCTTCACACTGCGGCGCTTTCCTGCGGCAAGATACAGAACCATCATGCTCGAGGTCTCACAAACAGCTGCGTACTGGAGACATAAATTATGCGCGGCTGCGACCCCGTGATTTTAAACATGAGAACCTAGGCGATAATACTTGGTCATTGAGCCCCCCTTCTGAACAGCCAAAAGAACATGACGTTCAGTCTGATCATGATTCATTTGTAAATGAGCCACCTCTGATCCTAACAGAGACAATAAATTTGGATGCGAAGGAGGAAAAATTGGATGAAGACATTCTGAATAGCCTTGGTGAGCAAACCAAGGAAGATAAGCCATTTAAGTTACATTCCCTTATCCAAAAAGCTTGGTTAAGTATTATACAAGAAGGCATGAACAAGGAAGACAGGGTAAGATTGGTCGAGAAGCAGATTATACCATGTAACCTTATGCAGCTCACTCCCCCAAAACTTAATCAAGAGAGAGCGCTAGCTCTCCCTGAGTGTGCCAAATCAGACCAGTTTCCAGTTACAAGGGAAATAGGCCAGTGGAGGAGGATCAAAATGAAGCAGTACAAATCGTAGAAGCTGAGATACATTTTATTGGTAGGTACCTATTTTTTTTCCCTCATAAAAGAAAAAAAAAATATTAAGATAAGTAAGAGGTTATAAGAATAATATATCTTACAAAACTTTTTCCATAGTACTTCTAAGCTGATTGGTTTAAAGTGTTATTTATAGGCTTTATTAATTTTTTTAAAAATGCATCTGGTGTAATTTGACCAAAATCCCCTATCAGTCCTGTACCCTATGTTATTTGGCATACGGTTAAAAAAAAATTTATGTTAATTTCTTATTTGAAATTAGTTTTTCTAACCGATTTTTCATTATTTTCAAAAATAATGCTTCAGAAAATTAGGTCTTCAATCTCTTAGTTTCTTATTTAAAATTATTTTTAAGATATTTTTTATGAAATATTAATCTGGTATATTTGTTAAAGACCAAAATTGACTTTTTCTCCTTTATTACAGGAGCCTCGGTCTCATTAATTTCAGGAGACCCCGCAGATCGGAGAAAAATACTAATATTAGTTCTGAAATATTAGAAATATTGGGGTCCAAAATAAAAAAGTCCAATGGAAATGAATTTAGTTTAAGTGCACCCTTGGTGAATATTTGGGGTGAGATTTTTACCCAAGGACTTTCAGAGGAACTCAAAAATGAGATAACACAATGCTGAGTGGCCTTTTTTAACAGTGGCAGAGTTAAACCCTGAGGTAATTGCTGCTCCCTCTGAGTTTATCATTAAGCGAGATTATAAATTAAAAAATTTACAAAAAAAGATCTGGTTGCTTGTTTATCAGCTCTGGCAAAAGTTTTAACAGACTTGATCGATGAAAAATAAGAAAATACCGTAAATGCTAGTAGAATCAAACTGATTCACACAATCAGCGATGCTGATCGCCTTATAGTAAATTTGTTCCACCAACCAAACAATACAAGAAAAAGCAGCTTACTTGGGGTTTTTGAGGAGAATTTAAAACCAGTAATTGAAAATGCAGATACAGATTTTCTTCTCCTTGGCAAGGATTTTATGGAAAAGGTAAAAGATGCCAAAATGTTAAAAAAAGACTGCAGAAGAGATCACTGGTCAAAAATCCCGGAACAAAGGTTTAAACCAAAAAAGCCCGGCCAGACGCCAACCAGTGGGTCCCCGCCCGAACGGACTGAAAACCAAGAAAATTACATTCAAAAACCAGGACCCCATACCCGAACTAGTACCAAACTCAGAGTCACGGGTTTTACAAGAAGCCACATTACAGAAAGAGGCAGAATGAATGTTAAATAACCAGGTAAATTTCAAGGCGGGAAATTAAGTTAATTTTTATAATGTTTGGGCAAGCATATCAAAAGATAAAGTTCTCTTAAATTATATAAAAGGGCACACTATTACCTTTTCTAGAGAGCTAAAACAAACTATATTACTTAAGTTTTTGGATTCTACATCAGACCAACCTTAAAAAATTAAATAAAATCACTAAACGAATAAATTTTGCAAGATGCAAAACTATATTGGGACGAAAATACAACGACAACACAGACTGAATCACGGATTAAAATAAGCAATTAAAAAAACGAAATAACAAAATATTTCAAACACAAAAATATAACACCAATGTTATCAAACTTGTCATGTACAAAAACAATAAAAGAAATAAAAACATTATCTTAAGAAAGCGAAGATACTGGATATACCCTTTAAGAATATCCTAGGGATAATCAAATAAATGCATTTTCAAGAACATTTCATATTTCCAGCCAGTATTTTAGGAAAGCTGGATCATCAACTGCTCATGCAGATATTATTTTGGTAACTGCAAGTGAGACAAATTGCGATAAATGTAATGCACGACATGTTCAAAATTGTACCATTACAAGTTGCCAAACTGAATTATTAATCTTAAAATCTTAATTGTCTTGTAATGTATTTAATCTATATATTGTTAATATGTTTTTGTATCAATTTATTTGGAAATATATATACATTCAATTAAATTCCCGCAACCACATAGACGTCGTACAATTTCAAGAAACTCAGACGCCTCCAGATGTTCAAGGAGAGTTTATTAAGGAGAAATGCACAGAGTATGCGTGGATTAAGTGAGAAATGAGATTTAAAGATGAGTATCTTAGAAGTAGAGAAGGACTCTGAGATCCTCGAGGATTTTGGGGTTGAAAAGTCTACATCTAACAGAGAGGGCATAATGCTCCCAGACAAACTGGCAAATATTTGGCATAAAATAATCATCGAAGGCCTGCCAAAGGAGTATATGTTAAACTATAAGTTTCTAAATCCTCCTAAGCCAAAAAAAATTGGGACAAAAAAATAACGACGACAAAGACTGTATTGATTCGGCTATATCAAAAAATATATATATTTTTTGGCTATATCCAGTTTGTGTCTCATAATTAAAGCAACCTTAGACAAGAAAAACCTTCTACGCAAATTAAACAAACATTCGTCAAATATGGGAATACTTGCCTCACAAACACCTTTCATGTGGCATATCTTTATCAGACATCAGCAAACATGAGCAATATATCCGCACATTAATAAACAAACACTGAGATAGCCCTTGCAACAAGATTAAAGCACTAATAATGAGAAAAGATTTTAATGAAAAGTAAAATTTTCATCTATAAAAGAATTAACAAACATACAGGGTTCCTAAGATTTTCCTTAGAGAAAGGCTTTCAATAAATCAAACAGAAATGGCATAGAAAGTTCTGCGCGCACAAAAGAAACAGGTATATTGAGCAATGGTGCCAGTTTGTTATTAACTCCGGACTGCTTTCATGAGAAAAAATTGTCGCCACTCTTTCATTGTGAGCATAAATCATAGTTGCAATAATAACCGTTGACAAGATGTCTGCAAATTCCGCTAGATGGCGGCCACACCATGAGATGATCTAATTAAAAATTAGATGTTTTCAGGTCCAAACCACAGCTTTTTATTGCTTAAAGGAGGCGGCAGGGTCCATTAATTAAATATCTTTCCATTCTGTTCTACTAGTGACATCTATCCGGAAACGGCCAAACCATGCAGCTAGCACTAGCAGCCAAAGAAATCAATATACGGCGCTGTTTTTCCTGCAAAGCTTTTTGCTTGCGATATTATTGATTTTAAATAAAGCTGGCCCTACACTACATTTGATATTTTCGAGGTGTTTTATGACATGATCTCGAAACATGTAGCGAACCAATTCTTCAAAACTAGCGGGAGGGTAAAAGCGAAAAATAAGGGGCTGCCAATATTTGTAACACCCAAAAAGGGGTGAAAAGATTTATTTTGCTGTGTTTCTTTACAAAAAACGTTTTTTTTTAAGAAAAACTTGAGCTCTGCCACTTTTTATATTTTTTTCTTCAACTTTCTCGAAATTTTCGTCATACCATAGAAAAAAATTATTTCCCCCATGGTCATACTCTACTTTTATTCGAAAAAATTTTGAAACAGAGACGGGATCAGTTTTCCAAAAACGTGGGATCTTGGTTTCGAGTGAGCAGATAAAGGGCGCCGCAGGCAAAATTTTTTTAATTAAATTAGTCGAACGCAAAAATGTTAGAAAAATAAAGCACGAAATAAAAATGGCGCCGCTTAAAATTTTTTTCAAAAATTACGTAATTTCGGGAACGCAAAGAAATAGGTCTAAAGATTATAATTTTTAAGAAAAAAATATCAATTTTCTCGCCCTCCTCCACTGGGACTACAGGGGCCGTGCACAAATTACGTAATGGTCATAGGGGGAAGGGGGGTTACAAAACGTTACGTAGGGGGGAGGGGGGTTTTCGACAGCGTTTGCATTTGTGTTAAACTAAAAAAATTTGGAATGAAAATAAGTGAAAAGTTTTTTTTTGGGAGGGGGGTAGTGGTCTTGAAATCGTTACGTAATATTAGGGGAGTGGCGTGCCAAACCGTTACAAAACATTACATAGGGAGGGGTCAAAAATTGGTAAAATCACCGTTACGTAATTTGTGCACGGCCCCACATCTGACTGTTCCTCCTTTTTGATTTCGAATCAAAGTGCAAAACCCGGGTTGGACGTTCGAAGGCGTCAAACCGTCCTATTTGCTTGATAAAGTTTCTACGGAAATATCTCAGTCGATTTCTCCGGCCGTGTATGAACGCTTTAGGTTAGGCATTTGCATGTATCTCAGTCTCCAGCCTGTAAACAGTGCGTAAGGACAATGGTTACAAAATGAAAAGCTGAAAAATATTTTTTTTTACGATATTTTTCATCAGTTTGGTATTAAAGTCGAGCGAAAACAATTTTTATTCCAGTCCTAAAGGTATGAAAATGGAAAACATTAGAAAACAACAACCTGGAATGGATTTACTACGTGTAAGATGTAGTGACAACATCGCCCCATGCCCATCCTTTTCTGCCTAATGTGCTTTTCCGTTTGTCTGCGTCTTATACACGGCTGCTTGGCCCCCTAAGGATTTGCTTAGGAACCCTGTATATGTAGTTCCGCTAAAACTTCAAAGGAAGTTCGTTTCATCAGAGAATTTTTGCGGACACCGCGCACCGAAATACCACCTGACTAATATGTTCCCAACTTCAAACAGAATTTTAGTCATTTTTATACAGTGCGGCAACCCTTCACGCCGTACAGACTGGCGCTTGCGTATCTGTCATTAGTGTCAAAAATAGTACCTACTGCTCCTTATAAATTCGACTAAAGCGTTCAGATAAGTTCCTATAATATCCTGTAAATATCTTGTTAAAATATCAAAAATAAAAGTTAAAAAAAAACCCTGTTTGTTATCCTTAAAAAAAATTGTATTTTTTTGTTTTATTTTAAACCCCCGACAAGGGCATAGATACGATTTTTACTTGGGGAGGGGGACAGTACAAAAAAATTCAACTCAAGTCATATAAAAAAAAACTGGCTTGGGATCTGGTTTTAATCTTAGATTAGTTGCTAAAATTGTGGCGAAAATTTTGTAAAACTATGGTAATAACGCATTTTTTAACACATAAATGCCGTTGATAAAAATTGCGTAAGATTAAGGTGAAATTGTAGCAATCAATGTGTTATAGTACCGCAGACAAAATTTCTTGCAGTTTGAGCAGGAAATTTTTTAAATATTTTGATATTTTTTACGTTTCCTGGTTTGGGATGTGGTCTTGATTCTAGATTTGTTGCTAAAATATATCATAACAGTTGTGCTATGGGCGAAAATTTTGTAAAAGTATACTAATAACTAAATAAAATTGAAGAAAACAATGAGTCATAGAGCCGCAGGCAAAATTTTTTGCAGTTTAAGAAGAAAGTTCTTCAAAAATTTTGATCTTTTTTAAGTTTTTTATAAAATATAAAAAAACTGAATTAGAGCACTGAGGAGCATAATCCTATTGGAAATATTAACACGACAGGACGAACCCGTATCAGGTGACTTAGATAAGTGCCAGTGCGGAACGATGCCTATTTGTGAATGATTCAAAGTTGGAAATCAAAGTGTATGATGATGTTTGTTGATATTTGGGGAGGGTGACCGGTGAAACCACTGATGAGCCCACGCTGGTTGCCCAGGGCGAAACATCGTTTAATCATTTGCCTTGGTCCTTTGTGTATTCCGTGTAAATTGAATTTTCGGTTTTCTCCACCCAAGATCTTGTGATCTTTTGTTTTTAGAATGAAATTATTTATAAACTTTTAGAAAAGTTGAAAAATAGTTAGTTTTCACATTTTTTATGCGTGAGAATAACGGGTACGGACACTGCATGGTTTGGGAGGGGGACATTACCCCCTTGCCCCCCCCCCCTTATCTACGCCCTTGAACGCGAATGCGAAACAGGAGGGATTTTATAAGTTTGAAACCTCGTAGTTTTTGGAAAAATTCGCATGCTTATCAGGGGTTTAAAAAATTTTGAATTTTACTTGTTTTGTTCTATTTTTACTTGTTTATTTTTGGTCCAGTTTCCTTTGGTCCAGCCTGTGGCGCTCCAAGCAAGCGGCGTTGTTGCCCAAAATGTTTTGAATCATGTCGATGCTCGTGTTCCACAACATCAAGGCCAAACTGTCGTTCCTGGCCAGTTCGCTTTCTTGACAGGGACAGCAGTTGTTGAAGTAGATTCCTAAAATTAATAGCGCTTTCGGTTTACGTACTCTCAGACACGGAAGTCAAAATAAAGGTGGAATAATAATACCCCCTGAGAAATTTCACAAAAATGACCGTCCTATGTAGGTAACAGTTATGAGCCTAAAAGAACGTAGTCACATCAATCGAATCGACTTGACATTATTTTTTTTCTGATGTGTCTTTTCCACAATCAGTAAATGGTATTTTTTACCATGAGTTTTCGTAATATATTAAAATTTTGTTTTTTTAAATTTTTGTTAATAGAAAAAGTAAAGTTATATCATTTTTAGATGGGTTTCAAGTCCCCTGTAAACATGATATATATTTGCCGGCTTTTTTTATTAGCCACACACTTGTTTGAACCAAACCAAAGTTGCTAGGATGTTACTCCGTTGTTTTTTTAGTCAAAATAAAGTGTTTTCGTTTTTTTTGCGTGTTTTTGATAAAAATATAATGTTTTTATTTGTTCAGTGCTGTTATACAACCTGAATCACTAAAGTCTGTTCATAAAGAAGAGAGAGTAATAAAAATGCAAATTTGGATAAATTTTGTACTGAGGGATCAATCACTTTTTCTTCCCTTTTAAAAATTTTCTAATGTACCTCAGGTGAAAATCCTTTATTTTTATATACCTCACCCTGTTCGACCGGAGAATACAATAGAACCCAAAACCGAGAACAATAGAAGGCAAGCGATAAACTATTCTCATAGGCGCCGCAATTGGGGGAAATTTACATTTTAAGTACCGTGGTATATAGGTATTAGTGAGGAAAATAGTAAATATGTGAAAAGTTCTATGAAATTTAATAAAACAAATTACTTTATTAGAAAAAATTTATAAATTATAATATAATAAAAATACATTTTAGGAATAAAAATAATATTATAATATATATATATACAAAAACGGATTGGCGTTTTAACTATAATTAATAAGCACAACTAAAAATTAAACTAAGGCTAAACAAATGGTTGGTACATAAAAAAAATGTTACGGTTGTTAATTATTATAACTACAAGAATAATTAAAATGAAATGCAGGTAGATATGTTTCTTTAAAACCAGCCAAAACTAAAATAGGAATAAATTACTCAGATTCAGAAGAACAGTAAATGCTCTCATCATCATTCTCATTTTCTTCTAAAGAAATAATTAACGTTTCCACAGTTTCTTCGATTAAACAATCAAGTTTCCACATTTTTTTCTTCTACTTTTAAAACATATCTGGTAACTGGCGTTGTCCATTACTATTACTGAACCAGGAGGTATTAGGTCTAACATTCTTAAAATCATAAAATTATATTATTACATTGCTATTTAACCCTCACTTAAACTTAATCTTGTAATTATGCACCTGAAACAATTATGGCATTATCTGCATACCTACGTATTATAGTACAAAAACAGAACACGCATAATAAACAATTTCTCTATCAGGTTAAAATATAATATATATTTTTAATTCCTGTCTTTTTTATATTTTTTTTTTAATTTAAATGTTTTTAAATCGTTTTATTACTCTCTCTTCTTTATGAATGGACTATAGTTTTTTGCCTTTCAAAAGTGCTGTGCGATAACCCTTTTTATTGTTAGCCTCAAAGTTGAGAGAATTTTGTCAATACCAACTGATTTAGGCTCACTCAAATGGGTCGTTCTTGAACAAAGGTAACATTGCATGTAATTGGTTTGTAAATTTAAAACCACTTATCCTTTTTGAAAATAAAGTAGGAGGATAGTTAGTGTACTCAAAGGCTAACATTATCCAGTAGTAACGAACTCTCTAAGAAATGTCTCCATGGAAGAAAAGTTGTTCACACCACGTGACGTGGTGTCATCTGTAATTTTCAAAGTTAATAGATTCAGATATAACCAAAAAACACTTTAGGATCATAAAATTTATTTCGATAATGATTTAAATAGACAAAAACTTAAAAATTTAAACCCTAAAAAAAATACCTTGATATAAGATTTTTGTCTTCATCAAAAAACAAAAAAAAACAAGTGTAATTTTGGTGTCACTCGTGTGATCACATGCAGTCATATTTTTTTTTAGATCTGGCATCACTGCGTACAACACCCAACTCATTTACCTGAAAATGGAGAAGCAAGGAAGACACAGTTTGGGAGTGTAACCTGAAATGTGTTACATAATTCAGTTTTTGTGAAATTTTTGGGGTTTTAAAACAGTATTAACGTTTTGGGCTAGATAAATGTCACACGTGTTTCTATATACAGACCGCTTCAAGCTACTGCGAACATAGGGGGAATCAAGTCCAATTTACTCTCCGTGCCGTACGACCGAGGTGGATTCGAAGCACGCTGCAGTGTTATCTTTTGGAAATTCATTTTGTTTTTATTATTTTGTTTTATTTCTGCCTTGCTCGAGAAACAGATGGGTAAGTTCTTAATTGAAATAATACATTTTTAAAACTAAAAATGGATGTCTACGAAGTTGCCGAAAAAGTGCAGATGGTCAAATGGTCAAATCGTCATAACCCAACACACGTTCGATATTGGTCGAGGGAAAATTTGCATTTGTATTTTGACGTAAGAACACATTATCCCCAAAAACTAAATGTTTGGGGGGGGGGGGGTATTGTAGGAGAACACGTAATTGGGCCATTTTTTATTAACGGCAATTGCAATTTGAATGGTCCTAGATACTTGGATCTACTGCAGCAGCACATTATTCCAACTGCTAGGCTTTTGAAGAAGCTTTTCAAATTATCACCCCTAACATGCTTGGAAACGTTGGAAGGGGTTTTTATAGTAGGCTCGGATATTGTCTAGCCGAGCAAGGAGGACTTTTCGAACATTTGCTTTAATTTTTTTTTTGACTGGGAGAATCTTTTTGGTTTTTAGAATGTATTATTTTATTTTGAGAACTTGCTTTTATTTTGTTTCTCCTTATTATTTTCATTGTAACACGTCGTCACTGATAAATCTGAGCAGTTGACAATAAAACGCTCTTATTTATCAGTGACAAAAAATAAGAAAATTACGTTATAAAAATTTGCGTATTTATTGACCAAATTCCGGTTTCATTGACTACGCTCCACACAGCACCGTGGTTAGAGGCGTACTAAATACAAGGCGAACGGCGGCGAACGGCAGCGAATGGCGATCGGAAGCCTGAGTGTTGGTTGCTTCACTGATAGGCGTGCGGTGTCTCTGCATGTACGTACACTGGCAAATTAGACTTCTTTCGCCCTATGTTCGCAGTAGCTTGAAGCGGTCTGTATATATATAAGGAGTAAATGGTAAGACATTTACTTTCAAAAATGTGATTTAAGTATGAAAAGTAGGCATTTTACTAACATTAAAATACAAAAGTAGTAACTTTTTTATTTTTTTTTGTTATTTAGACATTTTGCTAAATATGTCACTAGTGTGAACGTCACTGGTGTGATCTTTCAGAATATTTTATTGATAACACCTGTGCAATTTTTCGCTTGTAATTAATAAAACTCAATAATTTTTAGAAAAAAAATGGCAAAAACTAGAAAGCTTTGGCAAAAGCACCAGAAACGAAAAAGGAAATAGACAATTATATTTACTTAAAAAGTGGTAAATCAATTTTTTTTTTTAACTATTACACCAAATGTTTTTTTCAAGAACAAGCCAGCTATAAAGATTCTTGATTTTGGTAAAATAGGTATAATTGGTGTAAGCTGGCTATCACCTGTGGTAGTAGTTGATTCAGAAACTCAAAAATAACTCAATAAGTAGTGAATTTTTATCTCGGCCACACAGCAACATTTAATAATTACCAAAATTCAAAAAATTTGTTTTTTTAAAAATTACCACTCGAAATGTTACCTTTTTTCAAGAACGACCCTTATAGGATATTATCATTCCACCTTTATTTTTACTTCCGTGCTCTCAGACGATCCGGAGTAGAGTAGTGACATCACGAACATACCCGCGGGTGCCCTGAATCCCAACCGGAGGGCTCGCGCAGAGAGTGATTATCGAATACGCCATTTGCTCGAAAAATTACAATTTAACCTCACTTTTTTATTTTATTATTTCAGTTTCAATATTTTTGAAATTGGACAACCGTTTGAAAAAGGCGCGAGTTCCCAAAGAGAAAACAGAACAGAATATTAATTTAGATGTGATACCTCTCTGTGCACAACAAAGACGTGTCTTTATGGCAAATGTCTAAAATCGAGTACAGTGGCGCACATAAAATCTTAGCGGGGGGTGTTAATAATGAGGAATTTTAAAAATCATGCGCCATCTTGGATTTTAACGAAATGTCAATTTTGACAAAAGTTTCATATAGTCTGAAGTCGCAGAAGCTAAAATCACAAAAATCAAAGTTACGGTAGCAAAACTACAGCCGAAAAAAAATGTACGGTTTTTTTGGCCCACCTTATATTTACTTTCCTTACCTGTCAAACCCACTAAGTCAGGCGCGGTGGCACAATACACACTAGTCGACGCTGCTTGTTGCAAATTCTTCGTAAACGGTCTCACGAAAGCAAATAGTAATCTATAGAACCACCAGTGTCTACTTAGACCGGTCGCCACCATGTTGCCAGGGTGCAAACTAAAATTTGCATTAAAAAATTGTTTAATTAAGGCCTAATTTCACAGCTTCTTTTAAAAGTTCCTTTGGCTAACGCATTCCTAAACATCGGTGGACTTTAGTAGGAAACAACCAGGGGTCCAATTTTCGAAACCACTCGAAACCCATAAGAAAATATCCGCACACGAGTACTTTTGTGTGCTATAATAATACGAAATTTTCAGGTCAATATTTGTCTATACCGTCTGGGGAGGATATACAGACCGCTTCAAGCTACTGCGAACATAGGGGGAATCAAGTTCAATTTACTCTCCGTGCCGTACGACCGAGGTGGATTCGAAGCACGCTGCAGTGTTATCTTTTGGAAATTCATTTTGTTTTTATTATTTTGTTTTATTTCTGCCTTGCTCGAGAAACAGATGGGTAAGTTCTTAATTGAAATAATACATTTTTAAAACTAAAAATGGATGTCTACGAAGTTGCCGAAAAAGTGCAGATGGTCAAATGGTCAAATCGTCATAACCCAACACACGTTCGATATTGGTCGAGGGAAAATTTGCATTTGTATTTTGACGTAAGAACACAGTATCCCCAAAAACTAAATGTTTGGGGGGGGGGGTATTGTAGGGGAACACGTAATTGGGCCATTTTTTATTAACGGCAATTGCAATTTGAATGGTCCTAGATACTTGGATCTACTGCAGCAGCACATTATTCCAACTGCTAGGCAGTTGTTAGGTGTAAGATTTGGTGAAACATGATTTCAACAAGATGGTTGTTCCGCTCACAATGTTGGCCTTGTTAGGGAATATCTTGATAATGTATTTCCTAATCGGGTTATAAGTACACGGGGGACTATTTTATGGCCAGCTCGATCTCCCGATCTTGCTCCTAATGACTTCTATCTGTTTTTGAAGAAGCTTTTCAAATTATCACCCCTAACATGCTTGGAAACGTTGGAAGGGGTTTTTATAGTAGGCTCGGATATTGTCTAGCCGAGCAAGGAGGACTTTTCGAACATTTGCTTTAATTTTTTTTTGACTGGGAGAATCTTTTTGGTTTTTAGAATGTATTATTTTATTTTGAGAACTTGCTTTTGTTTTGTTTCTCCTTATTATTTTCATTGTAACACGTCGTCACTGATAAATCTGAGCAGTTGACAATAAAACGCTCTTATTTATCAGTGACAAAAAATAAGAAAATTACGTTATAAAAATTTTCGTATTTATTGACCAAATTCCGGTTTCATTGACTACGCTCCACACAGCACCGTGGTTAGAGGCGTACTAAATACAAGGCGAACGGCGGCGAACGGCAGCGAATGGCGATCGGAAGCCTGAGTGTTGGTTGCTTCACTGATAGGGGTGCGGTGTCTCTGCATGTACGTACACTGGCAAATTAGACTTCTCTCGCCCTATGTTCGCATTAGCTTGAAGCGGTCTGTATGAGTCGTCTAGTATCAAAACCGGCTAAATCCATTTTTTATTAAAATCAACTTGGCTGCAAAATCATAAAGTTTGGGTACATGCCCATATACCGCTAAAAGGATTTTGTTCAAAAGCGGCTATTTAACATTCTAGGTCGATAGCGAAATTATAAAATTAACTTCTTTTAAAAGAAATACAAACTCTGGACAGTTTTTTTATTTCCTGCAAAGTTGTGTTCCAGGGAGATATCCGGTTTTGATACTAGACGACTCATATGTAAACACTTTAGATTTTACAGCTAATCGAGCACAGCATGGCAGCTACATATTCGCTGTAAAGTAGCTAGCTTAATTTAAGTTGTATTTGCCACCGATGCAAAATTGTATATTAACGCGCTATAATAACTGGTTTTATAAAAAAAAAATAAAGAAGTTAAACAACCTCCAAATCAGTTACTTCAACCGAAAAGAAACCAAAAACAAAAGATCAAAAGATCTTGGGTGGTAAAAACGAAAATTCAAACTTGGATGAGCATCCCACAAGGAACATACAAAAGACCAGAGCGAAAAGAGAAATGATTAAACGATGTTTCGCCCTGGATAAGTATCAGTGCGGAACGATGCCTATTTGTGAGTGATTCAAAGTGACCAGTGAAACCACTGAAGAGCCCACGTTGGTTGCCCAGGGCGAAACATCGGTTATTCATTTCTCTTTTCGCTTTGGTCTTTTGTGTGTTCCTTGTGGGATGCTCATCCAAGTTTGAATTTTCGTTTTTTTTCACCGAAGATCTTTTGATCTTTTGTTTTTGGATTCTTTTCGGTTGAAGTAACTGATTTGGAAGTTGTTTAACTTCTTTCTTTTTTGTTTTTGTTGCCTTAGAAGTATAACCCTAATGGAGAGATTAACACGCCAGGACAAACCCGTATCAGGTGACTTAGATAAGTACCAGTGCGGAACGATGCCTATTTGAGAGTGATTCAAAGTTGGAAATCAAAGTGTATGATGGTGTTTAATGATGTTTGGGAAGGGTGACCGGTAAAACCACTTTTGGCTTTGGTCTTTTGTGTGTTCCTTGTGGGATGCTCATCCAAGTTTGAATTTTCGTTTTTTCTTTCACCCAAGATCTTTTGATTTTTTGTTTTTAACTGGTTTTATGTTAAAAGAAAAGCTAAATCTCAGCTGACCAAACAGAAACAAATTTTACGATTTTTTTAACTTATACTGCTAAAACCAATGACAAACGACAGCTTTGTCCATCAGAAATACCGGAATCAACTCACGAAATATTGTGTAAACGGAAATGTTCGAATACCGTATTACAATTATTTAATCAAAAAACATTTAGAAACAGTACGAAATATGCATAAACTGATTGGTAATCGATTATATGTGTGTTTTAAAATTCATTTGGGAAATAATCTTTCGAAAAATTCAATATAACCTCAGAAGAAAAATAAATAAAAACAGTAAAGATCCCTAATTTTTGAGGGGCCTGTAGTAAACGGGCCTTGGCACAAAGATTTGACCAGCGGTAAGACCTCCAAATGCGTATTACGAATAGGTAGTAATTTAGTTAAACACCATTATTAATATTTATTTCTTTATTTTTTAGACAACTTTGTTATAATTGCTACTTTCAAATACATTTTTTACCAGGGAAGTCAAATTTTAAGCAAAATTGTATGCATGTGATATTGTCATAAGCATGCAAATAAAGCAATCCAATTTGTTCAAGGTATTCTATTTTTTTGACCAGCAGTATATTAAAACCATTTTTAAAACCTATATATATATATACTTATAGGCACATAATTGATTGCTTACCTAAATACAGAAATACCCCTGGTCTGTAAATTTTTGGCCAGCTGTCTGGCGAAGAGAACGTTGCAAAGTTTTGAGTTGTTGTAGGCAGTGACGTCCCAGTATTGTCGCCACGTGTCCGGGGAGAGAGTCAGGGGGCACAGATTCTCTACCGTAAGATTACCGAATCTGACAAAAAAATATACGTATAGAAAAAAATGCAATATTTTTGTCTATATCTATGTCTATGTCTACTATATCTTTTACACTAAGTGGCGTACACATTTTTTTTAATGGTTTAAAATGCCCAACCCTTTATTTATACAAAATGTCAATTTTGATAATTAATCTGTAAATTTTGGAAAGTTATATTGGTGTTCAAAATTTTGAAAATTGGACCGTTACTTCAAAAGTCATAGTCTAACACAAAATCCTAATTTATTTTAGGAAAAGAACCTAAAAACGTAATTACAACTATATCTCTTAAGAGTAAGTATAGTTTTTGCAAATTCTTAGGTCATCTGTCTTCTCCGAAGGCCTATGATTTTATTTATCAGACCGTATTTAATAAAAATTTTCATCGTAAGAACGATTCACCATAAAAACTGTAAGAACGATTCACCATAAAACCAATTTTTACAATTGTACAGTACAGTAAGTACAATGTTTATATTTTGTATGTAAATTAAACACAAAATCCAATATAATGCATCTTAAAACATAGTTTCTTTAAATTGTTACAGATTTCTCTGAAGATGCTTTAAAACAAAACGTCAGAAAAAAAAGTAATTTTTTTCATAATTGACCGCAACCCAAGAAATTCGCCAAAATTTTTTTTTAATTAACATAGAAAAATCTTTGACAAAAGGTAATCGAAGTGTTTTTTTATCGAAGACTTTAGTCTTAATGCTATACATACCTATGTGATTCTGAGGAGACAACCACCACCCTCGATCCGGACCCCAAAAGTGGCTCTAGCAGCAACGTTAGAAAAAATTGCGACAAATAATTCACTTGAAAAGTGGTTTCTAGACTGTCTCCGGTTTTACTAAAAGGCAGTCCGAAAACTCCGGCGTTCAAAATGATCATGTCTAGTTTTTGGTATTTGCTTTTTACCGTATTGGCAAATTGGACAACTAAAAAAAATATTTAAATTTACAGGGGTGTGTTTACTTTTAACGCCGGATGTCGTCGAGCGCGTCGTCGGTAAATAATCGGACCGATCTCGTCAATGCCGACATTAGGTCCGCATTAACAGTTAAACGTGGGCCGATGTTGGACCAACTGCCGACTTCCATCACCGATCATTAGCCATGCACATAAAAAATAATTTTCCTGGCCCGACGAAAGTCCGATGTAGTATCCTCACTTAAGTAACTTTTCCATGCACCAAATTTAGTTTTCACAAGATAAAAAAAGACGCAAGCAGATTGTGTCTCCTTTTAATCTGTTATTAGAAAATTTGATGCATGAAAAAGATGCATCGTGTGTTCCTAGCTTTAGGTAAATTGCAAATATACTGTGTCGGTCCTAACCTCTCACGCAAGAATAATACTGACGATTCACCGCGAACGAGCCGTCACGTTTTTTGTTAAATTTTCAAATCGGGGTAAAAAAATTAAACTAAAAACCCTTAAATGTAAAACCAATGTCGAATTGGATAAAAAAAAGTAGATTTTGTTCCGAGGCCTATTACCAAGCCTTTTAAGGTAAGTTGATTAGATTAGTTGTCAACTAACGAATTTTTTAAATATCCAGACACTGGTACTAATCTTTCGAATAAAAACAAACAATACGTCACCATATCTAATTGAGCAAGTAGGTTTTAATGTTGATATACATGAGGGTAATACACGTTCAAGAAACGACTTTCGTTTGCCAAGATGTCTAAAAAGCTCCACACAAAATACTCTATTCTATAAGGGTTTTCACTTTTTTAATCAATTACCAAACTATATAAAAGAAAATCAAACAATTATAAGTTTTAATAAAAACTTTAAAGTGTACCTTAAAATTGATTGATTGAGGAGCATAATCCTATTGGAAATATTAACACCCATGACGAATCCGTATCAGGTAACTTGGATAAGTACCAGTGCGGAACGACGCCTATTTGTGAGCGATTCAAGGTTGGAAGTCAAAGTGTATGATGGTGTTTAATGATGTATATGGAGGGTGACCAGTGAAACCACTGATGAGCTCACGCTGGTTACTCAAAGCTTGTATATCGTTTAATCATTTCTCTTTTCGTTTTGGTCCTTTGTGTGTTTCTTGTGGGATGCTCATCCAAGTTTGAATTTTCATTATTTCCAACCAAGATTTTTTGATCTTTTGTTTTTTTTATAATCTGTGATGTTATCAGAATTTCTTCTTTGTTCCTTATTTTTGCGTATAATTTTACTTGTTCGTTGTATACATAAAATGTTTTTCTTAAAATTATTGTTTAGATTAATTGCTCTCACCCCTCGCATTTGTTTTAACTTGTGTCTTGTATAATAGTGTAAATAGTTACATGTCAATAGATACCTTACTTTATTTTGGTTTGTTTGTTTGATCACATAAATGTAAACTGTGCGTTTGTAAAGTATTTTTTATTGTAATTATAATTATTGCTGTTTTGTATTTTTATTGAAACAATTCAGACCGGGGCTTGTTAGAAAATTTTTTTTTCTAAAAGTTTTAAACCATTTAAGGAAACAAATTTAAAAATACCCAGTACAGGCAAGAAATTAGGCGCCAGCAGTCTGTGTGTATAAGTGGCTACATCCCTTAAAAGTTCGAATATAGTTAAGTGTCGACGAAAAACAGGCAAATGAGTGCACGTCTTAACAACCATACAAAGAACGTAAGCATGGCGTGGCGTGGGTTGCAACGTCTATATAAGGCCAAGCACACATGCAACGGCATTCAGACTCATTTTTGTCACGATGTAGCAAAGAAGGTTTGGGTCACTCTGGGGATTTTTCTTAAATTAGGGGGGAGGGAACGCTCCTACGTATTGGGATGCGGCTCTTGTATTTTTCTTTGTTTTTCCGACGCTCCAACGGTTCACCGGGATGCGTTGCTTTGTCTTGTGCACGGTTCACCGAACAAGACAAAGTCTCTTTTTCTTTTGATTTTTTTTTCTTTTTAATACGACGCTCCAACGGTCCACCGGGATGCGTTGCTCTGTCTTGTGCACGGTTCACCGAACAAGACAGAGCCCTTTTTTTTTCTTCTTTTTTTGTTTTTTTTATATACGACGCTCCAACGGTTCACCGGGATGCGTTGCTCTGTCTTGTGCCCGGTTCACCGAACAAGACAGAGTTTCTTTTGTTTGTTTATGTTTTGCTACGGCACTCACTGCACAGTGTCGGCTCTCTCTAGCTAAATAAGGGAGGATAACGGGGAGGGGGAATTAGAAATTTAATTCAAAATAAACAAACTAAATTTGTCACTAAAAGCTCACTAACATCTAAATCTTTACAAGTAACGTCAAACAAATAATTAAATTAAAATTGGTAGAAAATCATAAAATACATTACGTCTAAATCTGTACATAAGTACCAATAAATAAATTTTGAAGTTGATAGAAAATAAATTAAAATCACAAATAAAAAATAATTACTATTAAAAGGGGCACAATAGACTCAAATCAGTCTTTCTACAAAATCAGCATGATTCTTGACTGCTGGAGAGGGACGCTGTGCGTCAGAGTGGTCAGATTAGCGAATTTGGTGAAATACGGCTTCGCTGGTTTGGCTGCTTTGTCGTGCTCCGTTGTCTTTCCTTTAGGGAAGAATTATGGTGACGATGATATATATTTTTTTTGCAGTAATTTTTAATAAAACGCACGTTCCAATCTAAAGATCAGAGAAATGAAAGTCCGACAACGGAAGCAAAATTTTGCAGGTAATTTATTAAAAGGGGAAATTAGGGGGGCATTGAATTGACACGGCATCATTAGCTTTCCAGTATTGCACAGTGAGGGTTAAATATTTTAATTAGTATTGCTTTTATTTTTTTACAATGATTTTTTTATTCTTGTTTTATTTCACTTCCTATAAAAATTTATTTTAATTAAGGGTTCTGTTACCATTTCGAATTATAAATACTATTTCACAGATATTAAAAGTAGACTCCTCGGGTGAAAGATTTCTGTTAACAAATCTTTTGTTCGAGAAGGGTACCCTTTACAATGGGTATATTGATATTTACTATTCAAAATCAAGAAAGCTGGTAATGGGCTTTGACAAAAGAGGGTGTATTGGTATGACAATAAACCAACCACATTATGAATATTTTGTGTATGTTGGTGCGTGGCCGTGTTTTTGTTGGTGTATTTTTTAAACAAATAAATTTAGTAAAGCTTGCTAATGATAAAGCTGTGATAGGAGGTCAAGTTTTCCTAAGTGTCTTGAGCCTTGCGTTTGCTTAACTAGCAGTCTTTATCACGTGGTAAATTATCTCTTATATAACTACGTAACCCTCTACGGACAGGTTACCTAGGGCGTACTTATTTTTGTTCGTTCTAGAAAATAGCCAACAAGGAATGTTTTTCTATAATAGTGGGTTAGTCAAGGTACTGGGCTATTATAGGCATTTCAACTAAACAGCTCATTACTCACCTCTCTTGTAACTCGAAGCAGACATAGACTGATGGAACAATCACAAAGGGGAGCTTGGGTAAATCTCTTGATTCTTGGATGGTAAATAAACAATATACTCAAGGTATCAAGAATCCCGTATCTAATTAGGATTCACTTTTAATATTTTTATGAGTTAATTATCACATTTTTCTGTTTAATCGTGGTACTTTTTATATAGCATAGGTGGTATAACTATTTTTTTACATTTACCCTTTTATACACTTTTTATTCATTATAACTGTAATATTAATTGAAATCGTGTGGTTTTATTTGACTTCCGGTAGGAAATCAACTGTGTCAAACTCTTTAGAACCTGGGTAAAAGAAAGACAGAGGGTAATACTACAAACACAACGTAGCGTCCTTAAGAGAAAAAATTTTAAAATAAATATCTGAAGAAAAATAAGGTAGTTAATGTATGAAAGCATCTGTGTGCGTCATGCCTAGAAGTTTTCATAATTTAACAAAACCCACGAGGTTGTTGATGTATGAAAGTATCACCTGGCCAGTGAAATTTTCATAATTTAACAAGACCCGGGTATAAACAGTTTCATTATTTTGTAATATTTTACTTTTAATTTATTTTTATTTTTTACTTAGTATTTTGACTATTGTGTACCCATTAGTCCTTGACTAAATAAACGATTACTACTACATTAACGAAAAATAAGCTTTGTTTTTGTCGCTCCAAGTGAATAAAACTTATCAGCCTTCCCCATATTTTTTTTTTGTTATCCGTTGTTGTCATTACCGAGACATTTGTGAAGGTAGAAAACAATACCGCTTGGTGTTGGTCGGATACTATTGACACCAGCCCTGCGAACTACAAGTTGTGCTTGATTAAAAATAAACAGTACCGTACTTTAGCATGATAAAAAATATCCAAACTTTTAAGGGTTATTTCTTCGATTAAAAAGAGACAAGATACCTGATACTTACGGAGACTTTGGTTATATTATTATATGGAACAATGTTTACCTTTCTGTTAGGTAGGTACTTATAAATTTAATAACCTACAACAATACAAGTAAGTAATAAATCTAAAAACCACTAACACCTTGTTTTAAAGAGTCAAGTTTTAACTAAAGTTTACTGCTATCGACAAAACAAACCCAACACATATTAATAGGGTCTAAACTGGAACATCTTATGCTAATGTACAAGTTTAAGAATTAAATTATTAAAATTATTTCAAAAACTCTTAGAATTACTGAAAATAAAGAAAGAAAGAAGTTGATAATATAGTATAATATACTATATTATCAACGGCTATAAAAATGTGTGCTAAATTTCAGTTAAATCAGATTCTTATTATGCCAGACATAGCGCAATTTCCCCAACAATTCCATACTAAAAGTTACAATATGAACAAAATAAAGAACAACTTAACCCAATTACATGTACTTATTATCTCGCTTAATATGGTTTGATATTCATTAAACAACATAAAATAAGCAAACATACCATTCTTTACGCTCATCTTTGTATCACAAAGCCTCTTGCTGTCGTTGTCTGAGTTCGCGATTGGAGATAACTTAAATTTTGTTATTTTACTTAAACTGACTTCTTCGGTAGGTACACAATAAAAAGTCAAGGGTATACAGGGTGGATTCTTTAAACGGAACGGTGCTTCTAGCGGGTTAGAATTTGGTTTTATAAAAAAATCCAGAAACACGTCAACTGAGATTTTTAATTTTCTTTAGAGGCATTTAAACTTGCATGGAATTGTTGTCTATGTTGTTTCCATACAGATTTAGAAAAAAATATCTTGATTATCGTAAAAGATAGATCCTACTGTGTGGTATTGCTGAAGAGAGAATTGTTTGCAGATTTGAAAAATTGCAAAATATACAGGGTGTCCTACTTTAAAAAAATTAAAAATTTCCATATCTCGTAAACTAAATGACATAGACAAAATCCAAGAGATTCAACCAAATTCTAACCCGCTAGAAGCACCGTTCCGTTTAAAGAATCCACCCTGTATAAAGACATCTAGGGCAGACGGAAAGATTCAAATATCAATTCGAACGGCGAGCGCAGATGGCAAAGGCGGCAGTATAAATCAACCTTAATATTCTGATAAGAAGTAGGAATTCAATATTCTTATTCTTTATCTACCTTTATTTTATCGTCTTTATAAAAAAAAACCTCGAAAAAAACCTTACAAAAAACTTCGAAAATATCTCATTTGACGCACTGGGCATTAACTACTTCATCAAAAGTATTTTAAATTTTGAAAATTAAAAAAAAAACGTGTTGGTTGATATTTTAATCTTAGGATCTACTAATTTAAGTAATTTCATATATTTTTTTTTATTTTCTGTGTACCCACCGGCATGTACCGCCACTGACTGATTGCCCCCCCCCTTTGCTTTCAAAACAAAATATCACTTTAAATGCACTGATATTTTCTCCTACTGGTAAAAAAAAACACTAAAAAACGACAAAATGTGGTTTTAAAGACTTCCAAACCGCTTAACACATCCTGAAATTTTAAAATAAATAACAGGAAAAAGCTTATGTCAATAAAAATATCATCGAGCCGTCTGCGTTCCGCCGGTTCGCGACCACAAGCCGATTACGACTCAAAGTGGTTGACACAGAATTCTCTATCCCTAGCGTTCTAACGTCGTTTGAAAGGATAGAAAATAATTGATATTTCTCACCTTTGTTTCGGTTTTCGTTGGATCAGATATCTTGTCTCTTTTTAGTCTAAGAGTTGTTTGTTGCACTTATAAAGCTTTTTAAAATATAATACTTATTTTTATCCTTAGTTTTGCACGTTCTACCTGTAGTTAAAAAATAAATCTCAATTCATGAATCGCCTTGTATTTACCTGATGCCAAAGATGACAAGTCCAAATGTATGACCACACAATTATCGGCCACGTTCAATTTTTCCTCTTGTCTAATTTGAGCGACCGCCTCTTCGGCGGCTGTCAAATTTCGACAGGCGAATATGACAGTACACCCATGTTTGACCAACGTCCTGGCCGTTTCGAAGCCTATACCGGCGTTGGCCCCCGTTACCAAGGCTACTTTGCCGCTAAGGTCTTGACCGTGAAGGATCTAAAAAAGAAAGTATTCTATAACTCAACTAAAAACTTCTTCAAAAAAATACACTAAATAGTCTAAAATAAAATACTTTTTTTATTTTTTTTTTTAATAAATTCAACTTTTTTAGAATTGTCGAAAACTTGTTGCCAAGTTGGGTTTTATATAAAAATTAAAAAATATTTTATTTCATTCTTTGCATATGTTTCTTGTCCCTTTAATTTTTTGTTAAAAGTCTATCAATTCAATTTCAGCCGAGCCGTTTGTTGCTAGGAATAAAACCGTTTACAGTATCCAAATTAAATGCCCTTGTGGCATTCCCTGACATAGAAGGGGCAAGGATGCCCGCAGGGAGGAGTTTTATCGCCCTATTGTGGGACCTAGTTGCAGACGAACTCCTAGGTGAACTGAACAAAAAAGGCATTTATACCAGGGGTATGGTGACGATATAGTCGCAATTGTCGCGGGGAAAACATGTATATAATATCTGCGCAAATGCAAAAAGCGTTAAAAATCGTTAAAAACCTTAGTGTCAACCCCGATAAAACAGTCAACAGAAAAGCTTGTCAACAAATAAATTCCAAACTCCACATAGGTGGAACTAGAGGCCCTCTATACATTTGACAGTTGTTGTTTTACCAGAGGTGGGCAACTCATATTGCCCTCTCTTTCTATTTTTTTTATATTTGCATGTAAAACGGATTTTATGAAATGGACCGATGTTTTGTTGTCTCTTTTTATAATTTCCCCAGATAGTTTTTGACAGATTGAATCTGAATTTGTTTAGTAAAATATGTCAAGCTTTGACAAAAAAAACAAACAGTGAATACACATGGTAGATATTAAAGATATAAATAATAGGTAAAATATAAAGACTCCTATGATCTATATTTTTTTTACTCTTTTTTTTAAAACATGAAAAAATGTGTTATTTATTAATGAAGCACATGCTAAATGTGTATGTTTGTACCTAGTGCTTGTAGCTCACTTACCTCGCAAATTCGGCTATTTTTATTAATTTTCCAGCTTGGTAAATGCATGATTTCTTTTCAATTTTCCTGAGTTTCTTTCCCCGTTGGACAAAGGAAAAGGTTTAATAAAATATTTATTTCTTTATCCTGGTTATTACTGCATTTCTGCAAAAGTGCTCACAATGAAAGTCAGACTTTGGATTGCCAAGCCAATAATTAATTGCCTGAAGGTTCATTTATAATTTTTCAAAAAAAATTTTAGGCATCTTTACCATAAGGTCCAAAAGTTTCAACAGAGAAGAGAATAAAAAAATAATCTTTTAAAAGATCATTGGTTTAGAAATATTTTACCTGTAATGCAGTACTCGATGCATCAAATCGTTGTCTATAATCATCAACATGCTCTTTTTCTTCAGTAGCAAAGGCCAGTCGAGGATCAGTGTAGGTGGTTCGTTTGTTTTCATGGTCGATGTAAATTACTTTGCCAGTTGTTTTGTCTACAGACCTGAAAAAAGGTGGTTAATAAGCTAAATTGTCGAAAATTATTGATAAAACATACCTTTCCCATCCAAATGGCAAATTCCCAGACACTCGTTTCTTTTTTCCAGTCCTTGGGTGGGTCCACTGAGTATTTTTGGTTAAATGGTTGGCATAATAAACTGTACCGTCAATGGTAACTCGTTCTTCCCACCCAGGGGGCATTTCATCTTCACTATCAGTTTCTGGAAGGTTCATTTTACTTATCTAAAAGAAAACTAGTATAAAGAGGAAAGTGGTGGGTTTGAAGAATTGGACAATACCAAAAATTGCTTGTTAGACTCACCCACTATGTTATGGGCCAATACTATGAAATTCACAAGAGACGAAGCATCCGCCCACACACTGCGGTATAATACTAAAGGGCAGACAAAATAGACGTTGAAATAAAACGTGTAATCTAAGATTTAGCCCCTTTGGGGGTTTTAAAATGGATCTAATTCCAACAGGATCGGTGTTATAAAAGGACCTAGAAAAATAATTAAAATAAACGTTACAAAGTCCCTTAAGTTATGGAAAAAACTCCAAATGAAGTCCAGTAACTTCGCGAGAAACTCCGAATCGATATTTTCCCCAAAAGGACAATAAAAATCAGCTGATCGTCAAAATATTGGGTCATCAACATCAAATGCTGCTTTTAGAAAAGGAAGTTTTTTTATTTTTGTAAGTAACTCGCAAACGATTTGATTCGCCCTTCGTTCGTACATACAATCCAAAAGAAGGGACTTTTTTTAGAGACAATTAAGGGTATTTTAAACAGTAAAAAGCTTTTGTGATTAATTCCTTTGGTAAAAAAAATTGTCTTGAGATCACGCTTTCAGAAAAGAGTCCCTTGGTTCAAAGCCTGAACAATAAAAATTTAAGGTTAAAAATTTTACAAATTGTTATATTTAATTTTTCGAATAATTAAAGCTAAGACGCGATTTGAAACCACTACAAAATTAAATTATGAAACATCTACTGCCCTTAAAATGCTACAAAAACTTTAGTAACTTAAGATTTTTGAATCAATTTGTGCCCGAACATAAGCCTGTTGTAGAGTCTGATATACACCTATTAAAGGTAAGCTTACTTTAGTAATAAAGTAGTTATGACTAGGTTGAAAACTGTTTTAGGTAATTTTTTTAAAGGGAAAAATGGTGCCCTGGGGGGGGGGGTTGTAATGTGTTTTTTTTTATGGTTTTGGGTTGGGTTGGACTATGTTGTTTTAGTGAAAAAAACAAAAAAAATAAAAAAACCCAACCGTCGCAGGTACCCCATAAAGAATTTTTCATAAAAAATAAAAAATGGCAGAAAACCGTATACAGCATAATTACCCTGTTTTATACTAACTTACTTATTGCCAATTACACCACAATGTTAAAGTTAGTTTAAATTTAACTGGTGTTTAGAATGTGCTTCCACAATTTAAACCAAGTTTAACATTATGTTGTAATTGGCAATTAATTTCCTCTTTAAAAATTTAACTTACCTACAGGATTTCATAACAAAGTCGAAAACAATTGTCATACTAACTGGTGCGGGTATATCTACAGAATCAGGAATACCAGACTACAGATCGGAAGGAGTGGGTCTCTATGCACGTTCCAACCATAAACCAACTACACACCAAGAATTTGTGAAATCTGCTTCTGTCAGACAAAGGCAAGTATTGCAAGAAAAAATATAAAAATTTCCAAATATATAGAACCTACTTCTGAGGAAGAAACAACAGGTCTAAGAATAAAAAGTAGTAAGACTTGTATATTTTTTAAGGTATTGGGCAAGAAATTTCGTGGGCTGGAGTAGATTTTCAAAAAGGGCACCAAATGATATACATTTAGCTCTAAGAGATTTGGAAATACTATATAACAAGGTAAATTTTTTAAATATTTCTTCAGAAATATGCCACTAATATTTTGATGTTCTTATTAGGTTTCAGCAATAGTCACTCAAAATGTGGATAGCCTACATTCAAAAGCAGGCAGCAAAAATGTTATCGAACTTCACGGCACCGCGTTTAGAGTCATATGTCTGGATTGTGATGCTTCTTACAATAGGTATTACATTCAAGAAAAATTGACAAAGTTGAATGGCGAAGCGGCCGCAGATGTGTCAAAAATGATAAGACCTGATGGAGATGTAGACATACCTGAGGTATAAAACCATAAAAACCGTGTTTAAATCCACCAAATACTTTTTCTGTTCCTCCTTACTTTTTTCTTTGACCCCTGACACAAATGCAAAAAAAGAGTAGGGTTATAAGTTTGTCCCCTATGTCTGTGCACATGTAGACCTCAAACCCTGCTTGAACCAATTTAAATGCATTTTTTTTTCTGTTGGGAGCCTATTCTTCAGGGAGAGCTCTTAGCTATGATAAAAATAGACTTAGTAGTTTCAGAGATAATTTAAAAAAAGCTATTTTTACATTAAACACTAAGAAAAACTTAAACCAGGCTGTGAACAATCCCACAAATCTTAATCATTTACAAAATTCTCACAAGAAGAAAATATTTTTGAGAAATAACACCTATCAAATTGGTTTTTGCATACTATAATGTTCATTCATTACAAATTCTCTAGACCAATTTCAATATAGCGATGACATTTAAACACAGAATCTAAATGGAACTGTCACTGTCAAAAATTGCCTGAATGAATTTCAATTGAAGAAAAAAGCTCTAAACTTAGCGTTTTCGACCTACGTTCAGAAACCGCTCCTGAGCGATCTGAGATCAATCGAAAAAATTCGAGATCCGTGAAAATTTTTGTAAGCCAGATTAATCTTCTAAATCCAGGAGGCTATGAAAACTTTTGAAATTTCACTCGTTTTACGCATGCGCGATGCCCTCCACTGCGATGGCCGATTGCATATGAATGTCACGTTTCACGTTGACAGTAGTATGTACTTTTCAAAAACCAAGCAGTTTTCATTTTTTACGTAAAAATATGTGACGCCGAAAATATAAATGTAATCTTATGGCGTTTTAAATGGCATTTTAATGATCGAAAAATTAATAATAAGCATAGAAGATAAAGTAAAATCACAGTACAATTATAGTGTGTGTACTTTGAGTAAAATTAAAAACCGAAAAAACACACCACTTTCGGAATCAAAAACTAAAGAAACAAAAATGGCTTCAGGAATAACATCAATCCAACGCACTTGCCCAAAACGGTCGTATGATATGTTGCTAACAAAACGACATAGATTTGTGTCGAATGATCCCACGTCCATTCCATTCTATCAAAAATTGGATATTCGCGCTCCTCGACTCCAAAGCCAGAGATCGGTCCTATTTCTCAGGCAAGCATGTGCGTAAAATGTATATTTTTCAATCTAAAATTTCGAAGAGGTTTCAAGAAAAAGCATCTTTTTTTCGAGGGATGGGATCATTCCCCGGGATTGATTCCTTCTCTTAAGGGCTCGTCCCTTCTCTCGAGATTCAAGAATTAGGCCCCAGGGCGTGTATATTACCCTAATAACACACTTTGTCCCCGGAACGTCTCCTGTAGGTTCCGTAGGTCAGTAACGTTTTCGACCCAAATAGTACGTACTAGGAACGTTCCCAGCAGCGGTCTAGAGAACGTTTCGAATGTAACGTCCCATATTAACCAATTTGGCGGAAAAATCTCAGCTTTAAAATTTACGTCCTGTGAACGTTCCCGCCAGCGGTTCATGGAACGTTAAGGGAACGTCTGTTTTGGACTTAATTTAAGTTTATACCGAGAATCCAATATGGGTCAGTGGTCTGGTGGCCTGTAGTAGAGCTCTAGAAACCATCTTAGGTCTCCTCTCGCTTCCAACTTGGATCAAGAAGGAAGCGATGGCGACGCACCTACGACTGAGAGACAAGGGCCTATGGAAGGGCAGAGGGGAAAAAGTGGGTCATCTGACAATCGAGGAACTGGTAACAAAAGAGTTGCCTCTTGTAAAGATGCCAGTAGGGACTCCTTCGAAACTATGGAGGTTTGACAAAAAGTACAAAGTCACAATATCTGAACAGGATTGGTGGCAGAGAGAAGAATTCCGAAACGAATTAAGCAGACGCGACGGTCTGCTACACTGACGGATCAAAACTGTCAGCCAGGCAGACAATAGACGCAGGAGTTTATGCGAAAGACCTAGAGGTTCAAGAAAGCTACCCACTTGGCGAGCACGCTACGGTCTTTCAGGCGGAGGTATACGCCATTATCATGGCGGCAACCCTACTAGAGGTCAGAAATGGCAGGAGGGACATTTGCATATGTTCCGACAGCCAGGCTGCCCTCAAGGCTCTTAGTTCACCAAAAATTGTCAGTAGCCTAGTGGAGGAGTGCGTTAACGCGCTACAGACATTGGCTGAAGACAAGAGAGTGACACTGATGTGGATCCTGGGCCACGAGGGAATGAGAAGGCGGAGCTGGTACCGAAACCTAATATATTGGACCGGAACCGCTCTTGGGAATTACAAGAAAACAGGTGCAGAGCGAACTCAATAAATGGGCGAGCGATCAACTGAAGTCATCCTGGAGGGAAGAGCGAGAGTGCAGACAGTCCAAACTGTTCGTGAGTGAACAAACTGTTCGTGAGTGAAAAAACTCGCAAGGACATTGGATTGTTAGTAGGAATGCTGACAGGGCATAATCAGCTGTGGATGGGCAGAGGAATCAGCGGTGCACCTGATAGGAGAGTATGACGGGTACGCCAGATTGAGGCAGCAGACGTGGGGTGCCCCCACAATAGAAGAGGAGGAGCTACACTCTCTAAGATGGGCTGGAGAGAGGCAGGATATGTAGAGGGAGTGGGAGGATAAGGGTGCGAGACGGGGTATGGCAGAAAGGGCCCATGAAGAGGCCTAATTGCCACTCCTGCGGGCCGCCCCTTAGTACTACTACTAATTTAACAAAGTTATGATTGTTTTCCACAAACCAAAACTACACTTTTTTGCACTCGACGCACGTTTCGCTAACAACGTTAGCATCATCGATGATGAGACGATAAACAATACTAATTTAATTTTATAAGTATGTGGCATGTTCGATTAAGAACGGACAACGTTCCCGCCGAGATCTGCGTGTCAATCTTGACAGGTCAAGAAGTTGGATCAAAACAAAACGATTTATGTTCCTTTTATTTTTAAACTTTTATTGCACCTTTTGGAAAAAAGTCGAGTTTATGACCATTACCTCTTTAATTTGCCTCAAAAAGTGGTGCCCGAATATACAGACATAGTAGTAAAGATCCGAAAACGCGTTCGATTTACGACCGCAAGTAGAATGCTCTTATTTGAATTTCGAATCGCCCTCAAATCACTCCCAGATAGATTTGAGGCGTCACAGCTCTGGCTGGGGGTGATCAGGGCCCGTATTCTTCACTTTCGGGGAAGGAAGTGCTCCCGGGAATTAGAAATGCATCTGATTGGCCGAACTCTCATTTTTTTGTCACATCCCTGTCAGTTTTGGCACTAATACCCAAGTAGCATCAATCTGTCATAAAGCGACGTCGTATTAGGTACAAAATAAAGTTGTCTACTAGTAAGTCAAACGTCTTTTGTAATAAAATCCGACGTTTACGTAGTCAGGTACGCATATGCGAACCTTAAACGACGTCAAAATAGACAACGTAATTTTTACAAATATATGCCCAGACGGATTCACGTCAGTTTACATTTCAAAGCCTACTGTTTTAACGCCTTGTTACCTTAATAATCGACGTCGCATTTCAAGGCCCTTATTTGGATACCTACCAAAAAAAGAACGAAGAAAAAGAAGGATACTTAACCTACAATTTTGCATCTGGGACATCAAATTGCACAATTTGTTGGCTTGCTGCCAATCAAAAATCTGATGGACCTTCAGCTCGCACTAGTCGCACTTATATTTCTTCCAGTCCACTTTATCTGGAGCATTAGTGGGATTACACTGATATTGTTTAATGTAGCTTTTTTTTATTGGGGAACCAACAATTGTTATTCAGTGCTTTAATGAATACAATTTTAAAATATGCCATGTTTGGAAAAACGGAAAATATTTTTCTAGGTTACGTTCAGCTGAACTGTCATTCTTTTTTTAAGTCAGTTTTGGTTACATGGTCAACGAAGAATGAAGGCGGGACGTTTGCACATATTACGAGGTTTAAAGTTGACTGGTTAGATTTGGATAAAATTAGGGCTGCAAATCGGTGTCCTTGTTCAAATTGGTGATAAATTGGTAAAAGTACTATACAAGCCCAAATTCAGGCATTTTGGAGTTGCAAGCTTCGGCAGCTATTATTGACAACAATTTTTTTCTTATTTTTATTAAAAAGAAAAAACAATAAGAGACTTAATAATGCCTTAAAGATGCATTTAGTATTATTCTAAATGGTAATTGTAGTATTAATTACAATCGAAATAGTGCTTTAAAAAATATATTTTTTAAAATATTTTTTCCTTTTGGAAGGGAGGGGGAGTTATTTTTCGCCCCATCTTGACCAACTTTGTCAGTACAGTGGCCCTCGCAGAAATATTTCGCTCTAGATTACTCGGTAAGTGCCCTTTTTAATAACATAACTTTTATTGTTAATGAAATAAAAAGGTGTCCATTTATTTTTTGTGAGTTATAATTCGTTAATATATATTTCACCTAAAATTTACTAAACAAGTACCGCATTAAGTAATCAATTAAATAATATAAAATTACGTAAGCTGGCGGATGTCGTCATGGGTAAACTACTATACCATTGAAGTACAATTATTGACGTCGAGCCGACCCGAATTTGTATTCCCCATTTAGGTCGGATTGTAGTCCGCTTGCCAACGTCGGGGTTTTTAAGCCAACGAGTAGAGGACGTAGTTTGACGTCCAAATGCTACTTGGGAATGGCATTAGTTGTGAGCGATTTTGCTCTCCTGTTAGTGCCAAAACAGACAGAAGAGTGACAGAAAACTGGGATTTCGACCAATCAGGTGCGTTTCTGATTCCCGGAGCATTCCCTTCCCCGAAATTGAACAATACGAGGCCTGAGAGCAGTGTAGAACGAAAACGCTTTTAGCCAGAAATTTTCAATTTTTAGGAAATAATGTCATCTTTCAACCCCCCTGTCTGCGATTCATGCAACGGACGCCTAAAGCCGGACATCACATTTTTCGGAGACAACGTGCCCAAAACGCGAGTGGACCAAGTTAAAAATCTCGTGTCAAAAAGTGACAGTTTACTGGTTCTAGGCTCTAGTTTATCCGTTTTCTCAGGTTATAGGATAGTTTTGCAAGCGGTGGAGGAACGCAAGAACGTCGGTGTCGTTAATATCGGTCCCACTAGGGCTGACGATTTGGTTAATTTGAAAATCGAAACGAAGTGCGGGGACCTTTTGCCACAAGTTGTGCGATGTCTTAGTTAAGTGTTACTGTTGCATTAAAAAAATATCGTTATTTTTCTTGTATTTTATTTTTAGGACCTCAAAATTTTCTCCACTACTCCACTCTTTCTTATTCAGGGTGTCCACAGAATGTCGAAAAAAAAATCCCCGTCTGTTACTTTTTAAAAAATCAGCCTACTAAAACTGATCAAACCTGTCGTTTAACATTTTTTCTTCCTTTTTTGAAGGTACTTCGTTACAATCTTTGAAAACAATTTTTGACGTTTTTTGTAAAATATATTTTGGATTGGCATGTCAATTATAGATTGATTGCTAAAATCATGAATGGAGAATTTTTTTACAAAATTTGACTAAAAATGAGTTATCTATACGTTTTGACCGGTATTTAATATATTGATCTTCTTCAGGTTTTGATGAAGTGTATGAGAAGAGCATATTAATAGCAATTCCGATACTCTTTATTAGGAAATTTCTCTGACTTTCCAAACTTTTCACCACATTTTTCTCCCTGACTTTCCAGGTTTTTCCAGAATGTGGACACCCTGTTATTGCTTCATCCATGAGACCCTTGACATTACGTTTTTTTTTAGGTAAAATAATGTTGTGAAAGTAAACATGCCATTTAAAGTATTGTGCGCTTCATTGCATTAATAACTCGAATATCATAAAAAATAAGTAAGATTTTGAGGTTTTTGAATGAGGTTAGATTGGATCTTCAAACACGATTTTCTCGACTAGTTGTTACTTTTGTCGCAAAAAGTAATATGAATGAAAATTATTTTTGTGTATACCTTATCTCAAAAGAAATATTTGATAAATTGTTTGTCTTCTAATCTTTCCTTTTTCACAGATTTTTCTATTCATTTTCAAAAACAAACAACACATAAAAGACTTTTTCTGAAAAATTTTTAGTCTTTTCGGATTGCTTACAGTTTACTCAAAAAATAAAAATGCCAAGAGTTCGCGGTCGCCAACAATTTCATCACTTAAACGACTTCGAGAAAGGACGCATCGTGGGCATGAAAGAGGTTGGTTTACTGGAAATTGCAAGAAGGGTTAATGCCAATCCATCAACAGTGTTAAGAGTTTGGAGAAGGTGGTCCAATTATGAGACTTATACAGGGTTCCTAAGCAAATCCTTAGGGGGCCAAGCAGCCGTGTATAAGACGCAGACAAACGGAAAAGCACATTAGGCAGAAAAGGATGGGCATAGGGCGATGTTGTCACTACATCTTACACGTAGTAAATCCATTCCAGGTTGTTGTTTTCTAATGTTTTCCATTTTCATACCTTTAGGACTGGAATAAAAATTGTTTTTGCTCGACTTTAATACCAAACCGTAAAAAAAATATTTTTCGGCTTTTCATTTTATAACCATTGTCCCTACGCACTCTTTACAGGCTGGGGACTGAGATACATGCAAATGCCTAACCTAAAGCGTTCATACACGGCCGGCGAAATCGACTGAGATATTTCCGTAGAAACTTTATCAAGCAAATAGGACGGGTTGACGCCTTCGAACGTCCAACCCGGGTTTTGCACTTTGATTCTAAATCAAAAAGGAGGAACAGTCAGATGTGGGGTCGTGCACAAATTACGTAACGGTGATTTTACCAATTTTTGACGTCCTCCCTATGTAATGTTTTGTAACGGTTTGGCACGCCACTCCCCTAATATTACGTAACGATAGCGAACGAGACCACTACCCCCCCCCCAAAAAAAAAACTTCACTTATTTTCATTCCAAATTTTCTTAGTTTCACACAAATGCAAACGCTGTCGAAAACCCCCCTCCCCCCTACGTAACGTTTTGTAACCCCCCTCCCTCCTATGACCATTACGTAATTTGTACACGGCCCCTGTACTCCCAGTGGAGGAGGGCGAGAAAATTGATATTTTTTTCTTAAAAATTATACTCTTTAGACCTATTTCTTTGCGTTCCCGAAATTACGTCATTTTTGAAAAAAAATTGTAAGCGGCGCCATTTTTATTTCGTGCTTTATTTTTCTAACATTTTTGCGTTCGGCTAATTTAATTGAAAAATTTTTGCCTGCGGCTCCCTTTATCTTCTCACTTCCCCCGTTTCAGGAAAACTGATCCCGTCTCTTTCTAAATTTTTTCGAATAAAAGTAGAGTATGACCATGGGGTAAATAATTTTTTTCTACGGTATGACGAAAATTTCGAGAAAGTTGAAGAAAAAAATAAAAAAAGTGGCAGAGCTCAAGTTTTTCGTAAAAAAAACGTTTTTTGTAAAGAAGCAGAGCAAAATAAATCTTTTCACCCCTTTTTGGGTGTTACAAATATTGGCAGCCCCTTATTTTTCGCTTTTACCCTCCCACTAGTTTTGAAGAATTGGTTCGCTACATGTTTCGAGATCATGTCATAAAACAGCTCGAATATATCAAGTGTAGTGTAGGGCCAGCTTTATTTAAAATCAATAATATCGCAAGCAAAAAGCTCTGCAGGAAAAACAGCGCCGTTTATTGATTTCTTTGGCTGCTAGTGCTTGCGGCATGGTTTGGCCGTTTCCGGATAGATTTCACTAGTAGAACAATTTAATTAAAAGCGAAGATATTTCTTTCTAAAGTTAACAACCTCACGAGTTTATCGCTCAGTATCGTAAATAATGGACCCTGCCGCCTCCTTTAAGCAAGAAAAAGCTGTGGTTTGGACCTGAAAACATCTAATTTTTAATTAGATCATCTCATGGTGTGGCCGCCATCTAGCGGAATTTGCAGACATCTTGTCAACGGTTATTATTGCAACTATGATTTATGCTCACAATGAAAGAGTGGCGACAATTTTTTCTCATGAAAGCAGTCCGGAGATAATAACAAACTGGCACCATTGCTCAATATACCTGTTTCTTTTGTGCGCGCAGAACTTTCTATGCCATTTCTGTTTGATTTATTGAAATCCTATCCCTAAGACGTCGTGCGGGTTCTGGACGCCCTAGATTATTACAAGGTCGTGATTTACGGCATCTCAGACTTCTTGCTCTCAGAAATCGACGGGACAGTATACGCCAAGTAAGAGATATTCTAGTTGCAGCTACAGGACGACTGTTTTCAAGAATGACAGTTAATCGAAGATTGCTTGGTATGGGGCTAAGGCTTACCGTCCGCTTTTGGTGCTACCTTTAACCCCACAACATAAGGCTCGCCGCTTGGAGTGGTGCAGAGCTCGGAAAATTGGAATGACAATGAATACCATAACATGAGGGTTAGGCGATTTCGAGGTGAGAGACGAAATTTAGACTTTCTGTTGAACGTGATACAGCAAGACAGCAAAGTATCATGGTATGGGGTGCTATATGTTTAGGAAGCAGATCACCCCTAGTCCTCATCAACGGCACTCTGACTGCTCGGCGATATATCGATGAAGTGCTGCAGCCAGTTTTACATCCCTACCTACAAACTATCCCAAATGCGATCTTTCAACAAGATAATGCCAGACCGCATATTGCTCGTGAAACAATGGACTTCGGCCAGCAAGATCGCCTGACTTGTCGCCTATCGGACACGTATGGGATATGATAGGGTGCAATTTTGGTCGATTACCACCCCCTGGAAACTTAGATAAACTCTGGCATGCCGTAAGGAGGATACGGATGAGTGCTCCTCAATATGATATAGACCATCTTATTTTGTCAATGCCCAATAGAACAAACGAGTGCCATGGAGGAACCACTCATTGTTAATTTTTTGATGATTTTCATGGAGGAATCTTCTTCAATTACTAAGAGTATCCTAATGTATTAATATATAAATAAATTACTGTAAAAATATTTGTCCTTTCTGGTGTTGCATTTTTTTTTTGTTCTCCAGTATATTTTAATGAGTTTCGACATTCCATTGTCTTTATTTTGTACTTTTTCACAACGTTTCAACTGCTTATGTATCTGCAAGACTATCTAATTTTATATACTAGCATGTGTTCAGTGAACCATAAAACTAACCTGTGTTCCGTGAACCATGAAATTTACATCTGTTACCTCCGAAAAGTATGGGTTTCTAAATATCCTTGATGGTGACTTGTTGATAAAATACATTCTGGTTCCCACTGTTTCTTTGAACTTGAACAGGTTTTCTTCCTTGGCGACGATCTTTGCTGCTTTCCATTTTTGATCCAGTTGTGTCCCCTTGTCAAGTTTTGCGTTTGTGTTCTGTAAGGCGAAGTTCCATGGGTCGGGTTTCTCCGATGTAGACATTCCCACATTCGCATTTTGGCGATATGGTTTAGTTTTTGTTAATTGACTCTTCTTGACTGTTGTAGTCGAAGACAGTCCGAAGAAGATGGTAGTGGTTGCCTATTCTTCTTATCTTTTCTGAGATTATTTTGATGTATGGAATTATAAGTGTCGCCTTTCTTTCAGTATTTACGTCTGTCATCCTTTGTGTTGGTGTGGTCTGAAGAGTTTTATTGATCGTGTACTTGGAGAAATCGTTCCTTCGTAGATCGGATCGAATTTTTGACTTTTCTTTATTTATAAAGAGATTTTGCAATTCCCAATTTGGTTGACCTGGAGTGGTTTGATTTGAAGTTTAAATATTGACCAGTATGAGTTGGTTTCCGAAATACGGAAGTGATTATGGTTGAATTCTTTTGACTAGAAAGTCGAGAAAAGGGAGCTGACAATTTTTGTTCTTTTTCCAGACTCAAGTAACATTTTAGGGTATATTGGGAAATTGGAAGGTTAAGATAACCAATCGTAAGTCAAAACATTCCCGTTTTCCTTCAGAAAATCACTTTGTAGTTTGAGGTTTGAAAATAAATTTTAAATTGGAACAAATAACCTTTAGAAACGGTCATTATATACACATTTTAAAGGTTTTTTTTAGGATATTTTTCGAATTATTTTTCTCGTATCATGTCTTCAAAGTTGTTTTGAATATAAAGTTAAAAGAGAAGGTAAATTGATGGTAAACTTGACTTGAGATTCTACTCTGAGGTCCCAGCCTTGTTTGGGCATTTCTTGGTCAACATTGCTTGTCACAAGTTTTTAATAATGTCCTAAAGAAATCCCTTAATGTTAAGAACTTTTTGGTTTAAAACTGAACTCAAAGTTACTTATTTTTGACATACAGTTATTCCTCAAAGTTAGGGTTTTTTTGGAATAAGTTTTAGGAGAAAAATTTGTTTTTTGGACCAAATAAGTACAACCTAAAAATATGTTCGAACTTTCTGGAAAATTATTCTATTTTATTTAACCATATGGAATATTAAGATTTGATTAGGTTAAAACTTCAGTTTTGTTTTTTTTGATGGGAAGAAAGTAGTTCTGGTAGAAAACAAGAAAACTCCTTTGCGTCACGTGTCCTCTCATGACAACTGTTTAAATTAATCAATAATCATAACTTTCATGTTCCTTCTCGGTATTTCCAAATTATAAGATATTTCCTTAATTACTATTGTATCTTCAATCCTTGTTTGGATTTTGGGCTATTAGATATACCTAACCTTCTATCATAAAAAGGGATAGGAAAAACCAGATGGAGGCTCAAAATTCAAACAAAGAAAGTAGATGTTTAGGTAAAATTTGGGTTTAAGGAAGAGAGGGCATTCACGTTTTGATCGTCAAAAAGGATACTCTGTGTTAAAGTACCTACCTAGTACCTACAGTTTTGTGTTTTAACATGCCAAAAGAAAAAAGAAACAAACCTGTCACAGCATCAAGCAGTTTTTACAGAAAAGTTAAAGAAATTAAAAGTGATTGTGGGGACCCAACAAGTCCTAGTGGATCTTTACAAGTGCCGAACACAACCAATAGGAATACACACAATCGTTTACGCTCGCAAATGTCATATGTCAAGTTATGGCATTTGTGAGCGTAAACGATTGTGCGTATTCCCATATGATGGAACTTTTTCGAATTGTTTGCCTGCTTAATTGCTCACCAGCGTAAATTCGTCTTTATATCAACATGTCAACTGACAACTGAATAATGGGCAGGGGGTGTGCGGAGAACAATTGGCAATGAATTCGAAAAAATGGATATACCGTCCTTGATGCAAAATTAATAAGAAATTTTGACTTCAACATTGGAAATTTTTTTTTCGAGGGAAAAAACATGGTTAACGCGAGTTTTAGGGCACGGTCGCCAAAGAAAGTTAAGGCGCCATGTTTTTTTCTCTTTTTTAACAAGTTTTTATTATTTTTATTGAAAAAAAAAACACAAAATCTTTATGGAAATTATTTGCTTACTTTTTTCATAGCCAAATATTAAATTATCATTACGAATTGGAAATAATATTTAATTAGTGTTTTACCGAAGCATAATTTTGGTGATTTTTTTGTTAAAACAGCATGTTTCGATGGGCGAGTGAATTTATGGAAGTAAAGGTAAACAATTCAACAAAAACATTTTCGGCGCATGTCGGTTTCCTCCCATTAAAAGTTTAAAATAGTAGTGATTCAAATATAACTGTGATTTTTCATTACCATTTTTTATTTCCAAAGTGTTTGTAGGCCATGGACATAATTATTATTTTTCTCTTTTTTTATTTTCATTTAAAAATGTTTTCATCTCCTTCTATTCTGACACGTAGAGGGCGCTTCAGTCACAGAGAAACAAGAGGGCACTGAGAGGGCATTGGGTACAATAGGACACAAATTAGGTTGAGCATTTATGCAGATGTGTACATGTGTCCCAAAAGTTGGTGAAGTGTCCTCTGGGCAAATTCACCTTTAGGAAGAAAAAAAATAATTACCTATTTTATCCCACCAAATTACCTTGGTTCTTGTCCCCATTTTGGTAAAAAAACGGGAAATTTCCCTCTTTTTTGACTTCCCAGTTTTTCATAAGAAAAAATTACTAGTTTAACTAATATTTTACCAAGTTTTAACCAAAAATTTTACTTGGGGAGTTAATGTGATGCAGATTCTTGTGCTTTTGACATGATTGTAGAATTTTTCTAGTGTATTGTTGTCCTTTTTGGATTTGGGTCTCTGCCATGATGTTCGCAGAGCTTCTTTTTCCAAAGATGTTGGCCACTACCGTTGGAAGTGGAGATCCTATGCGTAGACCATCCTGTCGAAAATATCTGTCATTTTCCTGGAAGTAAGAATTCTGCAGACAGCATTGCAACAAATTCATAATGGTATTGATTGGTAGATTGATTCTATCAGAGAGGTGGTTGTCCTTGAGTAGGTTCTATTCAATGATTTAGAGTGATTCTTTCACTGGTACGTTCGTGTACAAACTTTCGACGTCAAAACTAACAAACTGGTCTTCAGGTTGTAGGTTGATGTCTCTAAGGAGGTCCACGAAGTGCTTTGAATTCTTGACGAATGATGGTGACTTTCCTTGAAGAGGCTGGATGATTAGTCGAATATATTTAGCAAGATTATAAGTCGGAGAATTGCGAGAAGTGGCTATCGGTCGAAGAGGCGTGTTTTCCTTACGATTTCGGCAGTTCAGTGCTTTGCTGTAGTACGGTGAGGTTTGTTCCTTTCAATGTCGTTAAATTATGTTCTATGTTGGTGGTTGGGTCCTGAATTATTCGAAGGTGGTGGCGTCCATTACTAAAGTTGCATGTGATAGAACAAGAACGAAATAGATAGAGAACACATCAGGCCAGGCCACCGATTCAAATGTTTGAATATTTTCAATTGGTGGGCTTAGAAAGAAATTTCAGCTTATTCGGCAAAAAATCCGTGTCTTAGTTTTTAAAAAATATGCCATTCAAAGTTCAGCCAATTTTGAGGTTTATTTGACTCCAAAAAGTATGGATATCACATGTTGAACGTCACCTCGAATTTTCCTGAGCTTAGGTCACTGACAGAATAAAAAAGAGTCGATGTAGTACGACCAGGGCCCTTATTCTTTATTTGATAGATAATATACCTTGTGCATATTAATAACTGGAAATATGTTTCTGGATTAATAAGTGGAAATTTTTGGAAATCGCATGGCGTTTAAAAATTTCCACGGAAATCGCATCTTATGTCTTTATATTGGATTTTCTATTGTTTTAAATAAAATGTGTTCTCTGTTGGAAATATGCATTTTCACTTGGTATATTCTCTATCAGAATATAACGCGTGCATGTCAGATTTCCTTCTCAGAAATTTTTAAAAATTTATTTTTCAGCTTTCGTGCATGACGCCAGGAAAAATCCCTAACCCTACGGGATTTTTTCAGATTGCATGCACTCAAGCTTTTGTTAAAAAATTGGCTTCAAACAAAATAAGACTGTTTTAGGTCGTGCCTGATTGGGGAAAATCTGAAGAGGGTACTCCTTTTTTTATCAAACCCAGAATAAGTGCCCTGTAAATAACGTCAGTACAAAAAGGACACAAACTTGTTTTTTTTTTCTAAAAAAAGATATATTACTCCTCCGAAACAACACGAATTCATCGCTTAACGTTAACTTTGGAATTCTTCTGTATGTATGTACACTATAATAACGAATTCTGAAAAAAAAACTAAAATCCTAGAAAATGGTCTGAAACAAAAAACGATTATAAAATATTCAATGAATATAAAATATAAATACTAAGAACAATTAACTTGATCAGAAAATATTTCAGGGTGTTTACATCAACCAGAGTTTGGCACGTCAGTAGCAAAGTATTTTAAGTAGTAAATTAAGTACATTTTCCAAAAATGAGGAAATCCTTTTAGTTTGGAAAAAATGTAAAATTGATGGAAAAAACTTCTTCCTAGAAAATTTTGATTTAACACACTTTGTTCCTGAAGTACATAGTCTCATTTTGACTTTAATCAAAAAAATTGAAGCTTTCGGAAAACAGTCCCATATCGTCCTAAATAATGATACTCTGGGTCTTCTAAAAAAAATGAAATAGGCCAATCTAAAAAGAAATAATTTACATTTACTTTGCTCCAAAACAAATACCTAAAAATGATGCCGATCTTCTCTTCATTTAGGTACCAAAAATTTCAAAAAAACCTGTATGGGATCTTTTACCGAAAACCTAATAAATCTTGCCTATATACAGATTTCTCCAAAATTCTCGCTTCACAAAAAACCCTTAACTTGCTATTTATTTCTCGAAGACTCATAATCCTTTACCTTTTTTTCTGTAATTAGTATAAAACAGCAAATCCCAGACAGGTCCCATCAAGGAAGATATCATATTAGCTAGGTGAAACAAAAAAATGCAGTACTTGTCCAAGTTTTAAGAAAAACTAAACTGAGTGTTTGGCTTCAGCAATACTCAAAAAGTGTTTGTACACATTAAGGTTTGGGCAGTCTTTTCATCACATTTTAACAATAACCGCCTGCTTAGAAATGTTTTTAGCTTAGAGGCTGATAGTTAAGAATTATTTTTAAAACATTGAGAGATTATTTACTTCATCGGAAAGTTTATTCTTCTTGGCGAGTTTTCTATGATGCGCGAATTTTGAAAAATTTGTGTTAAAATATCATTCCAATTTTTTTAGCTCTGTCTGAACTTGGAGGCAAAAAAAAACAAGTTGTGTTAATTTTATAGTAGAACTGATGCCAAGACTAGCGCTGTATGTAATTGATTTTTTGATCACTTTACATAACAGAGATTTTTAATATCAAAAATTAAATTGGGTCACTATATCGTCAACAACTTTGGAGCTTTATCAGATCTTTTGGGTAATGCGGACCAAATTCATGATGGATGAAAGATCGGGATACCGAGTTTTAATTTACTTCTAGAAGAAAACAAAATGCCAAATTTTAATTTCAATGTAGAGAAAAAAGGCGATAATTACTTTTAAAATTATGCATACAAATAAAAAAAGAAAATAAGTTTTACAAAAATTTTAAAGCGCAGTGTTTAGCAACCATAGCTGTCGTAAATAACAGACATGATTTACCTACAAATAATTTTAAAAGAATATGAAAAAGTTGCCCAGTTTTAAAAAGTTTTTGTTTTATTATCGATAATTTTGTTTTGCCTTTGATGTGGCGATTACAAAAGTCATGTAGCAGAATTCGAAAGAAGTATGTAAGCAGTAAATTTAAATTTGTAAAAGTTAATTGAGCAGGGAATGGTTTTGTTTACAATGACATACAATATGATTAATTTAATTTCCTATATTTTGGTTTGTTGTTAAAATGATCAAATTCTCGATTGGTTTAAAAAAACAATTATTTTCTGAATTCAGTTTTGATCCGGGATTAAACAAAATTACCAAAACGGTCATCAGCTGTTTTTCGTTGACAGCAGATGTTTTGTCAAACTGGTCCGGAGATATCTGAAATCGAGCCTTGACAAAGTATGACATTGTCGTGTGGATATGTGACACTTAATCTTTAAAGACAAGGTGTACGATATATTCCAATTTTTTGATTAGCGGACTAACGTCATTTTTTTTGGATCTCTATTTGATACATTGTTTTAGACAGCGACTATAAATATGTAAAAAAAGTCATGTGGATTGTTTTAACTGTTACTTTAAACTGACAAAAACAAATTATTTGACATACGAACTGTTGACAACAAAGAAATACGTTGTCAGAGGCAAAAATGATGTTCGTTCATCAAAACATTGGACTATAGATTCAAAAAGGATAAAAAGGCTATAATGACGCAACAGTGACCCAATTTAAATAATTAATCAAAAAATCAAATACCCCGCTAGTTTTAGTATCATTTCTACTACAAAATAAAGCGGTTTGTAACACTTACGTTACAAAAGTTACCGCTAAGCTAATATAAATCAAAGGACTTGTCACTAAAGTACGTAACGCCTAAGAAATTAAAAGGAGGAAAATTAAAGCTTCTGTTTTTTACATTACCTAATTTAGAAACGCACCCTTTACAACAAAAACAAAACAAAAACAAAGTCTTTTGGTATTTAAAAAGCTTAAATAACCGCTCACTAGTCTTCTATGATTAAACATAGTAATCTACAGGATGTTCCCAATTCGATGCTCACCATGGGGATCTCCTAAACGGTAGAAGATTAGTCATCGTCAGCTCAAATTCAATTCTTCCTTTTAACTTATAACTCAAGATATTCTGGAAACTCCCTTGCAGACATTTTTTGACATTTTAAAAAACTTTTTGTATTAACAAGATAATTTAATACGTTTTTTCTTTGTTTTTCATTATTTAATTTTATAACTTATCTTTTTAAAATGTTGATAAATTTTTAATTTAACATCTTAAGTAAGTGTAAAACAAAAATTGTATTTGGTCGGTCAGATGACTTGTCAAAATAAGGTCGCGTAATATTATCCCATGCCCATAAGAAAAAATGAACTTGAAAGTATTCCTGTCACACTGAAATGTCTGAAGGGTCGAAAGAATAAAACCTCTTCGTATCTCCCACTATTTAGGAGATCCCCAAGGTAAGCATCGAATTTAGAACACCCTGTATATGATAGAGATATATAAAATATAAAACAAGCAAGTGTAAAGTCGATTGGTAACCAATTTTACATTTTACACTCGAAAACTATATTGCTTATTGATTATCGAAAAAGCAAAAGCTTGTGTCAGTCACGCATTGTCATTGTCTAGCGACGCTCAAGTTATGTCAAATTTACTACAGTAAATAATAATTTTCAAAAAAGAAAAATCGCTTTCTTGTTGCAATTAAATATCCTTATTTACTGTAACTATTACTTGACCAAAAAAAAAAGAATGCGCTACGTTTTCACACTAGCGTCTACTATTCACCAACAGCGATATCTCTTTTTATAAGTTCTTTGTCGATAAAAACGTCCTCGTTTGTGGAGGTGTCGATCAGCTCCAACTTTAAAATGACGTCGCTTTCATACAAAACGTCACGCTCGATCACTTTTATCCGGGAGTAAAATTCCTTCTTTTCTACCAGCTCTTTGAACTGGTCGCAGTCGTCCATCGACCATTTGTTGTGTTTCGGCTTTATATCTAAAATTAATCCAAGTCCCCCAAAAGATTAGGAAACAACCCCAAATTTTACCGAATCGACCTTGGACTGAAATCGATCTGAATACTACAGAAATAAGAGTTTCAGGGTGGCCACTTGTCATAAAATTTTATGATTTCATAATATGCCCAAAATGTCATAAAATTTCAAAATTGTCATAAAATTCGTAAAATTGCACAAAAAACTAAAAAAGTTTAGTGTAAAGAAACTTTTGATATTCTGTACCTGTACATTTTCATATGGGATAGTTAGAGGCACAGTATACGATTTTTGACAGTTATTGTTTTACCAAAGGTGAGCAACTGGATTTGACAGTTGTTAGGGAAATGTTTGAAATTGTGTGTTGGCAATGATAGTTGGTAACCCCTGACAATAAATAACTTTGTCACTGTCAGATTTTTGATTAAGAAACGTCAGGTTTAAAAATGGAATTTTGCTGTATCAAAAACTGTAAAAATATGTGCCTCGACGAATTTGTATTGTTCCGTTGCCCAACTGAGAAAGAAACTCAGGAAAAGAGAAAATACATTTACCAAGCTGGAAAATTAATAAAAATAGCCGAATCTGCGAGGTAAGTGAGCTAAAAGCAGTAGTTACAAACATACGCATTTAGCATGTACACTTGATTTCAAAAAAAAACTCATACATGCATTTTTTCCTATGCCACAAAATTTAGCTTTCCATTAGTGTAAACTATTATAAGACACCACCAGCTTAGTATGCCTGACAGCTTAAAATTCAGTGTGACATCCTTAAAAATGCCACAGATATCAACTTTAACAAAAGTTCAAATTATCACTCGAGTTAAAGAAGACGGCTGGTCTATAAGAAGAGCGGCCACCCATTTTGGAGTTGATAAAATGACGATAATGCGATGGAAAAAGCGCTGGATTGAAAATAATTCTACGGATAGGAAAGATGAATCAGGACGACCAAAAGTAAGTTCTGAAGTGCAAGATGAGAGTCTTATTGACCATCTCAGACAAAATCCTTTTCCAACGTCGGTTGAAGCAGCTAATGTAATATTATTTCCGGGTTCTTTAGCAACAGTAAATAGAAGAGTAACGAAATCAGAAGTCTCTTGGGGAGTTGCTACAAAGAAGGCTTTTCTAACAGAAGAACCAAAACAGGCCAGAGTGATTTTTGCACTGAACAACGTTCTTCGTGATAATGACTTCTGGGAGAGGGTGGTTTTTCACCGACGAAAAAATGTTTTAATCATCTTCAAGCAGCAGGAGAATTTTAGTTTATCGTCCACCAAATTCTAGATTTGAACCCGAATATGTACAAACCAAATTAAAAAAGTTGGACATTTTTCTGTAAACATATGGGGCTGGTTTAGTGCTAGAGGTTTGGGTTTTTTTTGGAGAATCAAAGGAATGATTATATGAAAATAATGACTTCGTTTATCAGCAGGACAACTATCCAGTACATACGGCTAATGTTGTTAGCCAATGGTTTCAGAATAATAATATAGAAACACTTCCGTGGTCAGAGAAACAGCCCTGACCTTAACCCAATGGAAAATATATGGGGTCGAATCGTTAAATATACCAAAGGAATTGGAGGCCACGAAATGCTGAAGAGTTAAGCGATGCTATTTATCGCGCATTGGATCAGCTATCAGAAGACCATCAGTATTTTCAAAACTTAACCTTTTCAATTCCCAGACGTTTGCAGCTTGTAATAGAGAAAAATGGTGATCCTATTAAATACTAAATTATTTATTTTAGTTCTTTTTTAAGTTAAAATAATTGGTATTAAGTTTACCATCGTCTTTGTCCTAATCCAAGTTTCCTATTCGTCGAATTGTTTTCAATCCAGCGCTGTTTCCATCGTATTATTGATATTTTATCAACTCCAAAATGGGTTACCGCCCTCTTTATAGAATAGCCTTCGTCCGTTACTCGAGTGATATTTTGATATTGTTCAATAAAAACTTTACTAAAACATTATTTTTGTTGATTTTTTAGTATTATGCAAAATTTAGTATAAAAATAAGGTTGCCTTTAATTTAAGTAAAAAAATATTTTCAGTTTTAGAGACCTTTTTTAAACAATATGACAAATTGTCGTACTTTTGAAGTTTTTAGGCATTTTAGCTGGTAGTCCGTATATATTATATGCATGTATGCGTTTTTTTTTTTAATCAAGTATACTTCGTTAATAAATAACACATTATGTTTCCATGTTTTCTTATAAGAAAAAGAGTAGTCATAGGAGTCTTTATATTTTACCTATTATTTACATTTTTAATATCTACCGTGTCTATTCACTGTTTGTTTTTGTTTTTTTTTGTCAAAGCTTGACATATTTTACTAACCAAAAAAAAAATCAATCTTTTAAAAACTGTCTGGGAAAATTATAAAAAGAGACAACAAAAAATCAGTCCATTTAATAAAATCCATTTTACATGCAAATATGAACAAAACTAGAAAGAGAGGGCAATATAAGTTGCCCACCTTTGGTAAAACAACAACTGTCAAATGTATAGAGGGCCTCTAGGCAGGACTAGGCAGTACCCTAGGCACCGGCACGAGGTGTACATATTTTTTTCAGTTGTTCACCACTGGGATGGGCGCAAATTAAATGTCCATCCCTATCATATATCAGAGAAATGTTGGGTCGAGCTGGGTTCTTACCTGCTAATTTCGCCTTTAACGCCTGATAGGGTAACCTTAAAAATTCCTCATCCAAGGGAACCAGTTGCTGCACGGTTAGGTTCTGGTAGTACCCGAAATCACAGAAAAATACCGACACCGATCCGGAATGGATTACTTTTATCACGTTTGTCCTAAAAATAATAAACCTTTCTTAATCTATAATCCCAATTCAAAAGGTAAATAGAGCAAGAGTTCATGGTATAAATTAAGATGAATAGGTAAGAACTGGACAGGTACACTAGTGCAAATTCTAAATAAAATATTGTTTATGGTAACACATAGTAGCAGGTAGCTGAATTAAATGAAAGTTGTAAAGATTAGGAATATAAAATAGCATAACAAATCATACAAAAATTTTTCAGGAAATAGTCCACAGAATATCCCTCGTGCAGAGCAAATTATTTACCTCAGCACTCGAGCGCATTCGTTCTTTTGTGCTTAAGCTTTGAAAAAAATTTTCGACAATTTAAGAACGCAAAAATGAGGTCAGGCACACCAGTTGGTTTTTAGTTAGGGGGTACTACTATATTATATACAGGGTTCCTAAGCAAATCCTTAGAGGGCCAAGCATCCGTCCGTCCGCAGACAAACGGAAAAGCACATTAGGCAGAAAAGAATGGGCATGGGGCGATGTTTTCACTACATCTTACACGTAGTAAATCCATTCCAGGTTGTTGTTTTCTAATGTTTTCCATTTTCATACCTTTAGGACTGGAATAAAAATTGTTTTTGCTCGACTTTAATACCAAACTGATGAAAGATATCGTAAAAAAAATATTTTTCGGCTTTTCATTTTGTAACCATTGTCCTTACGCAATGTTTACAGGCTGGGGACTGAGATACATGCAAATGCCTAACCCAAAGCGTTCATACACGGCCGGAGAAATCGACTGAGATATTTCCGTAAAAACTTTATCAAGCAAATAGGACGGATTGACGCCTTCGAACGTCCAACCCGGGTTTTGCACTTTGATTCGAAATCAAAAAGGAGGAACAGTCAGATGTGGGGCCGTGCACAAATTACGTAACGGTGATTTTACCAATTTTTGACCCCCTCCCTATGTAATGTTTTGTAACGGTTTGGGACGCCACTCCCCTAATATTACGTAACGATTTCAAGACCACTACCCCCCCAAAAAAAAAAAACTTTTCACTTATTTTCATTCCAAATTTTCTTAGTTTCACACAAATTCAAACGCTGTCGAAAACCCCCCTCCCCCCTACGTAACGTTTTGTAACCCCCCTCCCCCCTATGACCATTACGTAATTTGAGCACGGCCCCTGTAGTCCCAGTGGAGTAGGGCGAGAAAATTGATATTTTTTTCTTAAAAATTATACTCTTTAGACCTATTTCTTTGCGTTCCCGAAATTACGTAATTTTTGAAAAAAAATTGTAAGCGGCGCCATTTTTATTTTGTGCTTTGTTTTTCTAACATTTTTGCGTTCGGCTAATTTAATTGAAAAATTTTTGCCTGCGCCCTTTATCTTCTCACCGAAACCAAGACCTCCCGTTTTTTCTACGGTATGACGAAAATTTCGAGAAAGTTGAAGAAAAAAATAAAAAGTGGCAGAGCTCAAGTTTTTCGTAAAAAAACGTTTTTTGTAAAGAAACACAGCAAAATAAATATTTTCAATTGGTTCGCTACATGTTTCGAGATCATGTCATGATAACAATGTTAACAACCTCACGAGTTTATCGCTCAGTATCGTAAATAATGGACCCTGCCGCCTCCTTTAAGCAAGAAAAAGCTGTGGTTTGGACCTGAAAACATCTAATTTTTAATTAGATTAGATGTGTGGCCTATCTAGCGGAATTTGCAGACATCTTGTCAACGGTTATTATTGCAACTATGATTTATGCTCACAATGAAAGAGTGGCGACAATTTTTTCTCATGAAAGCAGTCCGGAGCAAACTGGCACCATTGCTCAATATACCTGTTTCTTTTGTGCGCGCAGAACTTTCTATGTCATTTCTGTTTGATTTATTGAAATCCTATCCCTAAGGAAAATCTTAGGAACCCTGTATACCTTTGTGGAAATGGTGGGATTTAACCGATGCATCACGGGTCCTCCAAACCTTTAGGGTGGTGTGCCGAGCTCTTACCCACAATTTTCGAAACAAATTTTTGGAACCTTTTTAAGGGACACCACCTTAGATTAAAAAGAGACAAGATATCTGGTTCAACGAAAACTCCTTGGCAAATAATAAGCACTGTTTATTTACAAATAAAATTAAAACAATTGAAAAGTGAGAAATATCGATTATTTTTCTATCCTTTTAAACGACGTTAGAACGATCGGGGCAGAGCGCAGACGGTAGGATGATATTTTTTTTGACATGAGCTTTTTCGTGTTAAAATATCAGGATTTTTAAGCAGTTTGGAAGTCTTTTTAAAACCACATTTTGTCAAAAAACATTTATAGTGTGTTTTTTATCAGTAGGAGAATATTTCAGTGCATTTAAAGTGTTATTTTTGAAAATAAAGGAGGACCAAATGGAATCAGTCAATGGCGGTACATGCCGGTAGGTACACAGAAAATAAAGAATTCATGAAATATACTTAAATTAGTAGATCCTTAGATTAAAATATCAACCAACACGTTTTTTCTTTTTTAATTGTCAAAATTTAAAATACTTTTGCTGAAGTAGTTAATGCCCAATGCATCAAATGAGATATTTTCAAAGGTTTTTTCGAGGTTTTTTTTTTATAAAGACGACAAAATAAAAGCATGCAAAGTTAATGCGCAAATGAATGAATAAATATTTTCGAAGGTTTTTTTATATAGGCTATAAAATAAAGGTAGGTAAATTCCTGCAAACAACAATAAAAATTAATTCACATGTGTTCAGGTTTGTAAGAATATTGAATTCCTACCTCTTATCAGAATATTAAGGTTAATTTATACTGCCGCCGTTGCCATCTGTGCTCGCCCTGCGAATTGATATTTGTATCTTTTTGTCTGTCCTAGATGGCTCTATATACCCTAAGAATTATAGACTTTATTGTGTACTGAAGAAGTCAGTTTAAGTAAGTTTCTGCTAATGACCAGAAAAAATAACAAAATTTAAGTCATCTCCAACGGCGAACTCAGAGGTGTTCTTTATTTTGTTCATATTTTAACATTAATATGAAATTGTTGGAGAAATTGCACTATGTCTGGCATAATAAGAATCTGATTCAACTGAAATTTAGCACACATTTTTATAGCCGTGGATATTATAGTATATTATTAAACAAAAAACAAAAATGCTTTGAATATTTCTTAAAATTTTCTTTATTTTTAGGAATTCTAAGACTTTGAAATAATTTTAATGGCAGTATTTAACTTAGATTTATTTACTCGTCTACTATAGGGCTGCTACAGAAAAGTAATAGCATAAAGTAATACGCATAATAGGAACCAAAAAAGACTTGATCCCCATCTCTTCAAAGTGGTATTTGCCAAATAGGTTTTCAATTTCTCAATTCATAGGATTCGAACTTTCAAGAAAAAAATCTCTAAAAATTGTTATTGCTTTGAAGCAAATTTAAATTTAAAATCTTCTATATAACAGAAACACTGTTTTAGGTAGAAAACTGACAAATAAGCTTTACATGAAAATTATAAAGTTTAATAATTTCATGTAGAACAAGCATCAAGATCAAAAATTTTGTCTTGCCATTTTTACAAAATCATAGTGTTAAGTTAAGGCCAAAATCTTGAAAATTTGTCAATTTCTACTCTTTCAATCAATAATTCTATGAATATTGAACCTAATTTGTCATATTTAACTTGGTTTTATAGAAAAATTTAAATGCTTTGTCTTATTAAATTTATAAGTACCTACTTAAATTTTCTATTTCAAATAAAATATTGCTTTTGTCGAATTAAAGAAAGATAGAATCTTTACCCTCTTTTCACTTGTAGTATTTGGTACTGAAGATGCCTCTTAAGGCGAAACCGGTCTACCGTTGAAATAAATACTATGGGAAAAAGACCTCAGAAGCAATTTTGTTGTTTCATTCCTCTAAAAGTTCCTATCAAAAAACCCTACATGGACACCCTCCAAGGAATACCTAGTTTCCTATGTAAAAAAGGTCCCTATAACCACAAATTGCCTAGGTCCTCTGTGCTATATAATATATAAAAAATAACATAAATTTTACAAAGAAGAAGTTAAAAAACCTCCAAATCAGTTACTTCAACCGAAAAGAAACTAAAAAACAAAAGATCAAAAGATCTTGGGTGGAAATAACGAAAATTCAAACTTGGATGAGTATCCCACAAGGAACACACAAAAGATCAAAGCAAAAAGAGAAATGACCAAACGATGTTTCGCCCTGGGCAACCAGCGTGGGCTCATCAGTAGTTTCACTGGTCACCCTCCACTATACATACATACATCACACACTTAGATTTCCAACCCTGAACCACTCACAAATAGGCATCGTTCCGCACTGGTACTTACTTATCCAAGCTACCCGACACGAATTCGTCCTGGCGTGGTTGGAAATCTAAGTGTGTGATGGTGTTTAATGATGTATAGTGGAGGGTGACCAGTAAAACTACTGATGAGCCCACGCTGGTTGCCCAGGGCGAAACATCGTTTGGTCATTTCTCTTTTCGCTTTGATCTTTTGTGTGTTCCTTATGGGATACTCATCCAAGTTTGAATTTTCGTTATTTCCACCCAAGATCTTTTGATCTTTTGTTTTTTAACATAAATGTTAGCTAGTAGGTAATATTATTTTTTTTTTCTTGATGTTCCAAGTGCTGTGAACCGTATTTCTTTGTTTTAATGCTTGGCATAATTGTATTGTGTTGAAAATTTAAATGGCAATAAACCATATACAAACTTTGTAATAAATTTATTTTGTATAAAACTAGACTCCAAACATTTATTGCAGCTTCCAAATCTCAAATTGGCAGAATTATTTTTTGTATGTTTTTTAAAATATTTTGCATATTTCATATTATAGAAAAATATTAATGATATAGTCTATGTGCAAATTTATATTTAAGTAGGTACGCCACTGGTGTATTTACTGTAAACAACAGAAAGGTAAACATTGGTCCATATAATAATATAACCAAAGTCTCCGTAAGTGTCAGGTATCTTGTCTCTTTTTAATCTAAGGACACCACCTCAGCAAAAAAATATCGTTCCAGACCTTTAAAACACACGGTATAGATCTCACCTGTACCAAAATCCGTCGTCGTGCCTAGAAGCGTAAATACTGCCAGGCACAATATCTTCCACTTTTAGGTTGCCGTACTGTATCGTGTTGTACCTAAAAGTTCACAAAATTAATAGAATTTATTTAAATGTCATTCACAGAAATCGTTTTGCATATTGCTTCTAAACGGTAAGGGATATAAAACAGTGTTACGGGTGTGGGCTTAACAGCGCTAAGCGCCTTAGTGTCCTTATTTTAATGGTTGAGAAGTCCGCCTAGTGACTATTAGTATGAGTGGCTAAATCACATGACTATGAGTCACCATATCGGCCCTGCCCTTGCGTCTTCCGAAAAAAGCCGTAGCGATAATAACTCTCCCAATCAAGTTAGCCTGAAAAAAATGCAGGGCCAAAAACTCTTCTGGGCGCCAGCAGACTGCGTCAGGCATGCGCAGTAGATAAACCTAATATTCACATTATTTTCTTTGTTTTCCCAAGTTATTATTCTTACCGAGGGGTCATCAGCTGCAGACAGTAGGTGTACAAATCGTTGACAATACTTAAACAATACTGGACAGTACTAGACCGTACTGGAGAATACTGGACAATACTTGACAATATTAAACAATACTGGACAATACTTAACAATTCCGGACAATCCTTGACAATATTTCAGTTCTTGACAGTAGGTGTACAAATTTTTGGCCAACTGTTGACCCCGAGGGGTCATCAGCTGCAAACAGTAGGTGTGCAAATCGTTGACAATACTTTAACAATACTTGACAATACTGGACAATACTGAAGACAATACTGGACAATACTTAACAATCCCGGACAATACTTGACAATATTTCAGTTCTTGACAGTAGGTGTACAAATTTTTGGCCAGCTGTTGACCCCTCGTTCTTACGTATTTTGAAATCCTTGGGTCATTATATTATCTCACAGTTATGTCGATGACTTCCAACAATTAAAACGGGCAACGCGGGTCAGGTTTTTTACCTTCGAGGTAATTTATTTAAGTTGAATAGTGTATCTTTATTTTAACAAACCTAAAATAGCCAAAAAGTGGACTACCAAGTCAGATCCCTAGAGTTTTTAATCATAAAACCGAGTTAAACCCTTTTTAACTTGACATGGTGGAGGTGCTGGGTAACGATAAACAAGTCTCACTGTTGTAGATATGAATGTGAATGACTTAATAATATGTTTATTAATTACTTGTTAACTAATGAAAATGTCGAGGAAAATTTATTTAAATTAAATTGATTTATTTAGTCCAAATTAAGTTAGTGGATGAATCCGCCCGACTTAAATAGCGTCTTCAGCTGAACTTAAAATAAATTAATTACAGTACCTGTTTTGCAATCGCTCCATCAAGCAGTTCAAATCTTTCTCCGATTCCAGGGGTTGAACGAAGAAATTGTAAGGATTGACAGCGAACGGAATCAGAACCGCAAACAGCTCATTTATGTCGGGAATAATCGGGGCGGGCAGGGTGCCCGAGGAGGGGACAAGACCTACAAATACGAAATGTTACTTAGGGAGGTTTGTGAGTACGTAACCCTTCGGATGGCCAAGAAAAATAAAATGATTTTATTACGTTTCGCTTCTAACAGAAGCATAATACAGCGTGTACAATGCTACGTCTGCTTTTGGGTGAACTAGTGAACGTGGGGATTGCGAAAAAAGCATGTGGCTCGGGCACTCGGGCTATCTTTGTCAGGTTTATGTAGTTGTTGGCTTTCTCTCTCGCACGTCAGTTAGTAGCGCACCCAAGATGTAGTCCTGTATGCGGACAGTTGGTTTGTCAACCACTTTGTAGAAACAGGCATCTTTTTAATTGGAGAACTGTCAACTGTCATTTGATTGATACATAAAGTTTGCTTCAGTAATTTTCGGGATAGAGCGAAGGTCACGGATAGAGGCTGTCAAAATGTTTTCAAGTTTTAAATGTTACGAGATGACATGTGTCAAGTTTGGAAATATGCACAAATTTCGCCTAAAAAATCCTGACTGCGAATAATACCAGCATTTGCTGACTTTTCTTGATTTACTAGGAACCCTGTATTTATTTGTACTTACTTGAGTTTGACGGCGAACTATTTAGCTTCATTTTGGAGGTTTCTCCTATCCTAAAAATGGAAATATGAGCAAATAAAAACTAGGCCGAAATAGGTCATTTCACTAAAATTTTGTCCCGTTTAACGTTTAAAGCATTTAAACAATAACGTTTTTAAAAACTTATTGTAGTGTATAGGGTGTAAGAGGTATGAGTGTATAACCGAGGTGTAAACATTTTAATCGGTGATGGAAAAATATCGGGGAAAATTACTCATACATTTAGCTTGATGTGTTGTTTCGCATGATTACATCGAGAATATACCTTGTGTATATTAATACCTGTAAATTTTTTTCTGGATTAAGAAGTGGAAATCTTTGGAAATCACATGACATATGTCAAAAATTTCCACGGAAAAGCCGCCTCTGCTTTTGTAGATTTGGCAGCAATTAAAAAAAATTTTTTTCATGAGATTTTGGTGCTTTTGGGACCTACCATGACTTTCATATTTTACATTATGCAGAATATTTAATTTTTTTTTACCCAAGGAAAAGTATTTTCCCAAGATTGAATATATTTTTTTGTCTACTTGGCATTTTGTCCTACAAAATAAAAAGTATATAATCACTCTAAATACAACATATTTGCTTAGAGGTAAAAACTTAGCGACTAGGTAATAAACCCATAGGTATATTAAAATTTATTTATTCTCTTTCTGCTTAAGGAGTTTTAAAATCAACAATAGACAGAAATAAAATTATTTGTTGTAAATTTGCTTATTTTTTGTTTAAAAAGCGCTTAGGAATAGAAAAGGATATATAGAGAATAGAGAGGGGAAAGGGAGGAAGACCAAGATGGCGGAGGAAGAAAGGAGGGTATTGTGCCGCTTAGTAGAGTCGATTAATTAGAGCCGTTTATTGTAATAAAATTGAGTCGCGAGTTTTATGTGCCGAGTTGACACGTTTCAGACCTAAAGTTAATGATGTATTTGAAGTGATTATAAGCAAATTCGCAGTGTTTCAAAGCCGTTGTTTTCAATACCCCAATACCCGTTAGTTCAGAAACTTGGTATAACAAAATGAGCTAACATATTTAAGGTTAGAATTCAATCTAGGCTATGTTCAATTAAAAATGGATGCAATCGAGAAATAATAAGAATAACCCCATGCATCTTTGTTGGTTCTGGGAGCTAAAAAAAGATACGAATATGTCATCCGACCTGTAATCGGAACGTAGGTTCAGTGAGCCCTACCATAGACGTTGGAAAAAACGGATAGAATAAACTCGAAAAAAAAATCAGACAAAAAATAACTTTCTTATTTTAGTTAAAATTTAAGGACATTACAAAGGAATTTTAGGAAAAAATGTTAATTTGTGAAAATGTTATCATTTTTGGCCATTTTTACTGAAAATTTTAGGATGCAGTCAAAATTTTTATGATTTTTTAGGATTTTAGGACATTTGGTCACCCTGCATTAATTACTTTCTTCCATAAGACGTAATGCTAATAAAAATGAAAATTTTGGGAAAGTGGAAAAAGATGCAGATTAAACAAAGTGACTATTTTATAGAGTAATCCTTTCTGAATCGTGGAGAAACGAGCATTTTGCCGAAATGTTGGAAATAAACTCAAAATTCGCAGTTTAAAGAGGCAATGTCATGTAATTTTATCTCTCGCGCACTTGCACAGTGTGGAAAGACATTGTCTCTGAGTTCAGTCTGAATATCAGGCCAGATCGGCTTGAAGAGAGACAGTTGCGATATCTGATTTGAGAAAAATGACGTTTTCTATCATTACACGGGTGCGAGAGAGATCGGTAGGGGGATATTTTCTGGTTTAATTGGGAATTTTGAGTTTATGGTGAAAATTTTGGCAAAATGCTTGTTTTTCCTCGATTCAGAAAGGATTACTCTGCGTCTTTTTCCACTTTGCCAAAGTTTTGATTTATATTACGCCTTATGGAAAAACGGTTTGTTTACCCTACACCGGCCATATTGGATCGGCCATATTAATTTTGTTAAGACTGCCGTATTGGGAAGTTGTTGTAAAGGCGGCCTATGACTTACCTCAATTCGTGTTCCATAGCTATGCTCCTGTTGATGCAGAACAAGCCGCCGTCGTCCGAGTTTCTCCTGAAGAATTCGACGAGCGGTATGCCGTTGTCGGGCTGCAAATCGACCACTTTGAGCCACACTTCGTCCTCGCGAGGCATCGCTTTCGAAGCCTTCGCAACGAAATCGTCGGGGATCTGGACTAGGCCTGTCATTCTGACCTGTCAAAAATAATAATGAGCCGGTATGACAATTGATGTCCAGAGAAATCTCTATAAATATATACAGGTTGTTCCAAATTCGATACTCACCATGGGGATCTCCCAAACGGTAGGAGATACGAAAAGGTTTAAATTAGGGTAACCCAACCCAACCCATAAACCTACAGTTTTTAGTTTTTATTTTTCTGCGCCCTTATTCTTAAAGCTGTCAAAGAACGCTTAAAACTTTCTACAGGCACTTTTTTAAGATCTACCTAATGTCAGGTTGAGATTTGACATTTCAATGTAACAGGAGCCCTGTCAAGTTATTTTTTTCTTTCTTTTCTTTCTGCCGTTTATTTATGTTTAAATTAAAAAGAATATACAAGTACATGAAACTCAAAAGAAACCTAAAAAGTACGTTAAATATAACAACAATATAAAAATTTAACTGATAATCTACAAAAATAGCAATAATTTTAAACATAAAACATTTCTTCCATACCTTTTTGGCAAAGGTAAAGTCCCGAGAACTGATGCCGCGTTGCCTCTCTGAACTGCTAAATTTATTCGGTAATGAATGATTTAACTCTTCAATCGCCTCCCAATACGCCCTTTATAAGTTGACCGATTTTGTTTATTAAACTTTTAGCCTCAGCTCCTAAAAGGTCTACGGTTTCAACGGAAAAGGGCGTGAAACCGAAGCGATCCAAGAGTTCCTCATACTTCCTCCTCTTCAAGGACTCTCCCAGTTTACAAACCTCCCCTGCTGTTTTTGATTGACGCAGAGTATCTTTGCATGTTACATCCCAGCGGAAACGTTTGCCATACTTCCTTGGAAATCTGTTCATTCCGTCCGCCCGTTTTCCGTCGCTCAGACACACTCCAACCGGCTCGAGAACCGAAGGAAATCACTCAGAAGCTAGATCCCGTTGAAGAATGACATTTAACGTGAAAGTCACCCGCCGTTTTGGGTTAATTGACCATCATCAGCTCAAATTCAATTTTTGCTTTTAAGACTAGAGATTCTTTTTTTTTCTGTCAAGTGACCTTAGCTCAGGAAATATCAAAGTGACGTTCAAAACGGGTCATGTGATATCCATACTTTGTGGAGTAAAATAATCATCAGAATTGGCTGAACTTTGAATGGAAGGCACATTTTGTAAAAACTAAGACACGGCTTGGAACTTTTTTTTTCGAATAAGCTAAAATTTCTTTCCTAAGACCACCAATTCAAAATATTCAACCATTTAAATCGGTGGCCTTACAAAGATATTTTAGCTTATTCGGCAAAGAATCAAAAAAGTACTCAGAGCCGTGTCTTAGTTTTCACAAAATGCGATTTCCATTCAAAGTTCGGCCAATTCTGATGTTTATTTGATTCTAAAAAGTTTTGAACGTAACTTCGACATTTTCTCAGCTAAGGTCACTGACAGGAAAAAAGATTCTCTACTCTTAGCTTACTCAAGATATTTTGGAAACCCGCTTGCAGACCTTTTTTGTTTTAATTTAAGAAATAGTTTTTCCTAAGGTTTTAAAAGCATGTTTTTACTTTTTTATTTCTAAAATTCTTCTTTATAAATACTACTTACTAACATAATCATATAACAGTTAAAATCTAAATTATTAAAATTTTAATAAGATAAATTACAAAATTTGAGAAAAAAAAAACAAAATTACTACGTTTATTTCGACAGCTCTATCCGGATCGGAACCGGATTAGCTTCATAAATCTCGCTTAAATCTCCGATATAAACACGTGGGATTAAGTGATCGAAAACTTCGATCCAATCCTGAAATTTTTTGGATTGTATTGAGTCAAGTCAAGTCAATCCGCCGAAATAAACACGGTCGACAGATTAACCATGCCGTCGACCTTGATTCTGGCTTTGGAGCCCGAAATTTTTCAAGAAGAAGAAATTGCCAACTTTTCATCCGAGAATTTGATGCTTAGGGTCTCTTTTTTAAGATTTTATTATTTAATATATGGTTTCCTCATTTGTTCAAGTGTTTCTTTTTTTCCATCTTGATTTCATTTTAATTTTTTTACAAAACGACAACAAACAACATTTTAAGGTTAGAAAAACATCAAAATTGCGCATGCGCAATGTTTCAATCCAATCTTCAGGTAAACACTCGAGATTAGGGATTTAACTTTTAATCCTGCGCTATAAACGCTCAAGATAGGGATTACAATTTCAAATGGCTTGAGTTTCAATCCGGATCGAAACGTCGAAATAAACGTAGTAATTTTTATTATAAATAAATGTTAAAAAATCTTGAACAAGTTAAAAGCAAAATTAACCCAAAACGTCAGTTGACTCGTCAAAAAGAGGTTGCCAAATATTATCTGTCATCCTTTATGAACCAAGCGGCAGGAGAAAAAAAGCATGTGCCCATATGAAAAAATAAAACTTGATAGTGCTCCTGTCACACTGAAATGTCAAATCTCAACGGACCTGTATTAGGTAGATCTTAAAAAAGTACCTGTAGAAAGTCTTAAGCGTTTTGCGACAACTTTAAGAATAAGGGCGCAGAAAATCAAAAATTAAAAATTAAGATTTCGGTTTTTTTCGCCAATCTTCGGAACTACCCGGAATTTGTAACTTTTTAGTCAGTTTTGAGCAAAGCATCAAATTCTCTTACCCTTTAGGAAATCCCCATGGTAAGCATCGAATTTGGAACACCCTCTATATGAAGTTCACTGTTGATATCTGGCTCTTTTAGCGGTTTCCATAGAAAAAACTGACGCCCCACCAGTGCACAGCACAGCAGTTTGCGTGTTCCATTGGAAACCTGATAATTTTTGGTTTTGCATAAAGTGCAACTTTTTCCGCGCCAGCTCTGAATTCTCGTGCCGAACCGAAAACGTTTTTCTGCCTCTTTATTTTAAGTCAAAAGACACTACCCAACCTTGAATGAATGAATATATGTAGAAGTGCGGGCGGGACAATTCCCATGTACGTAGGCCACCTGGCTGAGCCCGTTGCACGCCCACTATCAATGGTTTAGACTGGAAACCTGCCTCTTTCGCAAAAGAACTTATTTTTCTGGGCTGGAACCTTCTTACGTCGCCTGGGACCAACAGATAGTTCCCAAGGTGCGACTCTCCTGACCTGACCAGAGCCGGACACTCCAGCAAGACATGCAAAGACGATTCTTTGTCCTCCATGCACCATCGACTTTCTGCGGCGATTCCAAGCGTCTCTAGGTGCTTGTTGAGGCAACAATGTCCTGTTAAGCGTCGTTTTACAGAAAAACAAAAAATACAGGGAAATATAAATTGCCCACCTCTGGTAAAACAACAACTGTCAAATGTATAGAGGGTCTCTAGCAATAGGGCAGTCTAACAAAAATAATATGGCCGAGCCAATATGGCCGCTATAGGGTAAACAAACCGTTTTTCCATAAGACGTAATGCTAATTTAAATCAAAAGTTTGGCACAGTGGAAAAAGACGCAGATCAAGCAAAGTGATTTCTTTACAGAGCAAAATTTTAAGAATAAAATCAAAATTCGCAATTAAACATGGAAATGTCCCTCGACCTATCTCTGTCGCACCCGTGTATTTACAGATAAGGTCATCTCTCTCAAATCAGGTAGCGCAACTATCTCTCTTCAAGCCGATCTGGCCCGATCTTCAGGCTGAACTGAAAGAGACAATACCTATCCACACTGAGCAAGTGCGCGAGAGATAAAAGTACATGACATTGCATCTTTAAATTGCGAATTTTGAGTTTATTTCTAATAGTTCGGCAAAATGCTCGTTTCTCCCCGATTCATAAAGGATTACTCTATAAAATAGTCACTTTGTTTAATCTGAATCTTTTTCCACTTTCCCAAAATTTTCATTTTTATTAGCATTACGTCTTATGGAAAATCACTTTGTTTACCCTACTGCCACCATTTTTAAAGGGCCATCACGTGATTAATGGCTGACTTTGACAATTTGTTAGACAGCCCTATACCGATACGTTCAAATATTGTCATAAGTGCCTAATGTCAATCACGACTAACCCTTGTTGCCTGAGGTGGATACTGGTTGACGATATCGCTGAGGTTCTCCAGGGGATACAGTGTCTCTTTGTCCACGGTGATGATTGCGGTGTTGCCAACGTCCACGTACTGAATTTGCGCGTACACGCCGTCTGGCGACCAATCGATCAACTGGATCCTGTACCAATGCCTGGAAAATATTTCATGAAATCGAACATTAACAATTAAACAAACACATGAAACAATTTTTTTTTCATTTCCTGACGCTTCTGAATAAACAACTTTCTTTAAAACAAAGCTAGAGCATAGAGGACCGATATTTCCATCATTTCTAATAAACTTGACTTTGATGGGGTTGTCGTGTCTCTCTTTAGGGCAATTCCATGATAACCGACGGGACAAATCTTAAGTAATTAATTTTTTGATCTCATTTTTCTCTCTTTTTAAAGATATTCCAAAATGACCACATCTTAATGCATTATGTAGAGGGTTTGTCAGAATAATTTAAAATAAAGCTTCAAATCATTCTGCTACAACCAAACGAGGCATAATAAGAACTTTGTATAACAGAGCCGTTCAAATTTGTTAAACTTAACTTACAACAGATACTATTTCTAAATTTCAACAAACAGGATAGAGATTACAAGACCAAAACCAGGCAAATGCATTCCTTACAATTCCATACGTTAAAGGAGTATCAGAGAAAATTCGAAGAGTAGCGAACAACTTTAATATTAAAACAGCTTTTAAATCTAGTAATACAATTCAAAGCCTTCTTAGTAAAACAAAACCGGAGAACAAACAAAATAAGGAATACATTTACCAAGTTCCTTGTAAGTGTGGTGAATCATACATAGGTGAAACAAAAATACCACTATCTGTTAGTCTTAACTAACATCAGACGAGATGAAACCACGAAATCAGGAATCGCCGAACATGCATGGTCAAAACAACACAGAATGAAGTGGACAGAAAAGCAAAGGTTTTGCACAAGGAGTCACACTGGAAGAAAAGAAAATTCTTTGAAGCTGCCTTTATTGGGCAGAATCAGAAATATTTGGAAGCCCCTCCTTGGGCGGAGCCAACTTCTTAAACTTCACGGTTGAGTGATTTCCCATAGGATATAACTACGTAGCCTTAGGAATTTATTGTAGTTTGCACCTGGAGACGATCAGAGATTGTACTGATCGAAACGTCGTGTATAAATAAAATATAGATAATGAAAGTCCGAAACACAGAGTTAATTTCAAACACATCATTGTCTCAAACTTTCGAGATATCATAAAATGGTATGATATTATTTTTCTTTACTTGTCTTGATTTTAAGTTAAATGTAATTTTGTGATAGCTGACGGGACATTTCTTATAAAACGGTAATATTTTATGTGCCTGTATTTTGGCTAGTAGCTGTTATTTTATGATTTTAAGAAAAGTTATTACATTCTAATATTTGTACACGTTTACTGATACCCCAGACACTTCTTTGGTGGTTAGTTATTTAAATACAAAAATCGAAAAAGCCAAAAACCTTTATCGCGCGTGGATTAATGGACGGATTAATCAAAATACGTCATACATACAGGGTCACTTGGCACACCCTGTCTACTTATCCAAATTCTGTCAAAACTCACCCGTCGGCGGAATTCTTGGCGAAATACAACTTTCCCATGCTGTTGTTCTTAGTCACTTTTCCCAACAAATGTCTGGGCGGTTTGGTCGTCATTTCGGCCTCCAAACTACCTTTTAAACTGTTAAAACGTTCGAAGCCGTAAGTTCGCAATTGGACGTACACGTCGCCGTTGGGTTCTATGTTCGATACGTAAGCTGTGATTACGTTTTCCTACAAAAAAAATGTTGAAATCTAGTCTAATCTAGACATCAAATTTCATCATAATCGGATTCACCGTTTAGAAGTTATACCCAATTCTATTTGTCATCACAATATCTCAAATTCCTCGACATATGTGTAGAAAGCGTATTATTTCTGTACATTTTTTCTATTAACATGCATTCAATTTTTAAACAGCTTTAGAGTTTATATTACAGGACAATTGCACAGTTCAAATAAGTTTCTTACAAGTCAATATTTTATATATATCTAAGACTTTATATATGTAAAAACACGAGAAAAAATTATAAAATAACATAGTTCTTACTTGTTGCAAGTTTAAATTCGGCGACGCCGATTCCATTGTCAGTTTACTAATGAGCTCTTCGTTTAGCGACTTGCCCGTCTCCAATTCGTACATATATACCGGAATTATCAAGTTTTCTTCCTCAGCTAAAAATAAAAACAATAAAAAAACCTTTATACAACCTCAAAAAAAAAAATGGCAGGCCTTAACAGGTAGAATTCTAAGAAAGCTAATAAAGCAGACTTTAACGACGATATTTACTAAAGACTATGGTTTAAGGAAAGTTTAGTTTGAAGATTGACATATAAATGGGTAACTAAAAATTGATTTTAAGCCGAACCATATCGGAATATATAAGATATTAGCAAAAGATAAAGATCTTGGGTAAAAATAACTAAAATTCAGACCTGGATGAGAATCCCACCAGGAACACACAAAGGACCAAAGCAACCAGCGTGGGCTCGTCAGAGTTTCCACTGGTCACCCTTCCCATATATCCCCACTGGTACTTATCCAAGTTACCTGATACGGATTCATCCTGGTGTGTCAATATTTCCAATAGTTAAAAGAGTTTTTTTTAACTTCTTTTTCTGTTTTTTGATTGCCTTAGGAGCATAATCCTATTGGAAATATTAACACGCCATGATGAATCCGTATCAGGTAACTTGGATAAGTACCAGTGCCGAACGATGCATATTCGTTAGTGATTCAGAGTTGAAAATCAAAGTGTATGAAGTTGTTTAGTGATGTATGGGGAGGGTGACGAGTGGAACCACTGCCGAGCCCACGCTGGTTGCCCAGGGCGAAACATCGTTTAATCATTTCTCTTTTCGCTTTGCTCCTTTGTGTGTATCTTGTGGGATGCTCATCCAAGTTTGAATTTTTGTTATTTCCACCCAAGATCTTTTGATCTTTTGTTTTTAGATTCCTTTTCGGTTGAGGTAACTGATTTGGAGTTTTTTTTTAACTTCTTTTTATTTAAAACGGTCAAAATAATTCATAAAAATGAATAACATCTGGTTAAACAAGAAATCTGAGAACTGTCGAAATGACCCGGGACATGATTTCGAGCAAAGTCATCGTATATTGTAGACCACCGCCAAGAGGTGGTTTATCTACTTTAAATTTTAAAACGATCATGATTTTGTTGATTGTTTTTTTTCAAAATGTAAATTTTGAATTATTTTATTTAGAAAAAAAAATGAAATTCCAAGCATTTTTCTACTTTAATTGGCTATTTCAGCCCGTTCTTTATGTGAATATATAGGAACGTATGAGATCTCACTTTAAGTTCATTCAAGGAAATCAAGCCGTTTACATAGAAGTATAAAATTAATTTTAAGTAATTAAAAGAAAAAAATTCGCGATAACTTTTTTGCGGAACACACCATTAATGCTTGAGCTTTTTTAGCAAGCAAAAACCGCGCATGTCATTACAGCGTAAACGTGACCATCTCCGCCCAAATAATTTAGGGTAGATAATGATTAAACAGCCCAAATTAAAGAAAAACGCATGTAAAAAATACGTATAAGAAAATGTCCGCAGCTTTAACCGCGCAAGTAAAAAAAATGCATTTTTAGATTGTTAGGGATCCGCCTCGCATTCAATTGTTTTTGTTTTCTTTTGGTGGTCTCGCGCGGTAAGTCTTTCGCGGTAAATTCTTGTGCGCTAGGGACCGAAAAAGTAACGTAATTCTAAATTTTGGAGATTGTTTGCAGAAGCGGTAAATGAAGGAGATCAATCGTCCACTCCTCTTCCTTCCCAAACCTTGCCTTAGCCTGGATTGCAACTTGTTGAGTAGGTGAAGTGTTACGACCGGAGGGGGAGGGGAAAGTTAAAAAATGATAAAGAAAAGAATAAAGGAACTAATACTTCAAAAGAAGAAGAGAGGGTTAAACTTGTATATCGAGATGTAAAAGGCTTTTTCTATTTAAGAAGGTAATGTTCTCGTCGAAACGACATCAGCGAGCGAAACTTCAGTTAGTAGTAGTAGTGGGGCGACGCGTGGGCATTTGGCCTCTTTCTCCCGTTTCTTACCCCTGCGAAGAAATAAAAAGGAATACAAAAATCTCAGTAAGTCACTCAATTAACAGAGCATTTTTATTTAAAAAGCCTACTATATACGGACAAACCCGCCGTCAATCTCCTTTTTTTCCATTGTTGTCTTGAAATACTGGGAAATTCTGTGTTTTTACCTTGCGAAATCACTTATATGATTACAGTAAGTTCAAAATTCCAACAAGTTTCACACAAGTTTAAAGGAAAACTCGCATAATTAGATTAAAAATAGGCTTTCAAAACCTATTTTTAAAAGTAATACACTTTTATGTTCAGAAAGAGTGCAGCTTTTAGAAAAAAAATGCGAGAGTGCCGCGAAGAAAAAACTTCCATAGAGATAAAAATTGCCACTTATTGCACACAATAATGAAGGCAAAAAATAAATTTCGACATTCTTACCCTTTAGATGATCCACAGCCATTTCCAAGTTGACATTTTTGTCTACGATGTCTTGTAGCGATTCAGAATTACATGAAATGTCGTAAAGATCCTCCAAACCGGCCAGCCTAACGACAAATGCCTGAAAAAAATAGGCATGAGAAAATAATGTATTATACACTCAGGTCGAGGGATAAGACCGAGATCACAAGGTTTATACGCTTTTTCGCACTGTTAGGCCTTTTTTGTCGCAAAATCATTAGAAATTATCTTTTATGACATTCAGGACCGCTATTCTTGTAACTGAAAACGCGAATGGCGTTGCGTACTCACATATATTGAACGCAAGGCGGAGACGAAACGCGATCAGCGAGCGGCGACCGTTTGAGGAATGGGAAACACCACTTTCCCTGACTGAGTGCGGGAATTAATTTATCCCGAGACTGAATGAGGGATTTTTGTAGTGTGCAGTTAAATTTCGGGGTAAATTTTTTCCGTGCTACTTATTTTATATCACGTGGGTTAAAGGGCGGGTTGAACTCGTTTAACTGGGCTAAACCAACACTTGTGCAAGTAAAAGAAAGCTTAATCCATCGAAAATCAGCATTTCTGCCTATTAGTTTAACCACCACTTGCTTTAACCTTTCTGAACTACGGACCGAAATCGATCACGTAAGGCCCTCTTTCTCACACATAGAAAAAGAAAACGAACAAAAAGGCTTACAAGAAATAAAAATGCAAAATGCGGTGATGGTAAAATGTGCTAAGCGAATTAGATCCTGTCGACTCGCAGGGCAGTGCGTTCGGCAAAACGAATACAAAAAGTCGTAGGTCAGCGTGCCGCTAAGCGAGCTGCCTCGCTATTCGTTTCGCTTAGCGACTGCAAAACGTTACGTATTACGAGAATAGCGGTCCTGGTGGCCACATGGTAGTTTGCCATTTACAAAGGAAATTCTGAAATCGGTTGTCATGGAAAACTCAAATAAGAGTTTTAATTATAACTAGCGTCCAAAAAGCAAGTTACTTGACAGCTGTCATTGAGCGAAATGTCAAATAAAAAGTAGACTATGTTTCAATCCAGACCCAACTCTATCTTCACACCAAATTTCATCCAAATCGGTTAAGCCGTTTTTGCGTGATTGAGGAACAAACACACACACACCCACACAATATCAAATAAATGTCAGGTCAATAAAAATGTTTTCTATTCTGAGGAGGGAATTAAAAAAACTTTGACCAGAAAAATTAATTTTACTTTTTATCGAACGTTGTTCTGCGGATTTCGCAATAATAGTATCACCTGTGCTTGAGCCGAGGCGAACTCTCTTTTCAGCTCGAAAATGGCATCTTTTGAAATACAAAGCTCATCTCCGTAGTCGATGAAGAAACAATTGACTTCTGTGTCCCGCACGGCGAGTGCGCGTACCCTGAAATTACACAGTTTTTTTAGGCGGCGATTTGATTTAAGTTATAAAATAATAGATAGTTTCTCGCTGAGAACGATAACTTTAACACTATTTGACAGTTCAAAATAGCCTATTTGGTACAGGTTTTACTCTGACGGTCTGGTTATTTGACGTTTGGGATATTTTATTACCTTTTATTTTTAATTTTCAAAATAAAATTAGTTTAATGTGGTTTTTCATTAAAAGTCAAAATTTATACCTTCTTAATTAAGTTTAAAGCAGGTACTTATTTAATTATTCATGAAAGAACGCTCAAACAGAAAAACACGTTTGGGTATACTGAGACTGTTTGCAACACTCCAAATTTTAAAATATCGATGACAATTCTATGACTTTTTGAGGCCCAATCTCCAGGTACTCTTGATTAAAAAAAAACGCATACATGCATTTTTCCCTATGTCTCAAACTTTGACTTTTTATTAGTGTATACTCAAACAAACCACCGCAGCGTGTAATGTCTGACAGCATGAAATTCGGTATTACGATGACGTTATGTCATATTGATAAAATCAAAAGTGTAAATAAGGCCTCTAAATCAAAAAATGCTTTAATTTAAAGCAAATACCCTTATTACAACTTACACTGGCGAACAACATTAGCCGTGTGCACGGGACAGTTGTCCTGCTGGTAAACGAAGTCGTTGTTTACGTAAAACATCTACACAGATGGCAACATAACATCCTCAAGAATCTCAACATATCTTTGACTAAAAAACAAATGATCAAAAGATCTTGGATGGAAATAACGAAAATTCAAACTTGGATGAGCATCCCACAAGGAACACACAAAAGACCAAAGCGAAAAGATAAATTATTAAACGATGTTTCGCCCAGTAGTTTCACTGCCATACATCATTAAACATACACTTTGATTTTCAACTTTGAATCACTCACAAATAGGCATAGGTGGAGGGTGACCAGTGAAACCACTGATGAGCCCACGCTGGTTACCAAGGGCGAAACATCGTTTAATAATTTCTCTTTTCGCCTTGGTCTTTTGTGTGTTCCTTGTGGGATGCTCATCCAAGTTTGAATTTTCGTTATTTCCATCCAAGATCTTTTGATCGTTTGTTTTTTAGTTTATTTTCGGTTGAGATAACTGATTTGGAGGCTTTTTAATTTCTTTTTTGTATGTTTGACTGTTGAATCTTCCTTCAATTTGCCAAAACATACCTAAACCTCTACTGCTAAATCAGCCCCACATATTCACTGAAAAATGTCCAGCTTTCTTAATTTGGTTGGTGTATTTTAGATCAAACCTAGAATTTGGTGGACGGTACACTAAAATTCTCCTGCTGGTAACTGAAATATCTTGTTATCTGTGAAGACCACCCTCTCCCAGAAGTAATCATCATGAAGAACATTATTTAATGCAAAAATAACCCTAGCCTGTTTTTGTTCTTCTGTTAAAAAAGGTTTTCTTGCAGCAACTCGACAGGAAATTTCAATTTTTTAATCCTTCTGTTAATAGTTGTATACGTTTAATAATCAAAAATGTGACATTGAAAATATTTATTTCCAATGGTTGCCAACACACAAAAAAATTATCAACATTTCCCTAACAACTGCCAAATCGAGTTGCTTACCTCTGGTAAAACAATAACTGTCAAAAATTGTATACAGGGCCTCTTGATCCAACCATATAACTATGAGATACTATAATGGCCCAAGTGTCGTAAAAAGTATAACAATAATAACTTTGAAAATGCAAGACAACAATTGAAAAATCGAAGTTGGCCCTGGGCAAGACCTCAGGCGAAAAATCTACTGCGCATGCTTGATGCAGTCTAGTCGCGCCTAGAGGCCCTCTATACATTTGACAGTTATTGTTTTACCAGAGGTAGGCAACTCATATTGCCCTCTCTTTCTATTTTTTTTTTCATATTTGCATGTAAAACGGATTTTATGAAATAGACTAATGTTTTGTTGTCTCTTTTTATAATTTCCCCAGACTGTTTTTTGAAAGATTGATTTTTTTTTGGTTAGAAAAATATGTCAAGCGTTGACAAAAAAAAAATAAAACAAACAGTGAATACACGCGGTAGATATTAAAAATGTAAATAATAGGTAAAATATAAAGACTCCTATGATCTATATTTTTGTTACTCTTTTTCTTACAATAAAATATGGAAACATAATATGTAAAGAAGTACACTAACTTGCAGATAAATTGCGTACATTGGAATAGTAAAATTGTTTTTTTTTCTGAGCAGTGTAGGTAGATGACAAACATTCATGACAAATAGGTGTCAACATGAAGTCTTGTCAGTTGCGATTCAATATGCCGAGACATGTCTACTTTTGTGAAAACGCAAATAATAGCGCGACTTAGTGAAGACCGTTGGTCGGTGAGAAGAACGGCTGACCACTATGGTGATAACAAATCCACAGTTTGCAGAATAAGAAGCCGTTGGCTGGCTACACACAGTTTAGAAAGAAAAGAAGGCACTGGCAAGGTTAAAAAGACTAGTGAACAAGAAGACGAAGCGTTGCTCATTTACTTGAGGGAAAATCCATTCGACTCCGCAGTGAACGCAGTCTCAGTGACAAATTTTTCTGCATCCTGCTCCACGGCAAGCAGGAGAATAAAAGGTTCAGAGTTACGTTGCCGTACTGCTGCAAGACAACCAAAAGTAACTCAAGAACAAAAACAGGCAAGAGTAATTTTTTCCCTAAATTATAACCGTGATGAAGATTACTGGGCACGGGTAATATTTACCGATGAAAAAAATATTTCAATCCTCCTCAGATCGCAGAAGAATTAAAGTTTATCGGCCTCCACACTCTCGGCTTGATGGGCGATACACAAATCAAATAACTAGTGCGGGTCATTTTTCCGTCAACATGTGGGGCTGTGTTAGTGCACGGGAGCTGGAGGTATGTTGGCAGATTGATGGTCGGTTCACTGCAGTACGTTATCTGGAGCTTTTTTCGGTCATGTTGCCATCGGTTGAAGTTCTCTATCCAGAGAACCAATATTCCAGCATGATAACTGCGCCGTGCACACTGCGAATGTTTGCAAGACATTGTTCCAAAACCGGAACATTGAAGTATTAGCATGGTCATTGAACAGTCCAGACCTGAATCCAATGGAGAATGTGTGGGGAAGATTGGTAAAGATCATTTACCAAAGAAATTGGAGGCCTCGAAACCAGGCAGTACTACTAGATGCCATATTGACGATGTTCAGTACTGTCGAAACTTATCAAATTCCATGCTTCGACGTCTACAAAAAGTTTTGGACAAAAATGGTGCTGCCACCGGATATAAAGATTATTTTTTTTAGTTTACTCAATAAATGAATTTGAAGACGATATGTATATTTTCACTTGATAAAAATTCTAACTTGTTACAAGAGCAACAGTGCGCTGATTTTTGTATTAAGGCCACGGATCTCGGAACAGTGAGCTGAATTCTATATTAAAGCCTCGCTGATCTCGACACGCGCGTTTCGAGATCAGAGGCCTTAATACAGAATTCAGCTCACTGTGAGTGTCCTTTATCTGTATGAGAATGAGTCTGAGCTTTAGTGTGCTTACATAACAGCTAGTTACACTGTTTAAAAAAAACTAACATTTTACTGCGTGTGTACGCAAATTCGGCTATTTTTATTAATTTTCCAGCTTGGTAAATGCATGTTTTCTTTTCAGTTTTCCTGAGTTTCTTTCTCAGTTGGACAAAGGAACAATACAAATTCGTCGAGGCACGTATTTTTACAGTTTTTGATACAGCAAAATTTCATTTTTAAACCTGACGTTTCTTAAACAAAAATCTGACATTGGCAAAGTTATTTATTGTCAGGGGTTACCAACCATCATGGCCAACACACAATTTCAAACATTTCCCTAACAAACTGTCAAATCCAGTTGCTCACCTGGTAAAACAATAACTGTCAAAAATCGTATACAGGGCCTATAGTCGCGCCCAGAATTTTTGGATCTGCATTTTTTCCAGGCTAACTTGATTGTGAGAGTTTACTACGGGGTTTTTTTTTGGAAAATGCAAGGGCAGGGCCGTTCTAAAACTTACCTATAGTAGTTTCCTTCGTATTTAGCAACGTAGTAACCGGTTTCGACTACGGAAATTGGAATCAGTTGCGATTCTCGGCTGTCGTAGTAGACTTCCATCCGACCCACCATTTCTGCATAATCCTCCTGTAAAAATAATTAAACTAAAATATAATAGGGATTTTTTGGTCAGCATACAAGAATAACAACCTTTCTGGTTATCGTTATCTTCCAAGCCGTCAAGAATAAAGTTATTTCGACTTATTCTTCTGTTTTTACGCTTACCCATAAAGCAATATATTCTGCATCTTTATTAATCAAAACATAAAAATTCTAAACATTCTTTTGAACATATTCTTCTAAAAATACAAACACTTTGACAAGAATTTACAGCAGAAGTCAATAACAAAATAACGCTAACTAGAAAAATAACGTAATAACGTAATTTTGGCGCCTTGTGGACAACGAATTTCGTAGTTATCTTTATATTGTTTATATTTACTTCTGTCAATAAACGCTAATTTTGCAAAAATAAAGTTTAAAGTGTTACTTAGGGTTTCACGTTTTTTATAATCTTCACAATAGCCTTGATCAACAAAACTTGTTTTCGAAATCGTCTATGTGGAATTGACTGTACAGTCGGCTGATCAATAATGACTATTCCTATTGATTTGATAATCAGAAAATTTTAAACTACTGGAAGAAAAAAAAAGGCTGTTCCCCTCTTCCGATAGGGCCCCTTCCCCCGCTGAATTGTTAGGAAGGGTACCCTCGATACTATTCATCAACTATGAATGCTTATCCTTTATGAATTTCAGATGATTTCAGCATATTTATTATGCGTGGCTTCTCATATTGCTTCCAATATCAAAAGCTTACCAAAGTTGGCCATGATTTGAAGTTCAAAAACAATTTCCCTTACAACGACAGGTTCACTTCTGCACCTTTCATTCTTCTTTTGCAGCGTGCAAATTGGTTTAGACTAGAGGCCCTCTATATAATTGACAGTTATTGTTTTACCAGAGGTAGGCAACTCATATTGCCCTCTCTTCCTAGTTTTTTTTCATATTTGCATGTAAAACGGATTTTATAAAATTAACTGATGTTTTGTTGTGTCTTTTTATAATTTCCCCAGACAGTTTTTGAAAGATTGATTTTCTTGGTTAGTAAAATATGTCAAGCTTTGACAAAAAAACAAAAACAAACAGTGAATGCACACAGTAGATATTAAAAATGTAATTAATAGGTAAAATATAAAGACTCCTATTATGATCTATATTTTTGTTACTCTATTTCTTACAATAAAACATGGAAACATAATGTGTTATTTATTAACGAAGTACATGCTAAATGCGTATGTTTGTAACTACTGCTTGTAGCTCTCTTACCTCGCAAATTCGGCTATTTTCATTAATTTTTCGGCTTGGTAAATGCATGTTTTCTTTTCACTTTTCCTGAGTTTCTTTCTTCGTTGGACAACGGAACAATACAAATTCGTCGAGGCACGTATTTTTACAGTTTTTGATACAGCAAAATTCCATTTCTACACCTGACGTTTCTTAATCAATAATCTGACAGTGACAAAGTTATTTATTGTGAGGGGTACTATTGTATTGTATATTGTATTGTAACTATCATTGCCAACACACAATTTCAAACATTTCCCTAACAACTGTCAAATCCAGTTGCTCACCTCTGGTAAAACAATAACTGTCGTATACAGGGCCCCTAGTTTAGACCAACTATTCTAAAAATGGTGAAGCTAAATTCTCATGAAGAGTACAGAAAATCGGTTTGCTTTTGATGTTTCAATAAAGCCCTTAAAAAAACTATAAAATTAGTGGCAAGCTGTTATAAGAAAACAAGGGTGTCAACTTTGATCAATACGATGAATGAAATTTTTCCATTTTGTATAATCCACCATTTCATCCAGGCTTCCTTGCTTCAGTTTTATATAGGAGATGAATGCAATTTTTCAATTTTGTATAATACACCATTTCAGTTTTATACAGGGTTTCTAAGCAAATCCTTAGGGGGCCAAGCAGCCGTGTATAAGACGCAGATAAACGGAAAAGCACATTAGGCAGAAAAGGATGGGCATGGGGCGATGTTGTCACTACATCTTACACGTAGTAAATCCATTCCAGATTGTTGTTTTCTAATGTTTTCCATTTTCATACCTTTAGGACTGGAATAAAAATTGTTATTGCTCGACTTTAATACCAAACTGATGAAAGATATCGTAAAAAAAAATATTTTTCGGTTTTCATTTTGTAACCATTGTCCTTACGCACTGTTTACAGGCTGGGGACTGAGATACATGCAAATGCCTAATCTAAAGCGTTCATACACGGCCGGTGAAATCGACTGAGATATTTCCGTAGAAACTGTATCAAGCAAATAGGACGGGTTGACGCCTTCGAACGTCCAACCCGGGTTTTGCACTTTGATTCGAAATCAAAAAGGAGGAACAGTCAGATGTGGGGCCGTGCACAAATTACGTAACGGTGATTTTATCAATTTTTGACCCCCTCCCTATGTAATGTTTTGTAACGGTTTGGCACGCCACTCCCTACCTAATATTACGTAACGATTTCAAGACCACTACCCCCCCAAAAAAAAAAAACTTTTCACTTATTTTCATTCCAAATTTTCTTAGTTTCACACAAATGCAAACGCTGTCGAAAACCCCCCTCCCCCCTACGTAACGTTTTGTAACCCCCCTCCCCCCTATGACCATTACGTAATTTGTGCACGGCCCCTGTAGTCCCAGTGGAGGAGGGCGAGAAAATTGATATTTTTTTCTTAAAAATTATACTCTTTAGACCTATTTCTTTGCGTTCCCGAAATTACGTAATTTTTGAAAAAAAATTGTAAGCGGCGCCATTTTTATTTCGTGCTTTGTTTTTCTAACATTTTTGCGTTCGGCTAATTTAATTGAAAAATTTTTGCCTGCGGCGCCCTTTATCTTCTCACTCGAAACCCAGATCCCCCGTTTTAGGAAAACTGATCCCGTCTCTGTTTCTAAATTTTTTCGAATAAAAGTACAGTATGACCATGGGGGAAATAATTTTTTTCTATGGTATGACGAAAATTTCGAGAACGTTGAAGCTCAAGTTTTTCGTAAAAAAAACGTTTTTTTGTAAAGAAACAGAGCAAAATAAATCTTTTCACCCCTTTTTGGGTGTTACAAATATTGGCAGCCCCTTATTTTTCGCTTTTACCCTCCCGCTAGTTTTGAAGAATTGGTTCGCTACATGTTTCGAGATCATGTCATAAAACAAACACTTCGAAAATATCAAATGTAGTGTAGGGCTAGCTTTATTTAAAATCAATAATATCGCAAGCAAAAACCTCTGTAGGAAAAACAGCGCCGTTTATTGATTTCTTTGGCTGCATGGTTTGGCCGTTTCCGGATAGATGTCACTAGTAAAACACAATGGAAAGAAATTTAATTAAAAGCGAAGATTTCTTTTCTTCTCGAGTATACGGCATTTTAAAAACACAAAATTTACGAAACTGAAGCGACTCGAAAGGAAATAAAAATGCAATGTCTGTGAATCCCAGTTTTTCCTCGATCATCTCATGGTGTGGCCGCCATCTAGCGGAATTTGCAGACATCTTGTCAACGGTTATTATTGCAACTATGATTTATGCTCACAATGAAAGAGTGGCGACAATTTTTTCTCATGAAAGCAGTCCGGAGATAATAACAAACTGGCACCATTGCTCAATATACCTGTTTCTTTTGTGCGCGCAGAACTTTCTATGCCATTTCTGTTTGATTTATTGAAATCCTATCCCTAAGGAAAATCTTAGGAACCCTGTATAGTATACGCTTCATATAACGGCCGACTTACATTCATCGTATTGATCAAAATTGACACCCTTGTTTTCTAATAACGTCAACATCTTGCCATTAATTTTATAGTTTTTTTACGGGCTTTATTGAAACAACAAAAGCAAACTGATTTTATGCACTCTTCATAAGAATTTAGCTTCACCATTTTTAGAATAGTTGGTCTAAAACAATTTGCATACTGCTAAAGAAGAATGAAACGTGCAGGAGTGAACCTGTCATTGTAAGAGCAATTGGTTTCAAACTTCAAATCATGGCCAACTTTGGTAAGCTTTTAATATTGGAACGAATCACAACCCACTGATATGCTGAAATCATCTGAAATTCATAAAGGATAAGCATTTATAGTTGATGAATAGTATTGAGGGTACCCGTCCTTTCAACAATTCACCGGGGGAAGGGGGCGCATCGGAAGGGGAGAACAGCATTTTTTTCTTGCAGTAGTTGGTATATTTTTTGTATAAAATTATGTAGTTTAAAATTTTTTTATTGTCAATATTGATCAGCTGACTGTACACTCAATTCCACATAGACGATTTCGAAAACAAGTTTTGTTGAACAAGGCTATTGTGAAGATTATAAAAAACGCAAATTTGGAGAAACTATATTTTTTTTCTCCTAAATTTAGGAAGCTGCGGGAAATAACAGCAGAAGGAGGCCTTCAGGATAACTCAAGGTGACCTATGAATACCGGTTTGGCCAAAGGAACACCTTGAGGAGGCCTTGTGCCTTGAAGGAAGGACCAAGGGTTAGAGTCCCAGACAACAAAAAAACACTACTTACACTCTGCTTGGTCTGAATCTGATGCAGCCATATCTCGTTGGCGGAGAGCGCGCACGTGACCTGCGCGCTAAGCCTGCTGTCTTCTCCGAACTCCACCGTGTTCGAGGGCACTGACACGTTCGAGATCGGTACGCCCAGGCTGCGACGCTGGTTTCCTTTCTGTAAAGTAGCCTAGACGTTTTAGGAACAAGGGTACGAGTTAGCACAGGTTAGCCCAAGCGAGAAGCGTTTGCAACGGTATATAGTCGAACCAACACCGTGTTCAACTAAAAAGCTAGTTCAGTGCCCTAGGTGTTTGATATATCTATTTGTAATGACGTCATTTTTGTTTATCTTGGTTTAATACATTTCAAGCAGCGGTGACAACAAATTTCTAGGTTCTTATCATGGTTCATTTTTCTTTCCGTCAGTGATAGATAGGTAGATAGATTGTCTATTGTTTTTAAAGAAGTTACATTTTTTATAACAAGAAGTTCTTAAAAACAATAAATTTTTGTGTGAAAAAGCCCTGTATAATGCAATAAAAATAAGCAATATAATAATATAATCACAATAGGCTAGTAATTAATTTCTAACATGACATCATATTTAGTCAATTCCTACATTTATGTTTCTCATTTAAACACTTTTCTTCTTTATATTAATGAAACCCCAATAATAAAAACATTGATAAACGATATTTTATTAACAAATGCACGAAGTCGAAAGATTTACATGCATGTGTAGCCCACTTCTTTTGCTTGTTTGGAGGGTAAATTATCCAACACTGATGCAAATCCTTCAAAGCTTGAGAATAACTCTGTTCGTAAATACGAGTATAATGGGCAAGCAAACAGAATATGATAGTGTTTCAAATTCAAGTTTGTGACATACCGAAGAAATTTCTCCAGGGAAATATTTATAATTGGATTTAATGAAATAAATATTGCCAAAATTCTTGTTACTCAATCAAATCTGCGCTAAGATTCTACATATAATAATAGGGCAGTTAAAACACAAATAAATGGAGGGTCTCGCAAAACAAAAACAGGCTCAATCACTAACATAAACTTGTCAGTTTGTTCTCATAATACCTATATTAGAGAACATCCGTTTTTGGCCTTCAGCATGACGTCATTACAAATGGGTATAATTTTGACAATAGGCAGTTTAAGTTGGTCATGATATGTACATACGGTACCTACGAGATGTGGAATTTGTCGGATCGGACGTTTTTGTCTTTTACATTAAAGGCGAATTTTTCATAGTAAACTACTTATACCATAGTTATGGTAAACCACTCGTATTTTCGCGTGTGTGGTTTACAAACCACAATCAATTGTATTTGAAATGGTGCATCATGTGTGACGTCATACTTAACTAAACCATAAACCATGTCATTTTTGCGAGTGGGTATTCTTACCATGACGTCAGACCAAAGTAACCTTGCAAACTACCTCTTGCAGTTGGTTTGTGATTGTAGTTTGAAAGTGAGGTTAGGGGGTCTTCGATTGGTAGATTAGCTGATAAATTTTTGCAGTTTGATAATACATTTTTTTGTGCATTTTCATTGTATTTATAAATTATTCTTTAAAGTGAGGCAAAAAAAGTTATATATATCTAAGAGTCCTTAATATATCCCAATTTTATTTTTTTCGCATTTTACCCACCATTTATAAACCCAACGTTACCGTTCGACGTTGACCCTTATCTGGAATTCCAACGTCGAGTTTATAAATGGGGGTTTGCCCTTCTCCATATCTCTGATTTTTTTACATCAATAGGTATACAGATTTATGTGGGTGTAAGTAATAATGCTGGAGTATGCAGTGGTCGTTAACAAAGAACTTTTTATTATCAAAACAGATGACCCATTGCTGTTTGAAAATATAAGAAAAGGTACCTTACGTATCTATCTTATAATTTTCCTATTGCCCGGCATTATTCGTAAATTTTGCTAGGTAGCATATATCATGGTACACTTGGATTGCTTTTGATACTTACCTATTTAAAAAATGCAATTACAGTGTACCTGAAGTTGTATACGAGTGTTTGAATAACTATGAATTGTCGAAAGGCTGATGGTGTTGCTTTATTTTTCACGGGAAATTGCATTTTTGGTAATTATGCAGTATACGGTTTTCTGCCATTTTTGATTTGCTGAATTGTTTATGGGGACACCTACTAGGGTCCATAGGACCCCAAATCCGCCAGCGCCGGTTATTTTTTTTTTCACTAAAACAACCCAATCCAACACAGCCCAACCCAAAACAATCAAAAAACACATCACAACCCCCCCCCCCCCTCCAGTACCCTTTTTTCTCTTAAAAAAAAACCGGCGCCGCCGGATTTGGGGTCCTAGGGACCCTAGTAGGTGCCTCTATAAAGAATTTTTCATAAAAAAATAAAAATGGCAGAAAACCGTATACTGCATAATTACCTAATTTTTTTACTCGTTTTTGGTCTGTTTGTTTTTTTTTCTGGCCCACGCGCCTCTAAATAAGGTGACCAATCGTCCCGGTTTGGCCGGGACAGTCCCGATTTTTAACCACTTGTCCCGGCGAAAAAATCCGTCCCGGATAGTCCCGATTTTTCAGCAAAAGTTCCGGTTCGCCCCGGTTTTGATACCACTGTATTTTGTAACTTTAAAATCACTGCAATTAAAATTGAAACCTTACTTAAATTATTTTTCTTCAATAAGTATTTTGGAAAATGCATCTTAATATTATTAGGGGTGCATATAAGAAAAAATACATGATGTACAATACATTGAATGGCCGGAGTGTCCCGGTTTTGCCCCTTTAGGAGTTGGTCACCTTACTCTAAATGCTGTTGAAATTGTACTTCTAAACTTTAATAGGGAGCCTAGGTAGATCTAGAGTCCATGTGGGTATGCATTATTGACATATTTGCATAACTGTCTCTAGATTGGTAAGGCAGCACCATATAGTAGTACCTAGTAGTAGTTCTGATATGTCCAACCTTTAATTGACATAAAAGTGAGGTAAGAAGAAGACAAAATTGGTATACTGTATTTGTCAACCAACTCAGCTGTTAACCAGTGAGTTAACCGTGACGTCATTCCTGACGTCATTATCCTAACAAACCACAGAGTGGTTAGGGTCATGAAAAATTCGCCTTAAGTGCCAATATTACTATCTTGCTTTCTTTGATTCGGCACGTTCGTATTGCCAGTCTATCGATGCTTTGGATTCTCTTCGGCAAAACGCTAAACGAAAAAACGGGAGTTTTTTGTACTTAGTGCAAAATAAGCATCCTGACCTTCGACTTTTCACACAGTTAGGTGTACCAGAGACAACATAATAACTTACGGAGACTAACAGAAAGATAAGGTCGCGCAGGAACTACGTTCCTGTAGCGCATATAGCGCATTGCGGCGGAGAGTGAAAGTAATGCTTTTATTAAATAAACACCTACCTTGCCTCGTCCATCTCTTTCTAAATGATCATAAAAGAAAGACAGAACAATTTTTAATGTCGAAATGTATTTCACACAATTTTAATTTTGTACCCGCCGGTTTTTGCCACCGCTTGTCAAAGTCTGTCCAGCAGCAAGCAAGCGGTTTTTTTTTATTTTCAAAAGTGAATTATTTTAATCAGTTTTGGTTGGAAATCGCGCGAGTTTATGGGATTAGATATATAAGTAGTGGATTAACAACTTATTGTAAAGTCTAAAATGTCATTCAAATCAGACTGAATCACTACCATTAAAGCTAGAGAGCATGGGACTATTTGAAGACTGAAGAAAATATTGTGATGATTTATACAGAATTAAGCAAGAAGATAATAGGTTCAAATACAACAAAAAAAAGAGATATAAGTTAAAACATTTATAAAATCTGTAGACTTTTACACTGGGATTTTTTCCCAATTAATAAAAGAAAATACCATAATAAAATGTTGTTACTTTTAATATTTGATAATATTCCTCAACATAGCCCCCTACTCCTATTTTAGATATTTAAAGGGCCGAAAAAACTTTGTAAGCTAAAGAAAGTTTTTTAGCTGCACGGAACAGTACAAATTTGTACCGAGCTAAAACCTTTCGCGAATGCATTGCTTTTTTTACACTAAAAAGTTTGGAAAAACGGCGCCTGTTAAGTTTTTTCATATCTTTTTATTATTAAATAAGTAAGTGTCCTAACAGAGAAAGGATTCGACGGCCACGCATACGCCGACGACTGTGTCGTGGAGGTGGTGGGCCACCACCTAAACACCGTCTGTAACAGAATGCAAAGGGCGGTACGAATCATAGAAGACTGGTGTCAACAAAACGGTCTCTATATCAATCCAGGAAAGACAGAGATGATCCTATTCACAAGAGGAAAATGGAGGGATTCAGAGCACCCAAGATGTACGGGAGACCCCTGACTTTGGTTTCAGAACTGAAGTACCTAGGGGTCACCCTAGACAAGGGGCTCACCTGGACACCACACGTTGCGAAATTGATCAATAAGGTGCAGGCAACGATGTGGCAACTGCGTCGAGTGGTTGGCCGCACCTGGGATTTGAGCCCCAGAAACCTCCACTGAATATACAGGGCAGAACTAAGACCAAGGATCCAGTACGGATCCATAGTCTGGTAGCCAGCAGTGGAGAAGGTCACTACTACCCTGAAGCTTAGGAGCCTACAGGGAACCATATGCAGAGATAACCCGCGCAATAAGGACGGCACTTATACAGGCACTCGAAATCATTCTGGAACTGTGGCCGCTTCCGATCTGGATCAGAAAAGAAGCGATGGCGACCCACCTCCGGCTGAGAGATACAGGCCAATGGAAAGGAAGAGGGGAAGCTGCGGGGCACCTTAGGATTGCCCAAATCGCCGAGAGAGAAATTCCAATGGCAGCGATCAAAACACAAAGACCAAAAAACCCCTGGAGATTCAACAAGAGGTACAATGTAGTCATCCCAAACAGGGAACTATGACAGAGTGAAAACCTCCGCGAACAGTTCGAGGAGAACGCCGTGATTTGCTACACCGACGGGTCCAAACTGTCGGAGAAGCAAACCACAGGATCGGGGGTTTACGTAGAAGACCAGGAGGTTCGAAAGAGCTACCCGCTCGGAGAGCAAGCCACGGTCTTTCAGGCAGAGGTGTATGCCATAATAATGGTTGCAACCATGGAGGAAATAAAGAACGGTACGGAGGAGTTTATATATGCTCCGACAGCCAATCGGCCCTAAAGGCACTAAGGGCGCGCAAGATCAATAACACCCTGGTGGAGGAATGTGCGGATGCACTAGAATGCTTGGGAGAGGGCAAACAAGTGACACTTATGTACCGGGACATATGGGGGTGCCGGGGAAAGAGAAGGCCGACGAGCTCACCAGGATCGGGGCAAGCACCCAGTATGTAGGGCCGGAACCACTCCTAGGAACAACCAAGAGGCAATTGCAAAGTCGACTCAATAAATGGGCCAACGATGCCATGGCGACCGCTTGGAGAGGAGGAACAGGATGCAGACAGACCAGGGACTTCGTAAAGGGCCCGGATGTAGCCAGACAAAAATGGCTTCTGAGGAGATCACGAAGGGACGCTGGTCTGCTGACAGGAATCATAACAGGTCACAACCGACTAAGGAAGCACATGACCCGGATCGCGGTGGAAAATGACTCGACCTGCCGGGCCTGCGGGCGGGCAGAAGAGACATCTCGACATGTTAGCGAACTGCGAGGCATACCAGAGGACGAGATACCACGTATTCTGTTTCCCGACCCTGGATGAGGAGGTCCTGCACACGCTCAAATAAAATACTGGACTTTGTAAAAAAAAACAGTAAAACCAGATGAGCAGACTGCCAGACCAGTGGTGCAGGCGGCGGATTAGGGGCAGGCTCGGGGTAAGGCAGAAAGGGCCCAGGGAGTCCTACTTGCCAGGCTTCGCGCCGCCCCTTCTCTACTACTACTACTACTACTACTACTACTACTAAGTGTCTGTAAAAAATTAACGAAAATAATATATGTATTTTATTATGCGTCTGGCAGTACAAGTAGTTCCTTCTTGTAGCCACCGGCTGCGCTCGTGTCGCCGTCAAACAAAGTTCCCCAAGTATAACACACGATCGGTCACTCTCGCGTAGTTATTACTTTCTCTATGAGGTGTACCACAACGACAGACAATTGCTCGAGCTTTTGTGCCAAAAAATTCGGCAAAGCGGAGAGAACTTCCGTCGTCTGTGTGAACCTCCGACAACCAAGAAGAGTACCCCCAGCGAGAGACATATTACAAACTTGCATACAGATGGCATTGTAATATGTCTCTCGCAGGATCGATGCTACGACATGCACCTACTGCTTATGCAGTGGGTACTCTTCTTGGTTGTCGGAGGTTCACACAGGGGGCGCCGTGGTCGGTACTCGACGGAAGTTCTCTCCGCTTTGCCGAAGTTTTTGGCGTCGTCCTAGGTTTCACCCTCTGTGTGAAAAAGGACGTTCATTTTGCACTAAGTACAAAAACTCCTGTTTTTTCGTTAGAATTAAGTGCACGCAACCACTACCCATTCGTTTTTTAAAACAGTAAACGTTAAACTACGTTGGTTAACGTGTGGTCTAAACGCAATACATGCCGTAAACGTGACTTCGATAAAAAAGCTCACGCAAGACCACAGCTCAAGGGAACCCACCTCAATAAAATCATAAATTGATAACACCATAATTATGTACTAATTATGTGCTAATTTTATCCCCAATCAAAAAATTTTGTCCTCTGGTCTCTCTAAAAACAAAATGGGGTGGCTAGGTTAATATTATCTTACCAATGAGCTCCACTAACGGTGAGGTTGCTAAGTTAATATTAATCTAATATTAACCTAGCTAAACCCCATACCTCATTTTCTTTATCAATTGCCTCAAAAACCAGAACATTTTTTCATTGGGGACGAAATTAGCACATAATTATGACATAAATTTTGATTTTCTTGGATGGGGTTTTTTTTTTACTGATTAACGACAGAATTTTGCGTTTTATTCTACGCCTTCGTGAAGTTCTATGACCAACTTAAACTGCCTAGTAGCAAGCGTGCTGTTCGAGTCTGAATTTCAGAATATTCAACTTAACAGTATGTGTGTCCCAAAAATAAAATTTGACACTAACTTATCTTTTTTTAAATTGGACACCCTGTATATTTTCTCATTTTCTGAATCCTTAAAAAATAAGCTTTTCAAAAATATAAAACACTTTGGGTCTATCTTTCATCATATCTAAGATATTTAAGTTTAAACTTGTATGGAACCCAAGTAACATTTCATTTTTTATAGAGGTCGCGAGCAAGTTACCGCCACCAAATTATAAGCTTTAAAGTTTTATAGAGAAGTAACGAGAACCTTTCCGGAACCTTTATTACCCTCTTATTGGCCTTAACTGGTGGATCTTATAAAGGTAGTGGAAAACTTATTATATACTCCGTAAAACCTAGAAGCTTTTCAAAAATATAAAACACTTTGGGTCTATCTTTCATCATATTTAAGATATTTAAGTTTAAACTTGTATGGAACCCAAGTAACATTTCATTTTTGATAGAGGTCGCGAGCAAGTTACCGCCACCAAATTATAAGCTTTAAAGTTTTATAGAGAAGTAACGAGAACCTTTCCGGAACCTTTATTACCATCTTATTGGCCTTAACTGGTGGATCTTATAGAGGTAGTGGAAAACTTACTATATACTCCGTAAAACCTAGAAGTTGCCTGTAAGAACCTTCTTACAACTTTTATATTACCTTTAGTTATGCGAATTAGGAGACGTAAAGGTTACAGGAAAGTGTCTGCAACCTTTATGAAACGAAATAAAGTAACCCGAGTGCAGCGCCCCCTATAAGAAAATTCAGTAGAAAAATGTTTTTGATAGTTCTGAGGTTCTAAAAAAGTAATTATGGATCCGTATTAAAAAACATGGAATCAAAACAACATCAAATTATAAATAGTTTGTGATAGAATATTATGATGCTAAAATTATTTTTAAAGACATTTCCACCCCCTAAAACTAAACACGCGCGCCTGCAATTTGTTTTATTTTGATAAAAAAAAATTTCAAAATTTTTTGTTTTTTTTTTTGTTGATTCTTTTTATATTATATTATGAATATATTATAAAAACCGCAATATTTGTCATGAAAAACCAAAATATAAAGAGTTTTTTTATATTTTAAAGAAATATATCAGTTTCTTTTGCGGTAATCTGGATTTGTAACAAATCCAGGTGACCAAAACTCTCTAATAAATCTGTTAAAGGAATTGGCCGATTGGCCCAAACCATGCAGAAGACTTAGAAGAGTGACAGATTTTTTAATAACCTAAAAAAAACAGTGCTTTTCAACCATTTTTCAAGGAAACAGAATAGAACAGAATAATTTTTCAACGTTTGTTTCCAATTAAAAATGTTTGTGATCGTCCAAACGACTGAGAAGGGTAAAACCCGCCTAAGCGTCCTCCCGCGGGGGTGGATAGAGGTGTCCGAGCCAAAGGACTGAGGCTCAAGCACGCGGCAAGAAGTTGGACGAAGACGACGAATCATATCCAAAAAAAGACTACACCAGCCCTGTGTTATTAAAAGAAGGGGGGGTTTATCTCTATGAAGCTGTAGAAGCAGAATTACAAGTGATGTAATTTATAATGAAACCTTTATAAATTTAACGAACTATCAGTTTCATAGGGGACCTATTATAAAAAAAAGAATCTGGTTGTATAATAACTGTTTAAGTAATTGTTGTTGCAGTTATGTAGTAGCAGTTTAATAAAACCGTGTTTAGTAACCCAATAAACCTTAAAATTGCAAGGTTACAACAATTATTGTCATGTAATTTTATGAAACCTGGTAATAAAACCCGATCACCTTTATAAGAACTGGTAACCAAACTTATAAAACTTGAGGTAATTAAAAATGTTACTTGGGAAGAGATGGAGAAATCGAAATTAACTACCCAATATTAAACTTGTCATAATGTTACTGTAATTAAAAAATTGGTCAAAATTTATTATGTGTAGGCATGACAAGTGCGAATGTTCCGAGTTTCAGACTCGAGTAAGCCACGTGGCAGTAGAAAATGTTTTTCTCAACTAAATGCGGAATTTAGGAAAAAAATGCAACAACACACCAATGTAATTGAAAATATTCTGAGCGGAAATTTTGGTTTGTGAACTAAACAATTAGTGACATTTGGTTAGAAAAGGTTGGCAACATTTTTGCGCGAACCGAAACGTCCGCCCATAATATTGTCAGTTAAACAAGCTATGTAATAGCGAGGAAAGAATACAGGATGCTCACCAAAATTTAATCGAAAATCCTGACCTTATTTGGATATGTTTGGTCAAAAGACCATAACTAACTTCAAAAGGTTTGAAAACCGGGAACGATGCATTTTTATGTTTGACAATCACAAGTGAAATATTTTTAGTTATTGTTTTTGCTTCAAAGAATTTGAAAATGCAAGTACTTTACCCCGAGTTTTTTCCGACTGGTGAGCACCCTGAAATAACACAAATACAGTACAAAAAAAAAAGCAAAAAGTAACAAGAGTATTAGAGGTGTTTAACCAAACCTTGTAGCGCAAAACCACTCCACAAAAGGCATTTTTACACTCTCCACCCTGAAAAACAATTCGAAATGTAATAATAATATTTTAATGTTTTAAACTACTGAAAAAAGATAAAGCTCCAAAAGCAAACTCCCTTTTTACACATAACATAGACGGGGCCTCACAAAATTTTATAGAATATATTAGAATGAAAAAATCTGCCATTACTTAAGGGTAAAATCGTATGTTTGTTAGGTGTAGTAGTAGTAGTAGTAGTAGTAGTAACTAGGAGGCGGCCCAAGACCTGGCAAGTAGGCCCAATCGGTCTCTTTTTACCTTACCCCAGCCCAGCCCACTAATCCACCACCTGTACCGCTTGTACGGTAGTGGGCTCTCCGGGCCTTCCTGTTCTCTTCAAGTCCAGTACTTTGGCCCACTTGAGAGCTCATAGGTCCTCTGCATCTAGGTTCGGTTGTCGGAGTACCTGATGCCTCATGCTTAGGTATGCATCGCACTCCGCAACGAGGTGCCGGGATGTCTCCTCTGCTCTCTCACAGACCTGGCAGATAGAGTCATTCCCGATGCGATTCAGATGCTTACTGAGTCGGTTGTGGCCGGTCAGTATTCCTGTCAGTAGTCCAATATCTTTTCGTGTCTTTCCCAGGAGCCATTTTTTGTTAGGTGTATGTTTAATGGCAGATTTTTAGTCCAATAATTCTAGATATCTTTCCATAGGCCTCTGCGAAAAAATTCCGAGATGGCAAACAGTGCCCAATTCTTAAAGACAACACCCATGCCATCTCTCAACTGCAAATATCACACTCGCGCCCCTTATCTTATGGTCTACTAAAAAAATTTAAATGCCATTTCAAAGGGAATTTAATTTTATATAATATTTCTTTTATAAGTTTTTGTAATAAATCCATTCGTTAATAAGTTATAACTAAATATGTATAAAAAAAATTTGGATTAAAAGGTTACTTCTTTTTTCGATAGCCTTACGTACTTTTTTGGCGTCTAATCCAAAAATTGGTTTAACAAAAAGTGTAGAAAATTCAATCCTCTAAAACTTTTCTTTTAAGAAGATTTTTCTGCAACAAACAGTTTCCGCTCCAAAGCGCATGTAACGTAACAATTTGTCAAGTTTTGACTAAAATAAACCGTTGTAATGGGGAAATTTCAGAATATTCAGGGTTCCCACCAAATTCTGATTTCCAAATTCTCTGACTTTTGCAGGTTTTTCAAAAAATTCCAGATATTTTTTGGATATAAATTGCTTGTCTACGTGGATACCAAGTAAATGTAGACTTTTACCATGACAATTTTTGAAAGCTCAAATTAAGCAGGTATTTATATTCTTGAGATAAAAAGGTAAAAAGCAGATAAATAAGACGAGAAACTTTGTTCGTAACTTTATTTCAAGACAAAAATCACAGGAACCAACTTCGTCATCAGGTACTTAATAGTATTAAAAATAAAATACTGATTTGCCTAGTTCTACCAACATTTTTTTGGTTCATCTAGCAAGTTATAAAACTAAATTGCACGAAGTGTTAATATATATGCACATGTGTACCTTCACACGAAAATACAATGTAAACGAGATCTGGAAGAACATCCAAGAAATAGTAACTAGGGTGGCTAGTCAAGTGCTCGACAAAAAGAGAAAACAAAGAAGAAAGTAGTTTGATGACGACTGTAAGAGTGCGACGGAAAGACGAATTATGACCAGGAAAAAAATGCTTCATTCAACACCCAACAGCATCTAATATAGAAGAGTATAAACAACAAAGATCTGAAGCACGCAGAATGATATAAAGGAAAAAGAGAGACAACCATCTAAATATAATAAGAGAAATGGAGGAAAACAGAAAAAACAACAGAATAAAAGAATACTTTCGGGAAATAACAAAGTACAAAACAGGATACCAACCCAGAACCGAAAACTTCCTCTTAACAAACAACGGACAACTGAAAACCAACGAAAGAGAGATCCTAACCACATGGAACAACTACTTTTGCGAACTACTCAACCAAGAGGTAAATACCGATACTACACCCATAAGCATATATATTGACAGCTGAAATACAGATACCAACCCCAACATATGAAGAAACAGTTAAAAGTCATAAAAAAGCTAAAAAATAACAAAGCTGCTGGTAGTGACGGCATACCTGCCAAATGTATAAAATATGGTGGAGAAACACTGCATAGGGCCATCCATAAGCTCATCCAAAACATTTGGAACACCGAAATGCTACCGGATCCATGGAAGGAAGGCGTGATAGTCCCTATGCATAAAAAAAGGAGATAAAAAGAAATGCTCAAATTATCGTAGAATAACTCTGCTAAGAACATGCTATAAGGTCCTCTCCACTATCCTGCGAGAGCGAATTGAACCATATAAGGATTCGGGGAATACCAGTGTGGGTTTAGACCTAAAAGACCCACTGCAGACTATATTTTCACCGTTAGACAAATAATGGAAAAAAGCTGGGAATTTGACAGAGAACTTCACCAGATGTTTATTGATTTCAAACAAGCATTCGACAGATTATGTAGAGCAAAGTTGTGGGAAGCAATGCAGGAACTGTACGGATTATTAGAATATGCAATTAGGAAAGCCAAGATTGAAACACCAACGTCTATATGTCACCAGGAAGGACTTAACCTACTACCGGCCCTTCGCAGATGATGTGGACATAATTAGCAATAGCAGGATTAATCTTAACTCCTTGCACCGCAATATTTCTGCATCCGTAATTGATTGCTTAATAAAAAAAAGATTACAAAATTTTTTTCAGCCTCTACTTACTTTACATGACCACTCAAGATGAGCTGACGCCCTAAATTAAATATTTTTTAAACAAACCTCACAATATGCTTGATATTAATTGGTTTTCACAGCCTGTAGACACTGCCACTCTGGTGGACTTATGGAAGGACTTATCCAGTCTAAATTAGAAACTGTTTTTTTCGACATTTTGGATTCTTGCTCTTAAAAAAATTGAAAATTATCGATATCTCTTTTCCAGGTTTTCCAGGTCAGTGGGAACCCTGAATATGCAACCACCCGAGGGGCGACTTGGTAATGCACTTTGGGGTACGCGCAGGTGGCATTTCGAGGCATTACTTATCGATTGCGCATGCGAAGTAACACTACGCGTACAAAACTGTCAACCTTTTTTTTTTCTATCTCTTTCTAATGTATTGAAAAAGACACAAAACGGTGGCAATTCGAGTACTTTTAAAACAGAAAATGGATCGAAAATGGTACTTACTAAAGCTGCACTCTGACTCTTTTCGCCAAGTCCGCAAAAAAGAAGTCATCAAATCCTGCAGCACTTCCTTCAACTCAAGCAGCAGGCAAGCAACACAGCTTTAGGACTTACCATCAAGTACAATTATGGCCTGGCACAAAACTTGAAAATAATTGGGGGTGGAAAAAGAGTAGCAGTCCAGGACTGGTTCCAGTACCAACTTTAAAAGAACCAGCACCATGGCTTTTACTAAAGCTTCAACTGGCATAAGTTAAAGACAAAGTATCAAGCCTACATCAAGTTTTGTAGTAACAATAAAAAAAAACAAAACTTGTCAGGTACAACAATTACTTTGTAGTTAATAAAAAGTAAGCAAACACTTTTTACTTGGTGAACCAAACAACCAAATTAATAGAAACTATATTATGTTGATAAAGCTCAGTGATTTAATAGGAATAAGAAAGAAAATTAATTTCAATTTAAAACATGTCTAACTTCGCATTTAAGTTTACGGATTTTTTTGATTGTTTTTTTGTTTATGCTGCGAGCTCTTCGTCTATAAATAAGTTATTAAAAATATTATAATCGTATCTAATATCTCAATAGGCTCAATAAATTAATTATTTAAAATTTCGTCATTCTATATTTTGCCCATAAATTGACAACCTTGTTACGTTCCATGCTATTTGAAGCGGAAACTGTGTGTTGCAGAAAAAAACTTGTTAGCACAAAAATTTATTTAACCAATTTTTGGATTAGAAGTCAAAAAAATATGTAAGGATTAATAAAAAAAAATACTTTTTTGTTTAACATTTTTTTTAACAAATTAACTGTAAAATAAATGTTCTGTGGAATTCAATTTCCTTTAGAATGCCATAAGATAAACGAGATATTTAAAAAAGAAGATGTCGCCGTTTCGCCAGGGGGCGCGAGTGTGACCTCTTCGGTTTGGAGATAGCGTGAGTATACTCTTTTGGAATTTGGCACTATTTACCGTCTCGGAATTTTTTCTAGTACTACTGGACTATTTTCCTTTTTAATACAAACTTGAAGATGTAGTAAAATAAAATATTTTGAAGCATACAGGTCTTTCTTTCTTCCTACCTTACAATTCAATTGCTTTACCGTGGAGAAAGCTACGGTTCTATTCCCTTTTTACACTTAGAAGAAAAGCTCTGAGAAAAACAATACAATACTTAACAATTACCGCGTTTATACGCGCCTAAAACCGGTTTTACATAAGGACGGTTTTAAATAAAATCGCTTTCTCCGAAGATTTATACGTAAGTTAACAGCAGATTTTTCGGTAAAACCAGGGATGAGAATTTGTTTAAATTGGAAGCCATGGGCTAAAGCGTTAATAAAGTCTTTATAACGACCCTAAAATCGCTTTAGTCCCTAAAACGGTTTCAGTGGTATTTATACGACAAAATTTTCAAACCGCCCTTATATCAAAGCGGTTTAAGAGGCCCCTATAAACAAAAGGTCCGTTTGTGCGAGCTTGACATAGTTACTATGGTTTTCTTTTTCTAAATGTATTCGTCTGAGAGAGACCTAGCATACTACACCACACCAAGAAAATACACGCCTGTACACCCTTCGACTCCGCATACCTGTCAGGGACTACTATCACAAGAAGACAGACATGCGGGGTTGAAGGGTGCGCAGGCGGGTAGTTTTCCTGGTATGGGCAGTATGCTGGATCTCTCTCAGATGCGTGCATTTAGAAAAAGAGAACAATAGGAACTATGTAAACTCGCAAAAACGGCCATAAAGTAAATGTTGCATGGATTGATTTAAATATAAGTGCGCACCTGTCATTGCGACCAACAGCTGGTCTGGTAGCTTCCCCTTAAATTGTTGTTTGTACTGTGGATTGTGCTTCTGAGGCATTTTTACACGAAGTCTTGTTATTGGATGAGAAGAATATTTTTTTTACAAAACAAACTTTAAAGTCAACTGCTATTTGCACAAAAAAAGTGTTGCCAATTGGTACCACTAAAATGGTAACCCGACAAATCTTTACATTTGTGCAGTTAGGAATCGTTATCTATCCTCCTCAACTATATCTACGGTACCTCCCCCCCTTCCTCTTAATACTTACGTCGCCCGGGTCGCAGTGACACAAGACGTAGTCGTCGGACAGTTTTTCGATTTGCACGCAGGCGCTCAGGTCGACGATTTTCAGCCAATCGGGCGGAAGTTGTTCGTTGTACTTGTCCGAATAGTCGAGGCGCAGTTGCCACGACCAGATCCCGTGGTTGTGTTTTTCCAACATCACTGGTATCCTGTACGAAACAAAAAATAGAGTATTTATTTCTGCAGAGGATTTTTTCAAAGCTGTCTGGAGTAAGGGGATGTCCGTATTTAGGAAGTGTCCGAAATTGGGGAGGGTCCGGATATTAGTATTAACCGGAATAGCAGAAACTATGGTAACAGGCTTTGTAGCGTTAATCGCCTTCCAAATTCCCCTGACTTTTTCCAAAAAATTCCAGGTGCCACATAAAAATAAAATAAAAAATTTTCTATTAAGCAAAAGTTGAAAATTATTAAGGCCATAAAAACGGCATAGATTTGACAACACTGAATCTGTTGAAATTTGGTAGGAATGTTTATTTTTGAATTCCTCACAACCGTATCCCGCGAGTTTTTTACTGGACTCTGTCATTTTCAAAATAAAATAAACACGGCTAACTATAGTCAAAAATCTTACCTGGCTTTTTCTTTAGCCTTGTCGATAATAGAGAAATCTGTAACAGCAATTTTTGGATATTTTTATTTTTTGAAAAAATACACCATATTTTGAAAAATCGTTTGGATACGGTTGAAGATTTTTATAAATCCTATTATCTGATAACAAAAAAGTTATGGTTTTTTTTCTTTGTAAGCAATATTCTTCCGGAATTCTGAAACGCCAAGGTCACGTAATTTAGTAGGCCCAAGGAAACTGAAGTGAGTTGGATTGGAGTATAAGAATTCAGGTTACGCATAGCCCCCGGCCACTTGTCTAATGGAACATTCGGCCAATAACTTGATACATGTCAAGTGATAAAAATAATACGGAAATTTGTTTTTTTTTTTGATGTTGAATAATGATTCTTTTTTTATTCTTTTAAATTTCGAGACATTGCAATCCATGAAGCATCCTAATAAGTTATACTTTTCTCACATATGGTGTTCATACATGAACACTGCACGATCTCACTCGAAATAGTGATGCCACCTATTGTTGATCTTCCAAAAAAATAGCGAAGCAGTGTTGTCAAATCTATGCCGTTCTTGTGGCCTTAAAGGGAGTGTGCGGTTTAGTAATTGTTGGGTTCGGGTTAGTGTGTATGTAAAAAAAATATTAAAAATTAAGGGAGGACCTAGCCGCAATTTAAGATTTGTTCCCAAAATCTTGCCCTTAATGCGCCGCGGACGAAAATTTTGAATTATGTTGACAAAAACTAGGTACTTAAAAATCGATGATAAAATTTTGGCCATTTAAAGAAAATTGTAATTTATATTCAAAATGCTATGGTTATCAAAAGTCACTTAAAACTAAGCTAAAATTATAACAACCAATATTTTCAAATTCAAACAAAAAATTCTTCTAAAATTTTGATCTTTTTACGTTTTTGTAAAATTGTAAAAAAAAGTCCAGGATTAGACAGATCTCTCACATTGCTGAATTAGAAAATTGTAAATCGGTTTGTAACCGATAAATGTTTTCCAGGTCCCCATATTATTTTTCAGGTTTTTGTCGAATTTTCATAAAACTCCCTGACGTTTCCAGGTTTTTTTGGGGCATTTTCAATTTCCTAACTTTTCCAGGATTTCCAGGGCGCTACGAACCTCAGGTAGTTATAACTAACCTTTCTAAAATGTCTTTTTCGCTAGAGATCAGCAGCGATTTGCGTCTTTGGTACTTGGGCACTAGGTCGGTTAAAGCTTCTTCGCAACAGTAATGTTGAGCGTCAGTTTCGTTCGTGAACTCGTTCGGGTAACTGGTATACTGATGTTTTCCCACCTAATGTAATAATTAATTAGTGCAGGTGGTCAATTTGGCCACTTTTAGATTTAGTTTTCGATTTAGCATGGCATCACTCTACAATTCCGCCTATATGATTTCATAAAATACCTCTGTGTGCCAAAAAATCCCGCACTTTTTTAAATGATTATAATATTTAGCTTTTTAAAAAGCCAAAGCTTCAAAATTTATAGGACCAATATCAAACTTGACATTTCCTAAAAATCCAAGATGGCGGACCTATTTTAAAAATAGCCATTTTTAATCCCACTAGATATTTTTTTTTGTCCGACACTGTAATAAATCTGAAACATCGATTACGAAGTCACATTCTTTCGAAGCACATCGATATATCCTTTTCAAAATTCGGACAAGAAAGAAGGAAGAAGTTTACCTGCAAAATCAAGCTTATTAAGAAAAAATTTACTTGTTTAAATAGCAATAACTCTTTCAAAAATTGATCGATTCGAATAAGTTTAAACTTTTTAAAAGCCACAAGCTTCAAGATTAATATAGAACTAATGATGGCGGACTCTTCCCTAGAAAAAAAAAACTTTTTCTGCGACACTGTATTCAATCTCAAACATCGTTATATAGCAATTTTACAGCATTTATGGCCCTCAACGCCTTTAGGCAACCGGCCGAGATATTGCGAGTGACTTTACCCGGTTTAATTAGGGTTTTAGGATAATATTCGGGTTCGGACAATCGAATAAGAAGAAAAAATTGACCGAATCGAAAGATTTTATTTTTCATTAGTTTCTCGGCTTCTGCGTTACCTTAATCTTACAGGTGACCATGACCAAACCTCTTTTCTTGTTACCGACAGCTTTGGTCGAAACTTCCACCTCGCCCAGCTTGTGTACCAGAGCGAAGGCTTTAAGGTCTGCCATGGAATCGCCGGTCCTAGGAAATTCTTCCGGCGTTTTGCACGGCGACGGCGGTGATATGTCGCTCACTGGGCTGCAGTTACCGCTATCCCTACAAAAAAAAACATACCGTTTCATTTTTATTTAGACAAAACTCATATAACTATGAGATACTATAGTCCAACTTTTTGATGAGCGTACTGAAGTCATTTGTTTGGATCTTTATTTGATACATTGTTTTAGACAGCGACAATAAATATCTAAAAAAAGTCATGTCGTTGATTGTTTCAACTGTTACTTAAAAATCTGTCACATTATTGTCAATGTTTTGAAGTCTTTACTTTTTGAAATTTAAATTGGCGTACAAATGGGAGCGAAGCAATTAATAATATTAAATTTACAGGCGTTTTTCGAGTTTGAAAAAAGACAAGTAGCCCCCAACAAACACATATAACTATAATAATAACTCTTCCAATCAAATTAGCCTAGAAATAATCCAGAAGCGTAGAGTCTATCGGGCAGACGCGTCGATTGCCTCAGTAGGGAAAGCAACTGACAACCATCTGACAGCGAAAATTTATATTATGTTTAATATTTTCGTTTGCTTTTCAAAAATTTATCAATAGAGTGGACACTACCGTAAAAAAAATTAAAAAGTATAGTCTAATGTTTCCCGTAATTTCGTATCAATAGAAAATTGGATTCCTCTAGATTTAAACATGGACAAAACGAGAATAGAAAAAAAAAACAGGATCTTTGAGGCTCAGTTGATGAGTATAATTATACAGTTTAGGTCAATTTTTTAGCTTTCTCCAAAGAAAACCTACTTGCTAGGTATTATTGGACTTTATTTTTCAAATGTTTGCATAAAAGTTGGGCAAACAAGTGCTCTTGTAGACAGTCCGTGCCTTGGACTTTGTAAGTGAGACATTTTGTGGGTTAAGGGTCAATTAATGCCTAGTTTATTTTAGGATGCGAGGTCTAAGACTACTAATCACAGAAAATAACGCCACAAAATTTTAAAACACGAAAACACCACAATAACATAAACAAAATGGCGAAACCCCACCTCGTCAAAAATGTTAACTTTTCAACGATGCAGAGTTGTGCAAAAATTCCCAGATCAAAAAACGTTGATGTTGTTTTTTTCTTTCTTTCTACTAGTTAGAGAGTAAACAAGTTAGTGTCATCATTTCCAGTGTTTTCAATGAAAATTGTGACTTGTAATAAAATTAAAAAAATTGCTGTGGTTTTAAACCACTGATTTTTTAGCTAGTGACATGTATTGGTTATTTGGCCGAGCCTAAGCTGAGTTTACTTTGTTATTAATCATCAAACACTTTATTTTGTATAAATTTTTTTACACACAAATTAAAATAACCATTAGTTAACGTATAATAATCTAGATCGGACTACTCAGATTTTCTAATGTGATCCCGATGTGTTCCTAAGACAGTAGGTAAATCGTTACGCCATTTATTAAAAGCATTGGTAATGTTTCTTTGGTGCAAACTTCGATGGGCCTCTGTGTTACCTTGACACAGTTCGTTAATGTCACCGTAGCTGCAGTCATTTCTGTATACTTCTTTTTCTAAATCTCCCCAATAATGGCTGTCTAACAGATTCCAATCGGGGCTGTTAGCAGGCCACTCAATATAAGCAGAAACAGGCAAATTTTAAGCAAAGGATTTAATTTAGTGATACCTTCATATATGCAGCAGGCAGGGAACTTTTTTCGCATTAATTTAAATTGTTCAGTATAGCCATTAAATTTTTTTTGTCGGGGAAGAGGAGGGGTGGGGTGAAAATTACCCATTATTTAAAAATGTCCGGCATCATGGATTTTTAAAAGCCTTAAGTCTTGTACTTCTATCTAAAGTTACAGCAAACAACTCCACTCAATATAAAAGGCCGTATTTTTTTATTTCTTAACCGATTTAATTAAATAATGCCTTGGTATAGAGAGAATACATAAGGCTTTTGTCACAATGACTTAGATTTTCTCCAGTGCCGCACATATTTTTTTTGCAGGGGGGTGGAAGTTTCTCGTTATTTAAAACGGTCCGCCATCTTATATTTTTAGGAAATGTCAAATTTTGGACCGGATCGGAAAAGTCTCATGTCTTGTCTTTCCAAAAACTCAAAAAATTTTAAAATCGACCGATTCGATCAAAAGTTATAGCAAATTCAAAAGTGTGCAAGATTTTTTGTCCCACCCTTTATCTGCCTAACATCAAACAGTTCAGCCTCAATAAATAGATCCTCAGTAGGATACCTATAGTCTTTATTGAAAATAATTTTAAGCATCCACTTTGGCACCTTCTCTAGTGGATCTAAATAATTTTTTGTAACTCCACCCCACGCTATGAGCCCATAAGTTAAATGTGTTTGAATTAGTGCATGATACGAGGCATGATACAGTATTTTTAGTTGCTTTATATCAAACATTTCTTTAAATTTGTTTAATAGCCATCTGATTTTCCCGTAACATAAGTTACATGAGCGTCCCAGAGGAGGTGACAGACAGGAATAATCCCAAGGTATTTGGCTTTTTTAATTCCTTGGATCTGAATCCTATTACAGGCACCATCAGTGGTAATCGTAATTTGTTCAAACTCAGATAAGTTTTTACCCAGTGATCTATATACATATACAGACCGCTTCAAGCTACTGCGAACATAGGGCGGAAGAAGTCTAATTTGCCAGTGTACGTACATGCAGAGACACCGCACGCCTATCAGTGAAGCAACCAACACTCAGGCTTCCGATCGCCACTCGCTGCCGTTCGCCGCCTTTCGCCTTGTATTTAGTACGCCTCTAACCACGGTGCTGTGTGAAGCGTAGTCAATGAAATCGGAATTTGGTCAATAAATACGCAAATTTTTATAACGTAATTTTCTTATTTTTTGTCATTGATAAATAAGAGCGTTTTATTGTCAACTGCTAAGATTTATCAGTGACGACGTGTTACAATGAAAATAATAAGGAGAAACAAAATAAAAGCAAGTTCTCAAAATAAAATAATACATCCTAAAAACCAAAAAGATTCTCCCAGTCAAAAAAAAAATTAAAGCAAATGTTTGAAAAGTCCTCCTTGCTCGGCTAGACAATATCCGAGCCTACTATAAAAACCCCTTCTAACGTTTCCAAGCATGTTAGGGGTGATAATTTGAAAAGCTTCTTCAAAAACAGATAGAAGTCATTAGGAGCAAGATCGGGAGATCGAGCTGGCCATAAAATAGTTCCCCGTGTACTTATAACCCGATTAGGAAATACATTATCAAGATATTCCCTAACAAGGCCAACATTGTGAGCGGAACAACCATCTTGTTGAAACCATGTTTCACCAAATCTTACACCTAACAACTGCCTAGCAGTTGGAATAATGTGCTGCTGCAGTAGATCCAAGTATCTAGGACCATTCAAATTGCAATTGCCGTTAATAAAAAATGGCCCAATTACGTGTTCCCCTACAATACCCCCCCCCCCAACATTTAGTTTTTGGGGATACTGTGTTCTTACGTCAAAATACAAATGCAAATTTTCCCTCGACCAATATCGAACGTGTGTTGGGTTATGACGATTTGACCATTTGACCATCTGCACTTTTTCGGCAACTTCGTAGACATCCATTTTTAGTTTTAAAAATGTATTATTTCAATTAAGAACTTACCCATCTGTTTCTCGAGCAAGGCAGAAATAAAACAAAATAATAAAAACAAAATGAATTTCCAAAAGATAATACTGCGGCGTGCTTCGAATCCACCTCGGTCGTACGGCACGGAGAGTAAATTGGACTTGATTCCCTCTATGTTCGCAGTAGCTTGAAGCGGTCTGTATATATATCTTGAAAATAATGAAGTAATTTCGATAGCTCTTTTCAGATTTTTGTTTTAACAACTCCCAGGTCTTGGCTTGAAAAATACATACTGTGTCACCTGAAAAACTTACAATTATCCCATCAAGATCTAAGTCAAATAAATCATTTATATATATATATTAAACAGCAGAGGCCCCAGAACTGTTCCTTGGAGAACGCCACAGGTAACATTTTGGTGCTAAGCAATAGATAGATAGATTCCTGAACTTCCACACTTTGGTATCTTTCAGAAAGATAATCCTTTAAAAGATCTTTAAAAACACCCCTAAAACCATATCTTTCACAGCAGCTAACAAGTTCGTTGTGGTCGACCATACGGACCAAGGCTTTTAAAAACGTTAAAAACCAAAAGATCAAAAGATCTTGGGTGGAAATAACGAAAATTCAAACTTGGATGAGCATCCCACAAGGAACACACAAATGACCAAAGCGAAAAGAGAAATGATTAAACGATGTTTCGCCCTGGGTAACCAGCGTGGGCTCATCAGTGGTTTCACTGGTCACCCTCCACCATACATCATTAAACACCATCATACACTTTGATTTCCAACCTTGAATCACTCACAAATAGGCATCGTCCTGTACTGGTACTTATCCAAGTTATCTGATACGGATTCGTCCTGGGTTGTTAATATTTCCAGTAGGATTATGCTCCTAAGGCAATTAAAACAAAAAAGAAGTTAAAAAACCTCTAAATCAGTTACTTCAACCGAAAAGAAACTAAAAACCAAAAGATCAAAAGATCTTGGGTGGGACACACAAAGGATCAAAATAAAAAGAGAAATGATGAAACGACGCCCTGGGTAACCAGCGTGGGCTCATCAGTGGTTACCCAGGGCGAAACATCTTTTAATCATTTCTCTTTTCGCTTTGGTCCTTTGTGTTTTCCTTGTGGGATGTTCATCCAAGTTTGAATTTTCGTTATTTCCACCCAAGATCTTTTGGTTTTTAGTTTCTTTTCGGTTGAAGTAACTGATTTGGAGGTTTTTAACTTCTTTTTTTTTTAATTGCTTAAAAATAACTATATTAAATATTAACACGCCAGGACGAATCCGTATCAGGTAACTTAGATAAGTACCAGTGCGGAACGATGCCTATTTGTGAGTGATTCAAAGTTGGAAATCAAGGTGTATGATGGTGCTTAAGTTTGAATTTTCGTTATTTCCACCCAAGATGTTTTGATCTTTTGGTTTTTAGTTTCTTTTCAGTTGAAGTAACTGATTTGGAGATTTTTTAACTTTTTTTTTGTTATACATGATAGTCGTAACATACAAAAAGGCGTCTTCTTTTGATATGTTTGACATGACTTTATTTTTTGTTAAAAAAGATTCCATCCTATGTTTTACAATTTTTTCAAGTATTTTTGCAAGATTAGATATTAAAGAAATGGGACGATAGTAGTTTGGATCTAATTTTTTGCCACTTTTGTATAAAGGTTTAACAGTTGTTTCTTTCAGAATACGAGGAAAAATACCATCGCGAAGACAGCCGTTTATAATATAAACTAATGGCGAAGCAATTTGTTACTACATGCGCAGTAGATTTTTCGCCTTTGGCCTAGCCCAAACAGTGCCAAAGCTAACCGCGATTTCGAATTTTCTTCTGTTTTTAAAAGTTATTTTCGTTACTCATTTTGCGATACTTGGGGCCGCCCCACTTCTCAGCAGCTCCGCAGTTGACGTTGTGCATAGATCAACAACAAACGAGGTAGAAGTAGGCGGTACGGTTGACACTGCACCGAAAACTTTGCGGGACTCAAAGGTGGACGGCCGAGGGCCCCACCAAACTCGGTAGAGGGGACTAGCCGGTGAAAAAGGACGACCTCTCAGACTAATAACTAAAGAGAGACCAAACATTCCCTATTGAAATCCTCTAATGTTTACGATCCAACACCCTTCTGGACGATTATATGAACAGAAAAGAGATAGAGCAATAAAACGGCAACACTCTCAAAAATTGCTTTTCCCATTACCAGTGGCGGCGTTAATTTTAATTTAAATATATAAATGTGAAAACGAGATTTAAGGTAGGGTTGGTCGGATTTTCTTATTCAAAAGAATTAACTGCCAGAACTTGCATAACCACAAAAAATAGATTTATTCAAGGATAAAGTTTAGTTTGAGGAATGTAGGTATTTACGAACAGATCAAAAGTTTACCAAAGAGCACTTGAAATGATTTTTAGGTAAATTATTCAAGATGGCTGTTATATATTTTTTTAAATTGTGCAGTATCCCACAAAACAAAAGTAAAAAAAAAATTTTTCATAGCAAAAAGAAAACGGTTAATAACCCGTTTTATAACGTTTTTGTCCAAAAAAAAAACACGCTAATAAACGGCTTATTAAGCGTTTTTTTCACTATGATAATAATGTCTCTTTTAGTTTTCTTTAGTAGAATATAAACTTTATTTATCAAATTAAGAGAACTTTTTGTGATGTTAATTATGAAAATTTTAAGGCCAACAAATTTTATTCTTTACACATTGGCTGCATGTTCATTTCTGAATACAGAACAGAAGGAAAATTTAAGGAAGAGGTAAAAAATTACTAGTAGTTTTTCAGGAAACAGGAGTCAAAAGGCAAAAAAATAAATAATAAATATTAATGAAAATAAAAATAAGATTGGCTCAGAGTAAATATCTCCAAAACGGTTTTATTCACATTATAGAAACAAATTAAATTAAAATACAAAAAATACCTGCCCCAGTACCTGACTATCAGCACTTGGTCTTATTGTCTTCTCTTGTTATGTATAAATTATAATAAATAAATATTTTACATGCTGCAAAAGGAGCAAAATTATCTGGTACTTTTGTTTCTTAAAAAAGATTAGTATTAGTCTTAGATTTTTGATGTATTAATAGTATAATCATAAGCTTTTTACGCAGTTTTTTACCTCATACTACGCCCATGACTAACGTAAAATGACAGGATCTTTCTTACCTCCGAAATATTAGTTCTGGGCTGGAATATCTGCTTTTATTGCATACCAGGCAATGGTAAACCATTTTGTTGGTCCTCAAAATAGCTTAATACAGTTCTTTTTTCACAAATAGTCACAATAAAATTCAAAAATCACCGAACAACACAAACCCCCGTTAACAACAACGCCGTCAGCTGCAACCAAACATGTCGGCATTTATTCACGGCTCGTCGAAAAAACGTTGCCGGCTTGTGTTCTTTTTTATAAATCTCGAAATTCTACTTATTAAAAATTAAAAAAAGTTAATTATTGAGACTAAAAATTAGGACTAAGAATTAAGTTATTAGCATAAGAAAAATTATCCTATATAAAAATATGTCAAATAATCAATAATATTATCAAAAGAGCTTCAAGAAGTTTATGAATTGTTTTGTTTCTAGGGAAACCCCGCGGTAAATTGGCAACCATGTATTTTTTGGGAAATAAACATTGTGGCTGGTTGATCGGGGTAATATTGTTTACTGTTATATCTCATTTTTTTTATTAATCTGAGGACGACCTAGACTTCTCCCAGATCGGAACTTCATGGGACGCGGCTGGTCTCCAACAGATTTGGTAGCGGGAGTGGACAGAGGGTGACTTGGAAGAGGCGGTACCTTCGGGTAGCAGGACCACTCCAAAGAGATGCATCTGAAGACTCCGACGGCGACCTCGACCAGCGAAACCGGGACCTCGATTTTCGGGTTAACCTATATGACGGCGGGCTGCTGGGAAGAAAAGTCTACCACCCTTGGGAGGGGGTGTAAAGCCGGCGGTCTACTGTGTATACTTGCTACACAGTCTAAAGATCCCTGCCCTCGACAAAGAGGTGTCAGGCAAAATTATGTCCTCTTAGAGAAAGAAAACTTTTATCCTAAAGGGCACGTGCATCAGTCGGGGGTGCACGGGGGGTATGGTAAAAAGGGTCCATTATGCCGCCTAATTGCCAGGCCTACGGCCGCCCATCTACTACTACTTGCGACGCTTGGGTCATTATAATATCTCACAGTTATATTCTTTGACGGGATATCAGAAACCAAAAAAGTTAACAATTTAAAATGCACAAAATACCAAAAAACATTTGAAAAAGTTTATAGAGGTTAGGTTCTTTCTTTGGTTCTACAAGGTTGGTAGTAAACAGTTGATTTACAGTGAACAGCTGATCCGAAAGCGTTTTTAATTTTAGGGTATAAACAGTGGCTGAAACGAGTATTGGCTGTAAACCGTTTTAAAATAAAAACAATTTAAGAGCCATATAAACTAGGTAATGTTCATACCTGTCGATGCTAAGTTCCGACATCATCCTGTGAATTCTCTTCTTTGTGGCCACCAGTGGATTGACATCTTCAACAATCGGGGTAATTGGAGTGATCGGGGTGATTGGGGTGATCGGATTGATTGAGGTGATTGGAGCGACTGGAACGCGGGGAACCCCCGAACTTCCTTGATGTGACGCCGCGTAACCGTTTTGAGTATTTGTTTGGGTGACGTTTTTGTTGTAATACTGATTTTGGGCGCTTAGGAGCAGGTTTGACGGATGCGTCGCTCTAAAATAATTATTTATTACAAAATAGGTCAACCAATAGACAGATGAACCTGTCCAATTACAGGTTAAAACAAGTTTTTAATAACTTAACTAACTTAGTCCAGCAGGACACTTGTAATTATGGAAACGATCCTTATCAGCAGAAAAAAAGAAAAAAAAAACAGAAAAAAGTCATGCAAATATAACTTCTTTAACTCTTCCTAAGTAAGAATAGTAATTTCCGTAATAATAAAATGGTCGATGCCTCATTGTGTATGCGTTGAAGTGATATACTTATAAACTTACACGGCATTGCAATGCATCCCTGTGAAAATTTTTGTAAGCAACTAATCTTGCTTACATCTAAATCCAGGAGGCTATGAAAATTTTTAAAACTTCAGCCGTTTTACGCATGCTCTTCACTGCGATGACCGATGGCCACTGACATTCATATGTCACGTTTCACGTTGACAGAAGTAGTGGTTTACTTTTCAAAATCCAAGCAGTTTTCGTTTTTTTACGTAAAAATATGTTTCGCCCAAAATAAAAATGGCAGATGTTTTCTATGGATGATACCAAAATTTTTACAGGTATTTGTTTTTCTCTATATAAATAATTTTATTTTGCTTTCGGGTTACCGATTGCAGAAAGCCGCACCACAAACCAAATAAACATACAGGTAATGCCTGTCATAAACATAGAAGATAAAGTAAAATCACAGTACACTATAGTGTGTATACTGTGAGTAAAATTAAAAACCGGAAAAACGCACCACTTTCGGAATCAAAAATCAAAACAAACAAAAATGGCGTCAGTAATAACATATCTTTATTTTCATGGCCTACTTGACCCACGGCCTCTAGAATAAATACGGTCTAGTAATTTTTCTGCTCCGCCCACCTGATGACGACACAAAATATCAGCCTGCTTTCTTGATGGATGGGTGACATTTGGGGTTATATTATTTTTGCATAAATTTTTGTAAGAAAAATGGTATTTGTTCGTTTTCTGGATTTTTCAATACGAGTATCTATTTTAAAGATATGTGGTCTTAAAAAGCCGCAAAATCACGTCTGTTATCCTGTGGGGGGGGGGGGGACACCATAAGGGTCCCAAATATTTTCAACGCTACATTTTGTTGCCTTTTTGTAAATATTTTGTTACGGTTAAATTAATATTGCAATTTTTCAGAAAACGGCTGCAGCTGCAATATTAATTAATAAAAAAAATCTAGAATTATTATATAAACTTTTTATATGTGATTCCCTCAAACAAGCCTACCTACAACATGTAGTGTTTATTTGATCTTCCTAGCTTTGACAGAACTAAAGTTTTCAGCTTAACGGTTAAGCTAGAAGCGTCGCTTTTTCTCGAAAACGGCTGCAGGTACAAAATTAATTTTACCGTAACATAATAGCTACAAAAAGGCTGCAAAATGTAGGGTTGAAAATATTTGGGCCCCTTATTATGCTCCCCCAGTTTAACCGACGTCGCAAAATGTAATTTTGCACCGAAATGAAAATTTTTCCTTGTTTTCAACATGCGATTTCAGCTCTACCACTAAATGAAAGTGAAGTTTTTGATTTGGACGCAGAATTTAGTGCTCTGTATTATTGACTGGAATGGCGTTTTCCGTCCGACGCACCGTCCTAAAGATAAGCTCACCACCTGGGATGGTACAAACTCAGATTACACTCATTTAGGACCGAATAAAGGTATTAAAATGGCTCATTGGGAAATGAATTCCTCAAAATATCCTAATTTGACTGGCCTACACAGACGAATATCATGACTTAAAATTCTTTCTCTAAATCATTAAAAATCTTGGACAATCGTGTTAGTGCTACATTTTTCAGAAAAGCAGTAGACCACGTTCGAAGAAAGCATGGTACTTAAAAAATATTTAAAAAGATCGAGATTCTGTTGTTGTTTTTTTATACAAATATATATGTTATATATGTTAAGTCATATGTCACAAAGATGCAATGCCCTTACGCCCAATTACAAGTTCCAGAAATTCTCCAACAAGCAATTTGTCTAAATTCCTTTTGAAAATTATTCAACCTCTTGCAGGCAAGACCGCTTCATTTGTAGAAAATTCCAACCATTTTGTTAATATTCTTAAATCTTTTGTTTTAGGAACCGAGGAGAGACTTGTCAGTTTTGATGTTGAAAGTCTATACACCAATGTCCCGATAAAGGAATCGCTAGATATTATTAGAAAGAGACTGGTTGATGACGAATCCCTTTATGAACGTACCAGCCTAGCGCTGAAGGGAGTGATGGAGTTGTTGGAGTGCTGCCTACATAACTCTTATTTTCAAGTGAAAGATAGGTTTTATGCTCAGGATGACGGTCTGCCAATGGGTTCATCGCTTTCGCCAGTGGTGGCCAATATTTACATGGAGTGGTTCGAATCACACGCGGTTGATACCGCAACATATAAACCTAAGCTCTGGCCGAGATATGTGGATGATACTTTTATTGTCTGGACCGGGAATGACCAACAACTTTCAGAATTTCTTCAGCACCTAAATAACATAAGACCCACCATTAAATTCACAATGGAGTTGGAGCACAATTGTCAAATTCCTTTTCTTGATGTACTTGTCACACGAGTAGAAAGCGACATCAAAACATCAGTCTATCGTAAACCCACTCACACAGGACAATATTTAAATCAAGGTTCAAATCATTCTGCTACAACCAAACGAGTCATAATCAAAACTTTGTATAACAGAGCCGTTCAAATTTGTAACAATTCTCATGACTTGCTGGCGAATTGTCTCCAGAGCAAAAAAGCAAGCAAGAAGAAACTACTCATAAACTCACCCGCCGTTTGTGATCACACTCTCAGTCTTGTCATTAGTTACGGCCATGTCGGTATATCTGTGCATATTTAACCTGGTATTCATGATCTTTGGTGCGGGTTGACTGGTTGCTACTGCAAAAAAAATAGAGATAGAGCTGGACTTGAGACTCCAAAAATCTATATGGAGAATGGATCACTTAAATAGGGTTTAATTTTGAAGCACCGCTTAAAACCGATCAGAAGTCTTCTATGGCTTAACGAAAAGGCAGCAGCATTTGGGAAAAATTATAAGCAATTAAAATTCAAAATTTTTAAAACCCGATAGATAGAGAGGTGGTGGCCATAACTAGTATAAAACTGTAGTTTACATCCATACGAATTAAGTAAAAATATTATGATGCTTAGGTGGTGGGGCTTTTTTTAAAGAGAGGCCCTAAAAAAATAATAGCTATATGAAGTCATTTCACTCTTTTCTGATTATTTTTGCTATGCTATTATTTTTTTCAAGTTTTGGGACTTCCCTGTAAAAAAATCCCCCACCTCGAGGCGTGCCATATTTTTTTTGTTACTTCTCCTGAGGTAAGCAGATTATTTTAATATAAATTGCAGATGGGATGAAATGAGTTCATATAGCTATTATTTTTTGAAACACATATCTACAACAACTTTGATAAATTTAAATAAAAATAAATAAATTTTAAATTGTGTGATGATAATTGTTGTTGTTCCTTTTACACATAGGCTCAACGGAAATAGTTTACTAGTTTTATTTCTTTACTTTCCATGCCATGTAGGTAGGCAGTAAAATGTATCTTCCATAAGCTTAGGGCTAGGTAGGGGATAGGTGTGCTTAGATTTACCAATTTTTTTTTAGTTATTATTATTTTCATCTATTGTTAACATTAAGTAAAATACACTGATTGTTACTGTACCTATAGATAAGACACCCTTGTTGCCTTAAAAGGGTTCGGGATTAGTAACACTACAATATATTGAAGTATAACTGTATATTTCAACCAAGAATATATAACTTTAAAATCCCAGTTTGTACTTTAAAGACATCCTGTTGACTAACTTTTTCTTAGGTTATGTTCAAATGTTCTATAGTGCCACTATCAGGCCGGAATACATGCATTTGCCTATAATACCACTACAAGGTCGGAATACAACTACTCATAACACTTGTTATAGGAATAATTTTGTAATATTCCTTTTTGATTTGAAAATATGTAAAACTCCCCAGGGAGGTAAAGTGGTATTTTCACACCTCAGCTGCGGGTCTAAAGGTAGGTAGGAGATAATAAAAGTACATACCATTACTAACTGCTGGCCTATTCTGTACCGGTTCGTACGTGTTATTTTGACTGACTGCGGTTCTGGTCTTATTTACATGATTTTGAGTGGCTCTTCGAGTCGCGGTGGGGTCCACCGGCTGGTAGCTGTAAGTCGTTACAACCTGTCAAAAATAATAGAGAGCAATTTTAATCTTTTTTAAGGTTCAAATTAAAGAATACCCTCAAAAAAAGAAAGTTTATCAAAATAGTTAATTACAAAAGGTTGTTCTACAAATAAAATAACTTAGTAAACTTTTTTTTAACTTGGTAATTTATTAATTATTATTATAATAACAAAAATTATTTATTTAATGGTTTGTTTCATTTTCAAGGGCAAAAAACTGAATCTTGCGTGCTTTTTAAAATATAAAAATAAAACAAAATTTGTTATGTTAAATTCAAGCAAATAGGACAGTTTGACAAGAATAAGTGAGATAATATAAGCAAGCTTAGAGATTTAAAATTTCAAAAAAGATAATGACAACTTATAATTTGTTACACTGGGTTATAATGCGTTTAACTCCGCAATATGGGGATGCTATTGTATTTTCCTCCCTGTACTTTTTAAAACGTCCCAAATCGTGACCTTCGGTCACTAATCATAGCCTATCAATCAGCTGTTGATAGTGGTTTCTCCAGTCAATGTCAGTCAAATTGTCTCTTTTAGGTTACCCAATATTATTGTCATGTTCATTGGAGTTTCATGAAAAATAAGAAATCCGTGATATAATTAAGGACACATTAGACATTATTCTTTACTTTTGACCTATCGGTATGTATTATTATAAAGAAACAGTTTAAAGTAGGTACTTTCAAAATCTTTGCGTTTCAATGTAGTTATAAAGTAAGTAATACTTTTTACCTATAATTATGTAATATTATAAAGAAACAATTTAAATTTTAAATTTTTTTAAATTTAAACAATTTAAGTAGGTACTTTCAAAACCTTTGTCTTTTAAACTAGTTAGTAGTTATAAAGTAATAACATAGCTAATAATAATAAACAACTAATTCTATATTTTAGTACAAAGGATTAAGGGCAAAAATCAAGTCAACCTTGCAAACAATTAAATAAGGGTCTATTAAGTATACATGCCAAGTTTCATTACTTAATAATATTTAGCAAAGTTTGACCACTTATCCTGCGGACTATTGGGCGATGGGGCACTTCTATTTTCCACAGATATCGGGATTATTTGGAAAGGCAAACACCGAAACCTTTTGCCCGTAACTATAATTGCCTTTGCAATTAATAATACAGCAAACGTTCGGCATTTTTTAAACAAATTGTAAGAAAAGATGGACTTGAAAGTGACTTTGAAAAATGCAAAAGAGTTTTGTTATTTTTTATTTTTGGTTATGGTTATGGTGACTGCGTACAGGCGACACTGTACAGGTTAGAAACTTCTATCCACATCCTAATCTATTCTGACCACTGAGTTGACGGGCTAGGTTAGTGATCGAAGGTCACGCCTAAATATACTGTGATTTTTTGGTAATTTTTTGAAACTGATGGGACTGGGCGGTTAGGAAATGCAGCTGCATAATGGTCTGCAAGATTCCTTAAACTAAATGGTTGTTTTTTTTTATGCCCGTGTTCCACTTGTTCAAGTGCCGCTTGATTTGAAGGGGATTTACTTGGCTTGCAAAAGTTCCAAATATGTTCCACTTGGAAGAAGTGTATGGTGACCATGATTATTACCTGTCAGCTGTCAAAAAACAACGTAAAATTTGATGTTGTTTCAAAAAAAACAATTTTATTGGTGATTTATGATTATGTGGAGGAAAAGGCAAATAAAACTACTATAATTGGTCAACCCAAACCCCTTTTGAGTTTCTTTGCAACGAATAATTTGCGAAAAAAAAGGTGAATAATTCGCTTAGCAAAAAAAGTTTAACTTTAAGTATTGTGCAAAGTTTTAAAAACATTTTTTTTGGACATTCTAAACCTTTTGTAAAAAGTATCTTCATCAAAAGTGTTGGAATAATTCATCCTTTGAAAAATCCTTCTTGGTATTCCATTAAATACAAAGTCTTCTTGATCTTCTTCGTCATCCTGAAGAAGTTTCATTTTAAGCACAGACCACTAATCACAGAAAGATTTTAAGGCAACGGAACAATTTTATAAACTCATAAAATTGATGGTTTTTGTTAAGAAACATGACCAAAAACCACCTCACATAACCTCAAAATGCGCCTAAGCCGAAGTAATTCTACGGCTTATCTTAACTACAGCTCAAGTGCCACTTAAATGATATTCCACAACATTGCAAACCAAAACTTAAGCTTAAGCTTGGCTTACATGTTAAGCCGAACCCGTGCCGACGGGCATTAATGTCCTGACAATTTTAAGACAGTAACACGTACTTTCACCGACTTTTTTTCATTGGTATCTCTTTTGCACTCATCGTTAAAGAAAGATTTGGTTAAAGGAAAGTCGGTGCAAGTGCCCGTAAATAAATCGAGAAAAGATTTACTCCAAAACTTCCCTCGCTCAAGAATATACACACTTTTCCAGTAGTACCATCGACGTATTGTACATCGATGTTTGTTATTGTTGGCGTCAGCATATTTTGGATGTTCCCTATCTAAGGTTAGTACATCGATGAGTAGTACCCACCTTTGTTGGTACAGACTTGCTTACAAACTGCGCGTGCGAGACCGATTGAGGCCGCTGCGAGCCTTGATATTTTTTCCACGAATCTCCGCTGTATTTCGGTCGCCATTTTGCCGTAGCCGCTGAAATGTGATTGAATCTCGGCGCTTTTTGATTGGTCACGTGGAATCTCACTTTTATCGGACCTCTCCTAAAGAAAAAAAAAACACATTAGATAGTTTTTGGTCGTGCCAATTTGCCCGATAACTTCGCCGCCGACAACGATAACTTTTACACTATTTGACAGTTCAAAATAGCCTATTTGAATGCTTCAACTTGGGAAACTCAAAGTCATAAAGTCTCAAAATACAAATTTATTCAGGGTCAGTCCATATCAAGTCAACCAGGGTATTTTACCACACCATCTCCGATGTTGATGATTTTTAGTATACATGTTTTTCCTACCAAAAAACTGGAAAATCCAAAATTTCAGACTTTTTTGACCAGTTGTTTATTTTGAATTAATTTTTGAAAATCGAAAAAGTCACTTATTTGTCCTTAACATGTGCGCACAAAATTAGGAATATCCAAAGAACCACTTATAATAGAAAAGTAGGTGAAGGTTCATTTTAAAGCTCTTATAAAGACCTTTCATATGAGAATATTGCATAACATATATTGAAAAAAAAAATTAAAAAAAAAATTTTTGATTTTTTTTTTTGAAAAATTTCAAAAAGGCCATTTTTAATTTTTTTCAAAAAATTATATTATTTTCTTTAAAGTGTTATTAAACTATTCACAAAATTTTGAGATGGACAAATCATGGGTTCAATGTGAAAAAATTTATTAAAAATGTCACATGCATGAAAAATCGCCTATAAATAGACAATGCATTTTGGTAATTAGAAGAATATAATGGGGTTTAAAGCGATATTATAAAAATATTTAACAATATTTTATTTAATAAAAAATTATATCCTACGTTTCATTCTGTATCAGTAATCAGATTAACATTGCCCCCCATTGTAATATTTACTTACAAAACCTCTTTTCCACCGGAGACGTACTATTGGATGTTCCAATTCTTAGGAAAATGTGCCTGTATAAACCTGCCAATACTTTTGTGAAATACTGCCTGTTTATTCCTGTTTAACATTAAGGACACACCTCCTTCATTTTATTGGTCTGTTTAGGTACATTGTGGGGATTTGCTGACATGAAAATTCCTGCATAAATTGATTTTAAATTTTTGGCAAGTATCTTCCTGATACAGCTCCAAATAATCGATACATAATAGTTCGACTGAAGGTTTATCAGAAGTCATCTCTGTGTAATTTTAAAAGTTTCAACTATGGGTGAGGCAAGTGGATGGACTAAATATAAAGTAAAGTGCTGTGATCCACTAGAGTTAAAAATCAAGCATTTTGGGAAATTAAGAAATGTGACCAAGTGGATGTGCAGTTACAAAAATGTCAAAATGGGAATGAAAATCTGTGATGGTTGTAGACTAAAGCTTTCAAAAGAGTTTAAGGCATCTGAAGAAGATGAGGCAGGGTAAGTAACAAATAGTATTTTTTAATATAAAATTAATAAACTAAACCAATTGCGTCAAGTACGGAGTGGAAAAATCTCATGGCATTATTTTGCATGGCATTATTTTGCATGGCATTTTGAGAATACAGACATTATGTACAAATTTCTTGGCATTATGTACACATTTTGGGTCAGCTGTTACCCCCTTTTTAAGTTCTTATAAAAAACTAACTTTTAAAATTTTTTTAGACCCAGTCAAGTTCCAGAAAATGATCCAGATTTTCAAGATCCTGCTGAATCATTTACTCTTTTAAACAAGTCATTGGAGCTTCTTGGTGTGTCGCCGATTAAAAGAAAAAATGTATACAAAGAAAAAATTGATATTGTACAGCATACAATTGCGAAAGCATTTACAAAGGAATCAGATTCAACGCTAGTAAAGGAATGCCAGAGTGACCAAAGTGAAATGATTAAGCAGTTAAAGGACAAATTTTTAAAAACCGAAAAGAGGAGTGAGAAAATACTAGTTTTATCATGTTTACCTCAAAGTTGGAGTAGAAAGAAGATTGAAGAAGAATTTGGAGTTTCTCAATATTTGGCCAGAGCTGTAAAACAGTTAGTTAAGGACAATGGGATATTATGTTCTCCTAACCCCAAACCGGGAAAGACCCTTAGTGATAGAGTGGCCCAAATAGTGGTAGATTTTTACCAAAGGGATGACATTAGCAGGACCATGCCAGGTAAAAAAGATTATGTTGTTATCAGAAAATATGGAGCTGAAAAAGAATATGTACAAAAAAAATTAGTCTTAGCTAATTTAAAAGAAATTAATGCATTGTTTAAAACTGAGTACCCCAATGAAAAAATTGGGTTTTCAAAATTTTGTGAACTGCGACCCAAAAACTGTATACTGGCAGGAAAAAGTGGAACTCATACTGTATGTGTATGTACTATACATCAAAATATAAAACTAATGCTCAATGGCTCCAAATTAAATAAGCTATATGATGAAAATAACAGGCCTCTTGCAATATCTTATCATGATTGCCTTTACTATGTTGGGAATTTGGAACCTTTGGTTGCACTAAAACAAAATTATGATTGTTTTCCACAAACCAAAACTACACTTTTTTGCACTCGACGCGCGTTTCGCTAACAACGTTAGCATCATCAGGAGACGATAAACAATGAACTAAATAAATCTACGCTCTATCTTATATACAATCCTTTAGTGGGCGGAGATAAGACTAATAAATTGTGATTGATCACGATTTTTAATCCTACCTCCCCTCAACCAAAGAATAAAGTGTACTAAACGGGATAGGTCCTCTATCTTTATTTAAACTATTTCTGGATTTAATGATTTCCATACTTTCATATGCATTCAAAAGTCTTTTGTTTGGTACACTTTTTAGAAGTTTTAGGTTATCTAATGTGAATCTATGATTGTTTTCAAAAGCATGCTCGGCCACACTTGACTTTTCTGTTCTTCCGTATTTTAAGTGTGCTAAGTGTTCTTTAAAACGTGTTTGAATAGAGCGTCTCGTTTGGCCAACATATTTTTTATCACAATCCATGCAACTAATTTCGTAAATTCCACTTTTTTCTAGAACTGTAGTTTTATCCTTGGGATTTCCTAGTAAGCTTCTTATTGCGTTACCGGATTGATATACTAATTTAAGACCGGTGTTATTAAATACTTTCTGTAATCCTTTCGTATAATTAGGATTATACGGAATTGATACAAATTTTGAGTCGCAGGTATCTTTTTGTCTGAAAAAGGTAGAATTCCGAAAGGTGATAAACTATTACCCATTGTGGTTCCTTCTAATTGCTGGTAGTAGTTATTTTTATATTGAAAGTAATTTTGATTCATGCAGAGTTTTGTTAAAGATAGGTATTCTTGAAACAGACTTTAGAATACCTATCTTTAACAAAACTCTGCATGAATCAAAATTACTTTCAATATAAAAATAACTACTACCAGCAATTAGAAGGAACCACAATGGGTAATAGTTTATCACCTTTTATCGCAAACCTATTTATGAGCAAATTTGAATCAGATATAGGTAAAGAATTTGAGTATTTCCCCAGAGTATGGTTCAGGTATGTAGACGATGTGTTTGCAGTATTCAACACTAAAGTAACTAGTGTTGAAAATTTTATGGAAAAAATAAATAACAAATTTCCCACTATTAAATTTACTTATGAAACAGAGAACAACGGTACACTGCCATTTCTAGACACTTTAGTTATAAGAAATAAAAATAAATTGGACTTTGACCTATACAGAAAAGGCACGGCCACCAACAGGTATATTCCAAATGACTCTTTTCATTGCTTACAACATAAGCTTGCAAGTTTGCACTTTTTAACATATAGATTAGTAAATTTCCCCTTAAACAAAGAAAGATTTGAAGCAGAAAAGAATAGGATTAGGAATATAGCTGGCGAAAACGGTTACGACGAAGGCTTAATAAATAAGCTGATAAATAGACATTCTTTTCAAAAGACCTTTCGGAATTCTACCTTTTTCAGACAAAAAGATACCTGCGACTCAAAATTTGTATCAATTCCGTATAATCCTAATTATACGAAAGGATTACAGAAAGTATTTAATAACACCGGTCTTAAATTAGTATATCAATCCGGTAACACAATAAGAAGCTTACTAGGAAATCCCAAGGATAAAACTACAGTTCTAGAAAAAAGTGGAATTTACGAAATTAGTTGCATGGATTGTGATAAAAAATATGTTGGCCAAACGAGACGCTCTATTCAAACACGTTTTAAAGAACACTTAGCACACTTAAAATACGGAAGAACAGAAAAGTCAAGTGTGGCCGAGCATGCTTTTGAAAACAATCATAGATTCACATTAGATAACCTAAAACTTCTAAAAAGTGTACCAAACAAAAGACTTTTGAATGCATATGAAAGTATGGAAATCATTAAATCCAGAAATAGTTTAAATAAAGATAGAGGACCTATCCCGTTTAGTACACTTTATTCTTTGGTTGAGGGGAGGTAGGATTAAAAATCGTGATCAATCACAATTTATTAGTCTTATCTCCGCCCACTAAAGGATTGTATATAAGATAGAGCGTAGATTTATTTAGTTCATTGTTTATCGTCTCCTGATGATGCTAACGTTGTTAGCGAAACGCGCGTCGAGTGCAAAAAAAGTGTAGTTTTGGTTTGTGGAAAACAATCATAATTTTGTTTTTATGATTGCCTTTATAAACTAATGTATAATCCACCTTCAGTGGACTGTTTTTTAAGCAATAGATGCAAGCAATGTCCTGGAGTAGAACAGTTTAAAAATACGTTAATAGAAAAATTTGAGGAAGAATTAATTGATGAGGTCTCATTTAAAAAGTGGGTCTCAGTAGATAGGTGTACTATGGAAACCGTTGTTAAGAAAAGTGATGATTTTGTCCAGGAATTTACTGATGCTCTTGTAAAACTTAAATCACATTCTTTTATTGCAAAAATGCAAAAAGATAGATACAATGAAATAAAAATTAACCTTAAACCTGGAGAGTCTTTGATCACTTGCGACTTTGCGGAAAATTATTCCTTTGTTATGCAAGATGAAGTCCAGTCTTATCATTGGAATAACAGCCAGGCAACCCTCCACCCTTTTGCCATTTATTTTCTAAGTGATGGTAAACTGCACAACCTGAATTATGTGTTTATTTCGGAAAGCTTGACACATAATACAATTGCATTTCATTTATTTTTAAAAAAATTAATGCCTGATTTAAAAATCAAAATACCAGGACTTAACAAAATTTTTTATTTTTCGGATGGAAAAACAAAAAGAATTTTCTGAATATATGCCTGCATAAAAAAGATTTTGGTGTTGAAGCAGAGTGGCATTATTTTGCCACCTCGCATGGCAAAAGTGCCTGCGATGGCTTGGGAGGAACTGTTAAAAGACTTGCTGCCAAAGCCAGTTTGCAGAGGCCCTATGACAATCAAATAATGACACCTCTACAATTGTTTACTTGGTGTGAAGAAAACATATCTGGCATTGATTTTAAATATTGCACAGAAGCAGATTATACAAATCATGAAATAATTTTGAATAAAAGATTTGCGGAAGTCTTAACAATACCGGGGACACAAAAAATTCATGCTGTAATTCCTCTTACAGAAAGCACGTTTTTGGCAAAACAGTTTTCTACATGCTTAGAGGTCGAAACACATAATCTTTTTAAAGGTGGAAGCATTATTTTGCAAAATATCGAGTCAGGGTTTGTCACTGTAGAATATGACAGTGCTTGGTGGCTGGCTTGTGTCTTGGGGAAAAATAATGAGAGCGGAGAACTGAAAGTAAGCTTTCTTCATCCACGAGGACCTGCCTCATCATTTTTTTACCCAACACCTCAAGATATTTTAATTATTAAACCAGAAAGTCTTATAAAAAAAGTTGAACCCAACACTGCTACTGGCAGAACTTACAATGTCAGCAAAAAAGAAATGTCAGATTCATCAGAAATTCTTAAAAGAAAGTTAAAAAAATAAATTTAAGGTATATAGTTAGTCTTAGTGTTTTCTGTCTAATTTTTATCAACGAAGTAGAAAAGTTTGTTTATTTCTTTTGCGAGTTTAAAATAAAATAATTTGTAGATAAAGCCTCTGGGTATTTTTTAAAACCTGTATCCATCCAACAAATTTATTTATTTTAATATCCAGTGCACTATTGGTGCTCCTAAAATATGTTTATTTTTTTAAATGCATGATTTTTAATGTACTTAATATTTTTGATATTTTTTTTGACATTGAACCCATCATTTCTCCATCATAAAATTTTGTGGATAATTAAGTCACACTTTGACCAAAGTTATATATTTTTTTCAAAAAAATTAAAAATGGCCTTTTTGAATTTTTCAATTTTTTTTTTCAATTTTTTATTTTCAATTTTTTTTTTTGTTAAAATTATGTTGTGATATTTCATAAAAAAGAGCTTCAAAATGACTTTAAAATGAGCCATTTATTACTTTCCTAGTGTAAGTGGTTCTCGAGATATTGCTAGTTTTGTACATTCTTGTTAAGGTCAAAATGCTGACTTTTTTATTTTGAAAAATTAAAAAAAAAAAAACTACGAATCAAAAAAATCTAAAAATTTGCATTTTCAACTTTTATGGTAAGAAGAAAATATATACCAAAAATCATCAAAATTGGAATTGGTCGCGTAAAATTTTTGTGATTTTTTGGTTGATTTGATATGGAATGACCCTTCAAAATTTGGTAGGTTACACGTGTTTCGCCTACATAGGCATCTTCAGACCTACAAATTACGATGTACACTATCGGCATCATAAAAGTGGTACGTGATAAACAAAAATATTTTTTAAATTGTATGGTTAACTACCGGATTATATTTTGTGACAGACTTGTACTAAAATGTGAAAATATTGACATCAAAGATTGCTTTCAAAAATAATTTTTATATTACAATAATACGCTAACGCATAAAACAGCTGTAACAAAAATTAAAAAACACAACTGTAACGAAAATTATAAAACAATAGAAACAAATTAATAGGTATATAAATTTTAATATCTAGTCATTGCGCCATTCACCTCAATTATACCGTTTAATCTTCTTGGTAGAGAATCAGCCAAAATTTCAAAAAGGTTTTCATTTTCACGAATCACTTCTTCATAAGCATTGACTATTAACTGGACCAAGTGATGTTGATTTCCCGCACAATATTAAAGCTTTCCAGCTTGGATTGGCGTCTGGGGTTTTCGCAGGCCAAGGAGGAACTTCAATATTTTGCTCCCGAAACCAAGTTTGGCAAAGTCTGGCCGTATGAGCAGGTCAGTTGTCTTGTTGAAAAATAAACTGGTCTTGATAAAGTTCTGTGACGGCTGATGGTGTTCTCTAAAATGTCCACGTAAAGCTGTGCTGTGAGCCTTCCATTGATTCGAAATAGAGCACCATGACCTCTAGCAGAAATCCAACCCCACATATTTACCGAAAATCTTCCAGCGCGATCGTTGTTATCAGCAATATATCTTTCCTCATCGCGCGTTCTTGGTAGACGATACACCCGAATTTGTTTTCTGTCACTACAGGACTGGAAAACTATTTTATCGGAAAATATTACCTTTCCCCAAAGCTCTGGTTCCTTTAGAGAGTAATTAAGGGAAAAAGTAACCTGGCCTGTTTTTTTCCTTCGTAAGTTTAATTTTTTAGCAGCTACTATCTTAAATAAGAGCCTTTCCTTACGCGATTTCGTGCCACTCTTACACATCCTGGAAATTGAGTTAATCTCTTTGCCTGGGCAACAGATGCAAAAGGGTTTTCTTCCATAAAAGTGATAAGGTCATTATCTTGTTCATCAGTCCCTTGTTTTCTCTCTATTGTCTGATCTTCCATCATTTTTTAATTTTTATAATCATGGTTTTACTGCGTCCATAATGTCTAGCCACGTCCCTAATTGACCATCCTAGTTGTAGTTTTGTCAGGAGTTGGGCTTTATCGAATAAAGAAATTTGTGGAGGCACTTTTTATTTATTTGTCAGACTGAAATACAGAATGACATACTTTGACAGTTTAAGAAAAATACAATAATGGGTGTCTCTGTTTGTAAAAATAGACCAAGGTATTACAACAAAAAGTATTGTGTACCGCTTTTATGATGCCGATAGTGTACTGGTAAGATAATTATAATTGCACGACTCGTCAAAATTTACAAATAAAATCAAAACAAAGGGGAGAAATTTCGATTATTTTCTATCTTTTAAACGACATTAGAACGATAGGGACAGAAAATTCTGTGTAAACCACTTTTGGTCGTGATCGGCTTGTGGTCGGGAAAGGCTGGCAGAGCGCAGACCGTCTGCCGTAATTTATTTTAAAATTTCAGGATGTTTTAAGCAGTTTGGAAGTCTTTTTAAAGCCACATTTTGTCAAAAAATGTTTTTTAGAGTGTTTTTTATCAGTGGGAGAAAATATCAGTGCATTTAAAGTGACATTTTAGAAGAAATCGTCCAATGTTTTGAAAACAAAGGGGGAGCAAGTGAAATCAACTATGTTGGGAATTTGGAACCTTTGGTTGCACTAAAACAAAGTTATGATTGTTTTCCACAAACCAAAACTACTTTTTTTGCACTCGACGCGCGTTTCACTAACAACGTTAGCATCATCAGGAGACGATAAACAATGAACTAACAATGAACTAAATTAATCTACGCTCTATCTTATATACAAATTATTAGTCTTATCTCCGCCCACTGAAGGATTGGTCGAGTGCAAAAAAGTGTAGTTTTGGTTTGTAGAAGTGAAATCAGGCACACAGAAAATAAAAAGTTTATGAAATATACGTAAAATAGTAGATCCTTAGATTAAAATATCAACCAACACGTTTTTCTTTATTTTCAAAATTTAAAATACTTTTGATGAAGTAGTTAATACCCAATGTGTCAAATGAGATATTTTCGAAGGTTTTTATAAGTGTTTTACGAGATTTTTTTTTATAAAGACAATAAAATAAAGGTAGGTAAAGTCCTTAAACAAACTTGCAAACAACAATAAAGTTAATTCAGATGTGTTCGGGTTTGTAAGAACATTGAATTCCTATCTCTTATCAGAATATTAAGGTTGATTTATACTACCGCCGCGCCGTTGCCATCTGCGCTCGCAGTTCGAATTGATATTTGAATCTTTTCGTCTGCCCTAGATGTCTCTATATACCCTAAGCATCATTGACTTTTTATTGTGTACCGAAGAAATCAGTTTAAGTAAGTTTCTGCTAATGACCAGAAAAAAACAAAATTTAAGCCATCTTCAACGGCGAAGTTGGACGGCGACAGCATAAGTCTCTGTGATACAAAAATAACTGTGAAGAATGGTATGTTGTTCAATGAATATCAAATCTTATTAAGCGCAATAATAAGTACATGTATTTAGGTTAAGTTGTTCTTTATTTTTTTCATATTTTAACTCTTAGTATGGAGAAATTGCATTATGTCTGGCATAATAAGAATCTGATTCAACTAAAATTTAGCACACATTTTTATAGCCGTTGAATATACTATATTATTATAATATAAAACTTATAGTACATATTTTTTAAAATTTTCCATTTTTTTCAGTAATTCTAAGACTTTTTCAAATAATTTTATTGATAGTAAAAATGACTCGCTTTTCTTAGGTGACAAATTTTTTGACTCGTGACAGTATATAATATAGATACATACCTACATAATATACCTTAATTTAATTCTTAAGCTTGTACATTAGCATAAGATGTACCAGTTTAGTCCCCTCTTTACTCCCTCTTGATATTTGTTGGGTTTGTTTTGTCAATAGCAATAAACTTTAGTTAAAACTTGGCTCTTTATTAGAACAAGGTGTTAGTGGTTTTAAGATGTTCTTATTTATATTATTGCAGGTTATTAAGTCATGGATTGCTAGAGCAAAAATTACAATGCTGTATCTTATTTATAAGTACTTACTTAAATTTTCTATTTGAAATAAAATATTTTTTTTGTCGAATTAAAGAAACACAAAATCATATAGTTTGACCTATAGGTCCTCTGTGCTACATTTTCTCGAATGAGGAACATTTCACAAACACAATACCATAATTTTTAGCTAGTAGGTAATATAACTTTTTTTTCTTGATGTTCCAGGGGCTGTGAACTGTGTTAGTTTTAATGTTTGGCATAATTTGATTGTGTTGAAAATTATAATTGCAATAAATCATATAGAAACATTATAATACATTTATTTTGTATAAAACCACTACAAACATTTATTATTAGGGAGCTTCCAAAGCTTAAATTGGCAGAATTATTTTTTGCATGTTATTTAAATTATTTTGCAGATTTCATATTATAGTAAAATTTCAATAATATAATTTATGTGTAAATTTATATTTAAGTGTCAGGTATCTTGAGAGAGTGGCACTGGCCAACTATACGTGAAACCAAGGGCCTGAACTTACTTTTTAGTAGCAGTCTTTTGTTTGCTGACCATCTCACTTATGTGGGCAGACTGTTCAGTCACTCTGGCCTGCACACAAGGCTCGCCATTTCGAGTTGCCAAATCGAAGGTGCCGGCGCCCTTAATAAAATCTTCAAGTCGTTTGTAACCGAACTTTGCGAAAGGAATGTTGGCACCGATTATAGCATAATAATCACCTAAAAAAAAATGGAAATTCTCGGTTAATGGTTCCATTTAAAAAAAAACAAGGTAAGATAGTGGACGTGTATTGAAGAATCGATTAAATAGACTACAATGTGTTGTCAGCAGCTACTTTTTTACTCCAGAATCATAATTCTATCCGAACTAGTTATCGAGGTATAGGCATCCAAACATGCTTAAAATATAATGGATCACCCTGTACAAGCGGTTTGCTCCTACACAGGAATATAAAAGAACAATTAAACCGTTGTTACAAGTCGGAAGTGAGCTGAAGTAACAACGGCAGTGAATTGACTGCAAAAAAAATTAAGTCTAGTCGGTAAATGAAACAAATCTTAATAAAAATAGTTACTCATTGAGTTCACGTCCCTAAAGTTAGCAGTACAAAGTCAGCAGTGCAAAAATTTTATGATTAGAAAAATTAGTGCTAATTAAATGCCAAGTCACAAAATTTTGTGCTCTTGTAGGTTCCGAGATATGACTTGCACTGCTAGCTATCCGTTAAAGATAGCAGTGCACCATGCTAGAATGGTCCAGAAAAGTAGTAGAGTGGTCTAAATGATCCAGAAAATTAAATGATAATTAAATGCTGCCGTTCTAAAAAAAAGTGTTTTCTACTTTTTTCTGCATATTTTTTAAAATTAATGTGGTGCACTGCTAACTTTAGGTCGTACACATATTTGAGTTCTCGTGAAAGAAAACGTTGGTGCCGTTTTTGATGCTGGAACAAATTAGTGCTATTTAGGTGCTAATTACATGCCAAGTAACCAAATTTTGTGCTCTTATAGTTTCCGAGTTACGCAGTCAACAAGTTAATTTAAAAAAAAAATTACCATTTAATTTTCTGGACCATTCAGACCACCATACCACTTTTCTGGACCATTCTAGCATGGTACACTGCTATCTTTAACTAGTAGCTAGCAGTGCAGGCCATATCTCGGAAACTACAAGAGCACAAAATTTGGTTACTTGGCATTTAATTAGCACCTAAATAACCCTAATATATTCCAATATCAAAGACACCACCAACGTCTTCTTTCATGAGAACTGAAATATGTGTATGACCTAAAGTTAGCAGCGAACCAAGTTAATTTTAAAATATGCAGAAAAAAGTAAAAAATATGGCACTCTACCATTTTTCGGGTCCATTCTAGCATGGTGCACTGCTATCTTTAACACGTAGCTAGCAGTGCAGGTCATATCTCGGAAACTACAAGAGCACAAAATTTTGTGACTTGGCATTTAATTAGCACTAATTTTTCCAACCATATAATCATTTACTACTATCGCCACCTGATAGCGCTTTCGGTTTACGTATTCTCAGATCGACCCGGAGTGGAGTAGTGACGTCACGAATCTACCCGCGGGTGCTCCGGATCCCAACCGGAGTGCTCGCGTAGAGAGTGATTATGAAAAAATGACATTTTAACCTCACTTTTTTATTTAATTATTTCAGTTTCAATATTTTTGAAATTGGACAGCCGTTTGAAAAAGAGAAAACAGAACAGAATATTAATCAAAAAAGTAAAAGTAGTCTAGTCGTTTCTAACTAGCCCTACAAATTATTCTCAAGTTGCTTTACTTCCTCCTCACTATAACAAATTCCCTAACTTTTCCAGGTTTTCTCTGACCATTTTTTAAAAATTTCCAGTTATTTTTTGGATATAAATTGCTTGTCGATACCAAGTAAATGTAGACTTTTACCATGACAATTTTTGAAAACTTAAATTTAGCAGGTAACTAACATTATCGAGATAAAAAGGTAATAAGCAGATAAATAAGACGATAAACTTTGTTCGAAACTTTATTTGAATTTGAATACAAAAATCACAGGAACTGAATTCGTTAAATCATAAAAACAAGGTACTCAACAGTATTAAGAATAAAAGACTAGTTTGCCTAGTTCTACCAACGTTTTTTTTGGTTCATTTAGCAAGTTATAAAACTAAATTGCACGAAGTGTTAATATATATGCACGCATGTGCACATGCACACGAAAAAGAAGCTGGAATACGGAAAAACTCAAAACAGAACAAACACAGGAAATATACCAGAAACAAATTACTGAAGAAATAAAAGATCGCAATGGGGCTACAATGTAAACGAGCTCTGGAAGAACAGGTGGCTAGTCAAGTGCTAGACAAAAACAGAAAACAAAGAAGGAAGTAGTTTGATGACGACTGTAGTAGAGCGACGAAAAGACGAGATGTGACCAGGAAAAAAATTCTTCAACACCCAACAGCATCTAATATAGAAAAGTATAAACAACAAAGATCTGAAGCACGCAGAATAATATAAAGGAAAAAGAGAGACCACCATCTAAATATAATAAGAGAAATGGAGGAAAACAGACAAAACAACAAAAAATTCTTCAACACCCAACAGCATCTAATATAGAAAAGTATAAACAACAAAGATCTGAAGCACGCAGAATAATATAAAGGAAAAAGAGAGACCACCATCTAAATATAATAAGAGAAATGGAGGAAAACAGACAAAACAACAGAATAAAAAAATACTGTCAGGGAATAACAAAGCACAAAACATGATACCAGCCGAAAATGTCCTCTCAACAAACAACGGACAACTGATAAACAACGAAAGAGAGATCCTAACCACATGGAAGAACTACTTTTGCGAACTACTCAACGAAGAGGTAAATACCGATACTACACCTATAAGCATATAGACCAATTTTTCCAACCATATAATCATTTACTACCATCGCCACCTAATAGCGCTTTCGGTTTACGCATTCTCAGATCGACCCGAAGTGGAGTAGTGACGTCACGAATCTACCCGCGGGTGCTCCGGATCCCAACCGGAGTGCTCGCGTAGAGAGTGATTAGTAAAAAATGACATTTTAACCTCACTTTTTTATTTAATTATTTCAGTTTCAATATTTTTGAAATTGGACAGCCGTTTGAAAAAGAGAAAACAGAACAGAAAAAAAGTAAAAGTAGTCTAGTCGTTTCTAACTAGCCCTACAAATTATTCTCAAGTTGCTTTACTTCCTCCTCACTATAACAGGGTTCCCATCAAATTCTGATTTCCAAATTCCCTAACTTTTCCAGGTTTTCTCTGACCATTTTTTAAAAAATTCCAGTTATTTTTTGGATATAAATTGCTTGTGGATACCAAGTAAATGTAGACTTTTACCATGACAATTTTTGAAAACTCAAATTTACCAGGTAATTAATATTATCGAGATAAAAAGGTAATAAGCAGATAAATAAGACAATAAACTTTGTTCGAAACTTTATTTGAATTTGAATACAAAAATCACAGGAACTGAATTCGTTAAATCATAAAAACAAGGTACTCAACAGTATTAAGAATAAAAGACTAGTTTGCCTAGTTCTACCAACGGTTTTTTGGTTCATATAGCAAGTTATAAAACTAAAACATGCACACGAAAAAGAAGCTGGAATACGGAAAAACTCAAGACAGAACAAACACAGGAAATATACCAGAAACAAATTACTGAAGAAATAAAAGACCGCAATGGGGCTACAATGTAAACGAGCTCTGGAAGAACACCCAAGAAACAGTAACTAGGGTGGCTAGTCAAGTGCTCGACAAAAACAGAAAACAAAAAGGAAGTAGTTTGATGACGACTGTAGTAGAGCGACGAAAAGACGAGATGTGACCAGGAAAAAAATTCTTCAACACCCAACAGCATCTAATATAGAAAAGTATAAACAACAAAGATCTGAAGCACGCAGAATGATGTAAAGGAAAAAGAGCGACCACCATCTAAATATAATAAGAGAAATGGAGGAAAACAGACAAAACAACAGAATAAAAAAATACTGTCAGGGAATAACAAAGCACAAAACATGATACCAACCCAGAACCGAAAATGTCCTCTCAACAAACAATGAACAACTGATAAACAACGAAAGAGAGATACTAACCACATGGAAGAACTACTTTTGCGAATTACTCAACGAAGAGGTAAATACCGATACTACACCTATAAGCATATAGACCAGATTTTCCCAGTTAGACAAATAATGGAAAAATGCTGGGAATTTGGCAGGGAACTTTACCAGATGTTTGTGGGAAGCAATGCAGGAACTGGGCTTTTAAAAGCTGATATCCCTGGTAAAAATGTGTACAGATGATACAAGGTGCAATATAAGGGTTGAAAAAATCTACTCTGATTTCTTTGGTATCAACAATGAGCATAAGCAGGGTCGTGACTCTCTTTCATCCCAACTCTTCAACATAGTATTATAATATGTAATTAGGAAAGCCAAGATTGAGACACCAACGGCTATATTTCACCAGGAAGGACCCAACTACTACTGGCCTTCGCAGATGATGTGGACATAATTGCCAACAGCAGGATTAATCTTAAAGACTCCTCGCACCACAATATTTCTGCATCCATAACTGATTGCTTAATAAGAAAAGATTACAAAAAAGGAGTAGAACCCTTTTTGGCAGTGGAATCAGTTGCGGTGGAGGTTCCTTCACTTCCAGTAGTTGGTGTAGATGTAGGTCCATTGTCATTTTGGGCCAAGACTGATAGTGTATCAGTTTTCTTGATTAACAATTTTTTTCAACCTCGCATATTACTCAATTCGATTTTTTTGAACAAAGCTTACAATATGCTTGATATTTATTGGTTCACAGCCTGTAGACACTGCTATCTGATGGACTTCGCAGTTGAACATAATTTAAAGGTTAGGAATAAACTAGACTGCACTTGAAAGTTGTAACAGAAGATAGCACGATGTGTGCTTAGAACAAGGAGAAACAATACCAGGTGATATTTATTATTTCGAAGCGAATACCAAATATGTTCAATAAACATAATCTTCCACCTTGGTTAATGATGCGGTTCTTGTCCTACACGTTTTAAAAAGCTTTCCTCTCTCTTTTCTCTTCCTCTTGGATTTTGGGTGGACTGGAACTGATTGAGCACGAAACAGATGTTGAGCTTATATTCGAGATGAGCAGAGAAGAACTCACATAATATTTTTTTACAAAGTTGGTTTAAAAAATAGGTTGGGAAAGAGAAATTCCAGGTTTTGTGTGCCAATTCCCTGACTTTTAAGGATTTTTTGGTCATTCCCTGACTTTTCCAGGCAGTGGGAACCCTGTATAATTGGGTACCACCTCAGACACATAACTGCGTATTTTGGAGGCTACCCTATCGAGTACAAGTTGGACAAACATTTCTTCCTCCTCGTAGGAAGTAGAAGAATTAATGAACAATTTTTCAATTTCAATAATCTTCCTCTTTCAATCCATTTTTTTCACAAAAAGTTTATAAACAGGAATAAGATAAAAATGTTGTCAAAAAAAATAGGGCTATGACATTGTTTTGCTCCAAATCCTCTATTCTCGCAGTGTGCAGAAAGATCGATCTGTTTCAAATCCGGAGTTACAGATTCAGAAAACCGAACACGCTACTCGGAGCAGGAGTACATAATCGGGATCGATCTTGGAGTACGCAAGTGGTTTTAGAGCAATAAAGGAAAGCGCTATAAAAGTGTTGCTAACACAGACCAGAAATTTCCGGGAGTAACTCAATTAAAGCGAATTATTTTGATAAAAAAGTACAACACTAGTGGGCGACTGATGCAATTTTTGTATTCTTTTGGGGAAACTAGTGCAAGATTTTATGTTCTATTGAACAACTGACAAACCCAGCGTTACCGTCGGTGCACATTTTTTTCGCTCGAGCTATAAGAGCTCTTGGCGCACCCGATTTTTAAATGTCTTTATGAAAATGGAGGCAGAGGCAGTTTGTCGGGATTTTTGGTGGCTTTGTGGCATGGAAAAGACATTCCCCAAAATATTTTTTTTTTAATTAAAGTAACTGAAACACGTCGATTTTGTTTGTAAAGGGGAGACTTTTTGGCTTGAAAGTTTTATAGCGTGCATCCCCTTTGAGGGATAAACTTTACCTCTATATTTTGAATAGGGAAAGTAGGTCGAGTGATACCTTGACTTGAAGGCCTTCTGAATGTTTAGATTGTTTTTGAGATATTTATTTTCAAAGTAAGCTCAAATTGCAATTGCAAATTCTTACAAAAAATATTTTTGCATTTGTCCACGCCAAAAAGTGTCCCCTTTACAAACAGAATCGATTTAGCATTTTCTCCAATTCTTAACAGTTTTTGAAAAAATCCAGGTGAACCCTTTTAAATAGCCAACCCTGTATATAAGATGGTTTAGTTGTTGTTTAAACAAATTGTGTGAATTTTTCGTTAGTAAAATATAATAAATTTTATTTATTTACATAAAAAGTTAACCTAACTCATAGTGCATATTTTTTAATTCGTATTTACTTGGCAATGCTGCCCTAAGGCAAATTTTTGACAGCACCAAAAAAATGTCAGTGCAACACCAGTGGCGCACTCATTTTCTCAAAAGAGTTAGCTATTTATCTTTAATGAGAAAAATATGAACTGTTATGAAGGTTTGTAAAAATATGAAAAAACGTGAGAAATATGAAACTGTTGGGGACCCTGAAAACCTGAGTTTTAGTTAAAATGTTACTGTCATTTAATTCTAAAAACTTACTTTTAAGCTGTCTTAGAGACAGCCATCCTTTCGAAGACACACAGAGGCCCCTAAGACACTTGACCACCTGCTCTTGTGACTCCCCCATTGTTGGAAACCTAATAAAAAAAGTGCAACTTTAGGGTAATGGAAATTTAAAAAAACTTGTTTTTGTTTTCCTTTTATTTTTTTTTTATATTGGTTCTTTTTTTTATAACTTATTTTTTTTTTAACTTTCCAAACCTTATTACGCCTAGGTTAGTTCAGATTTTGTTTTTTGAGAGCTTTAGGGCGTGGGTTCAAAAAAAAACCAAAAGAATCTAATTAAATTCAATTAAAAAAATGTAAGTCAGATTAGTAGGCGCCAGATAGTTTAGACTGTCAAATTCACTAAATATATAAGTTTTCAATAGGTTATATTTTTACATTAATAAATAATAATTGGGGCAGTCCCTGAGAGCATTTTGTCACATAGACACAGGTGCCGATATCTACAGGGTGAGCCAATAATAGCTGCCAAAGTTTGGGATGAGCTTATTATTATCATGCTTAAGATGACCGATATCGGCAAAAAAAGCATCAGTTCCCACTAAAATGACAACGCTGAATTTAAAAATGACATTTATTTTGACACCTCTCAAGTCCTGTCAAAATGGCGGAAAAATAATTAATGAAATTGAAGTTTTTGGAAAAGCTTCTTTTTACTTTTTACTCCGCTGAAGACATTAAATCGGAAACCGTAAAAAAATGTGACAGTTGTCTAAACTGTCATTTACTGTTATGGGGAAAACCACTGGTGCGATGACACATATTTACGAGTGGGGACTCGAACTACACTAAATTGAGGTCGAGGAACTAAAAAATGTTATTAGTTTTGTTTTGTTATCAAAATGGAGGAAAACTAATTAATGAACTTGAAGTTTTTGGGAAATCGAATACCTTACTCTGCTGAAGACATTAAAGCGGAAACAGTAAAAAAAGTGACAGTTCTCTTAACTGTCATTTACTGTTTTGGGGAGAACCACTGGTGCGATGAAACATATTTACGAGTGGGTATTCAAACTACACTAAATTAAGGTCGATGAACTCAAAAATGTTATTAGTTTTGACACCTGTCAAGCCATATCAAAATGCCGGAAAAATTATTATTGAACTTGAAGTTTTTGGAAAAATAAATACCTTTTTATGTACTCTGCTGAAGACGTTAAATTGGAAACCGTAAAAAAAAGTGACCGCTCTCTAAACTGTCATTAAACCACTGGTGCGATCTACACTAAATTGAGGTCGAGGAACTAAAAAATGTTATTAGTTTTGACATCTGTCAAACACTATCAAAATGGAGGAAAAATAATTAATGAACTTGAAGTTTTTGGGAAATCGAATACCTTACTCTGCTGAAGACATTAAAGCGGAAACAGTAAAAAAAAGTGACAGTTCTCTTAACTGTCATTTACTGTTTTGGGGAGAACCACTGGTGCGATGAAACATATTTACGAGTGGGTATTCAAACTACACTAAATTAAGGTCGACGAACTCAAAAATGTTATTAGTTTTGACACCTGTCAAGCCATATCAAAATGCCGGAAAAATTATTATTGAACTTGAAGTTTTTGGAAAAATAAATACCTTTTTATGTACTCTGCTGAAGACGTTAAATTGGAAACCGTAAAAAAAAGTGACCGCTCTCTAAACTGTCATTAAACCACTGGTGCGATCACATATATATACGAATGGGGACTCGTACTACACTAAATTGAGGTCGATAAACACAAAAATGTCATTAATTTTAACGCATGTCACACCCTGTCAAAATGGCAAATAAATAATTTGTGACTTTTTGCTTTTAAATAAAGCATGTGTACTTTATTTCCTCTCCAAAAAATAAAAAAAATTTAAATTGTAAAAGAAGTGATACTTGTCTTAACTGTTATTCACAAAACTGCCAGTGAAGTAAAACATGTTTCTACGAATCTTGAAAAAGTTCAAGCAAAATCTCTTCATTGTTTTCGATAATAAAGAAAATTAAATAGAATTTAACAAATAAAGACAAAAGGAAGAAAAAGAACGAGATTTTATCTCCTTATTTCTTTATTTATTTAAAGCACCTACTAAGACTTTTTTTGCCTTTAACAGATCTTAAATAACGTAGGTAATTTTATATTCTACCTGGGGTCTGACTTTCGAATCCATACGAAAATATCCGCATACGTGTACTGAATAATCGACAATTTTTATGTCAGTCTCTCTCCTAAGATTTTCCTTAGGGATAGGATTTCAATAAATCAAACAGAAATGGCATAGAAAGTTCTGCGCGCACAAAAGAAACAGGTATATTGAACAATGGTGCCAGTTTGTTATTATCTCCGGACTGCTTTCAAGAAAAAAAATTGTCGCCACTCTTTCATTGTGAGCATAACTCATAGTTGCAATAATAACCGTTGACAAGATGTCTGCAAATTCCGCTAGATGACGGCCACACCTAATCTAATCTAATTAAAAATTATATGTTTTCAGGTCCAAACCACAGCTTTTTCTTGCTTAAAGGAGGCGGCAGGGTCCATTATTTACGATACTGAGCGATAAACTCGTGAGGTTGTTAACATTAGAAAGAAATATCTTCGCTTTTAATTAAATTTCTTTCCATTCTGTTCTACTAGTGACATCTATCCGGAAACGGCCAAACCATGCAGCTAGCACTAGCAGCCAAAAAAATCAATAAACGGCGCTGTTTTTCCTGCAGAGCTTTTTGCTTGCGATATTATTGATTTTAAATAAAGCTGGCCCTACACTACATTTGATATTTTCGAAGTGTTTTATGACATGATCTCGAAACATGTAGCGAACCAATTCTTCAAAACTAGCGGGAGGGTAAAAGCGAAAAATAAGGGGCTGCCAATATTTGTAACACCCAAAAAGGGGTGAAAAGATTTATTTTGCTCTGTTTGTTTACAAAAAACGATTTTTTTGCGAAAAACTTGAGCTCTGCCACTTTTTTTATTTTTTTCTTCAACTTTCTCGAAATTTTCGTCATACCGTAGAAAAAAATTATTTTACTACTTTTATTCGAAAAAATTTAGAAACAGAGACGGGATCAGTTTTCCTAAAACGGGGGATCTTGGTTTCGAGTGAGAAAGTAAAGGACGCCGCAAAGCACGAAATAAAAATGGCGCCGCTTACAATTTTTTTTCAAAAATTACGTAATTTCGGGAACGCAAAGAAATAGGTCTAAAGAGTATAATTTTTAAGAAAAAAATATCAATTTTCTCGCCCTCCTCCACTGGGACTACAGGGGCCGTGCCCAAATTACGTAATGGTCATAGGGGGGAGGGGGGTTACAAAACGTTACGTAGGGGGGAGGGGGGTTTTCGACAGCGTTTGCATTTGTGTGAAACTAAGAAAATTTGGAATGAAAATAAGTTTTTTTTTTGGGGGGGGGGGGGTAGTGGTCTTGAAATCGTTACGTAATATTAGGGGAGTGGAGTGCCAAACCGTTACAAAACATTACATAGGGAGGGGGTCAAAAATTGGTAAAATCACCGTTACGTAATTTGTGCACGGCCCCACTTCTGACTGTTCCTCCTTTTTGATTTCGAATCAAAGTGCAAAACCCGGGTTGGACGTTCGAAGGCGTCAACCCGTCCTATTTGCTTGATAAAGTTTCTACGGAAATATCTCAGTCGATTTCTCCGGCCGTGTATGAACGCTTTAGGTTAGGCATTTGCATGTATCTCATTCCCCAGCCTGTAAACAGTGCGTAAGGACAATGGTTACAAAATGAAAAGCCGAAAAATATTTTTTTTTACGATATCTTTCATCAGTTTGGTATTAAAGTCAAGCAAAAACAATTTTGATTCCAGTCCTAAAGGTATGAAAATGGAAAACATTAGAAAACCACAACCTGGAATGGATTTACTACGTGTAAGATATAGTGACAACATCGCCCCATGCCCATCCTTTTCTGCCTAATGTGCTTTTCCGTTTGTCTGCGTCTTATACACGGCTGTTTGGCCCCCTAAGGATTTGCTTAGGAACCCTGTATACCGTGTGAAATGAGAGGCGAAAGATAAGCCGGTATGTGTGGACCGCGTTCGAATTCTACTGGTTTAACGCAATATTGCACGAGTGGGTAGAGGGCATTCGTGTTGTTTCGCATGAAAAAGCGGTTATTCTTTCACATACTACCCATAAATTAGCATATCGGCATGTCTTTTGCCTCCTTTTTTATACGGTATAGGAAGAGACGGAAGTAGTCGCATGCGAATAATTTCGTATGGTTTCGAAAATAGGACCCCAGGACAATAAATGTTTCTTATTACCGCACTAGTTGACGTAATAAACGCAATAGTGGGATAATAAAGTTATTCTTGTTCAGATCGTATATAGAATGTTATACATTACTCGTATGGTATAAACTTAATTCATTATAATAAAGAGTGGGGAACATTACCTTTCGTACACCGAATATTTAAAAATTTGTCGCCATGTTGATATGCCATGGTTTGACAAATGCCGAAATAAATTAAAATTTTAAAGTCAACGGCCTCCACTTGGTGAAGTTTGTGTGCCCCGCATATAAATACCTATGTGTCACTGCACTAGTAGCTTTCCCCATTACGATAAATGGCAGTTGAAAAAAGTGTCACTTTTTTAACTTTAAAAGAGTAAAAAGAAAGTATTAGCTTTTCCAAAAATTCGTTCATAAATTATTTATTTGTCATTTTGACAGGGTTTGACATGCGTCCAAACATTTTTCATCGACCTGAATTTAGTGTAGTTCAAGCCCCCATGACAATTAACAGAACTGTACTTTTTTTACGGTTTCCGACTTATTGTCTTCAGCAGAGTAAAAAAAGGTATTCGCTTTCTCAAAAACTTCAAGTTCATTAATTGTTTTTTCGCCATTTTGATAGTGTTTGACAGATGTCAAAACTAATAACATTTTTGAGTTTCTCAACCTTAATTTAGTATAGTTCGAGTCCCCACTCGTAAATATGTGTCATCGCGCCAGTGGTTTTCCACATAACAGTAAATGACAGTTAAGACAACTGTCACTTTTTTTACGGTTTCCGATTTAATGTTTTCAGCGGAGTAAAAAGAAGGTATTCGCTTTTCCAAAAACTTCAATTTCACAGGGCTTGACAGGTGTCAAAATAAATATCAGTTTTAAATTCAGCGTTGTCATTTTAGTGGGAATTGATGCTTTTTTGCCGATATCGGCCATGATAATAATAAGCTCATCCCAAACTTTGGCAGCTATTATTGGCTCACCCTGTAGATATCGGTACCTGTGTCTATGAGACAAAATGCTCTCAGGGTTTGTCCCAATAACATACTTAAACGGCGTTGAAATCCCACTGAGATCCAGTTTCCATTTAAATTGTGAGTGGTTCTTTACAGAAAAGATTTGTGGCGTAGAGGGCAAAGGGTGAGGGAATAAATCCGAAAAAAAACCCGGGACCTCTAGAATACCAGTATAATGCTCTACTAACTGAGCTACCGAGGAACTGGGGTTTTTACTGGCTATTCGGAAATCCTTTCGTCCGATTCATTTGTTAGTATTGGGGAGATCTTTGAAGCCTACTGCGGCTTTAAAAACCTAGAAATGTTATAAAGGCAAGGAGGTACACATTCACGATTGTTATTAGCTGTACGAAATTTATATTTATCTATCAACCAACGATACACGACATATAGCGTTTTATTGAATGTGTCAGATGGCGAATTTCAAACTAATAATTCCAGCCAAACATATTTACAAAATGAAAGCACGATTTAGCGCCCTAATAAATTTACAGAAAAGGTTTGTGGCGTAGAGGGTCAAAAGGAAAAACTTTTTTCCGATTAATTCCCTCACCCTTTCCCCCCAAACGCCACAAATCCTTTCAATAAAAAGGTTTACCACATTTTAGGATAAATATCACAAGTGTCTTTTTGTTTTATCACCAGGAAAGGAAAAATTTTGGTTTACTTAGAAGTAAAAATCCATAGCAAAAGTTAAAAAAAATAAATCACTTTTTTAGAAAAATATCACGCTAGTAAGGCAGCAAAAATACCTACTTAATCTTAGAAAACTACTTTACAAAAACAACTGAATTAATTTTTTTTTAAGTAGCTACAAATGTCTGTTAAATAACTATACTCCTCTGGCAAATACCCCCACGTTCAATTCACACGTCTGTTTTTTTTCTGTAGATTTTTTAAAACTTCGCCGATTTTCATGGTTGACAGCTTTTTGGAAAGTTAACGTTAAAGTTAAAAAATATAAAATACTCTTAATTCGCCAGATGATATCTTTTACAGTTCTTGTCCGATTTTAATAAAAGAGACCTCGGTGCAAATCGGAAGAATGGCGCACCTTAGATTAAAAAACCAAATTTAATTTAATTTAAAATTTAAGCGGTGACTTTTTGTTTATCGGGTTTGCTTGCAGGTCACAATATGGCGGACAAAATGGGCGCCATCAGGCAGCAGTGACTTTTCGAACAGAGGGTTGGTTATCCATTTTTAAGTTAAGACATCCGTGCCTCCATACTATACCAGGTGCCCCAAGGTGAGTAACCTATTAGCTTATTTTGTAAACTAAACAATAGAAAATTTTTAACTTAACTTAAGCAAGCAAATTTCTAAAATACTTTTATATTTGGAAACAACTTTCTTATAAGGTTTTAAATTGCGATGACAACTAGAGACAATCTATCCAGTGACAGCAGCCTACTTAAAAAAATAAACAAAATTACAATAAAAGCACATGCTTCTAAAATTAAATAAAAAGCCGTATAACTCAAAAATAATTTGAGATAGCTATAGGTAGAGGCCCTGTATACAATTTTTGACAGTTATTGCTTTACGAGGTAAGCAACTCGATTTGGCAATTGTTAGGGAAATGTTGATAACTTTTTTGTGCGTTGGCAACCATTGGAAATAAGTAATTTTGTCAGTGTTACATTTTTGATTAATAAACATAGGTACATCAAATTTTAAATCTTATTATTTATATAATAATAATAAAGAAACTGTAAAAATACTTGTGCCTACGACTTTGTATTGTTCCATTCTCCAATGGAAAAAAAAACACAAGAAAAATGGAAAGAGATTATGCATTTACCAATATTATTATTCTTTTAGGAAAATGAGTAACAAAAAGATAGATCAATAAAATTAATATCTGTGTATAAAGCCATGATGACCCTTAAAATAATTTCCTTAAATACCTGTTAAATTATTTTTAAGATGTGCTAAAATACACTTTAGAAGGACACGTTTTTTGGTAAATTTAAAGACTGTAAAGAACTTTGACTGAAAGAAATTAATACCACCTTATGTTTTATGGAAGCAGTTTTTTTGAAAGCTAAACAAACAGTGAAAACTTGAAAAATTTGAGTGTTTTATTCTAGAAATCGAAAGTTTGGAAAGAAAGCTTTGAAATGTGTGCAAAATCATGGCATAAAAATGTCAAAAATATAGTTAAAAATTGCTTAATCAAAAACGGTACCCCTTAAATTATGCTAAAATATTTTAAGCCTGAAATTACCATTATGGCTTCACCATAACTCATGTTCTTTTGTGAAAGTTTGACATATTTTACCAACCAAAAAAGCCATCTTCATTCAAAAACGATCTGGGGAAATTATAAAAAGGTAGAACAAAACATCAGTCCATTTCATAAAATCGGTTTTATATGAAAATATGAAAAAAAGTAGAAAGAGAGGGGGTCATTTCAAATCAACCAGAGGTCTGGCAGACCATCTCCCCGATTTCGATAATTTTTGGTACATTTATTTAAAAATTTTTTGACCAATACTTTTTTTTAATTAATTTTTGAAAATCAAAACAAGCTACCATTTTGCTTAAACATGTACCTAAAGAAATCAAAATATCTCGATAACTACTTAAACTTGGACGGTAGTTTATAGCTCGTTTTAAAGGTTTTAAATACCTTTCGAATGATGTATCATGATATACTTTTTGTTTTAAAAAAATTGGTAGTTTTTATGATGTTCAAATTCATTTAAAAAAAACTAATGGTCAAAAAAAAATCTAATTTGGGATTTTTCATCACCTTTATGGTTATAATAAATGTACCAAAAATTATCGAAATCGGGTGGATGGTCTGCCAAACCTCTTTTTAGTCCACCAATATGGTATGGGGGACTATTAAATGAAATTTTGACTTTTCTTAATTTTATCAAAAATGAGTTACTAAAATTTTAAAACACCTTAATCGACGAAAAAAAAGTTGTCTGTCGGTCTGTTGTCTGTATGTATACACGATAACTCAAGAACGCCTTAATCGATTTCAACGAAATTTGGAAAAAAAATCCTCTATCGGCTGACCATGAACTGATTAACTTTTGGCAACGAGGATATAAGCTAAATTTGGGTAGGGTGGTGGGAGGTTGAAGGGGGAAAAGGGAGATAAAATATTTTAAAAAGATTGTAACTTTGGAACAAAAGCAAGTAGCGATATACGGTTTTCAGATTTAAGTTTCCATGAATATGGACTAAAAATTTTGTTATAAAGTCCAACTTCGTGGGGGCTTTAGTTTCCGAGTTATTTGAAAAAAACGGTAACTTTAGATTAAAGCAGCTATTGATACGTGGTTTTCAGATTTTGGTTTTTGTAAATATTACCCAAAAATTTTGTTAAGGTCTTTCAAAGCTACAGTTTTCGAGATATTTTGATTTCCTCTCAACATTAAAAAATTGATTCTAGCACCAATTTTTTTTGGTTGATTTCATATGAAATCACCCGAGGGCAATATGAGTTGCCCACCTCTGGTAAAACAACAACTGTCAAAAGAGGGTCTCTAACTATAGGGAAGTAAATGAAAAATTTGAAAAATCCAAAGATGGAAAAATATACAGGGTATCTAATTTGAAAAAACAGACTTTTTTGCAAGTTTGTAAATCGCAAAAGAAACATTGTTTGAAACAACATACAAAAGAAACATATTGCGCACACTGTACAAGTAGGGGCAACAATTTACATACAATGGAACAGACCAAAGGGTTAAATTATCTATGTGTCAACTATTAGGTGACATATCGCCAACTGTCAAATTTGGACTGAAAATTATGAAGTTACTAAATATCTTAAAACCCGTTTAAGATAGGTATAGGGCAGCAAATGCCAATAAATTAGGAATTTTATGGAGGATTAGAAAATAAAAAATATACCTAGTATTCAATTTAAAATAAGAAAGTTGTTCAAAATTATGATGATGCTAACATTGTTAGCGAAACGCGCGTCGAGTGCAAAAAAGTGTAGTTTTGGTTTGTGGAAAACAATCATAATTTTGTTTTAGTGCAACCAAAGGTTCCAAATTCCCAACATAGTTAAGAAAGTTGTTGCTTAGTTTATGTGCAAATTGCAAATATAAAAGTATTTTAGAAATCTACCTTATGTAGGCTTATGTTACTATACAAAGATTAAAATTTCTCTATTGTTTCGTTTCCAAAATAGGTTACTTACCTCGGGACACGGTATATGCATGGCTAAAAATGAGTTCCAAACATCTAGAAAAATTTCAGAAAGAAATTAAGAACCACTGTTTGAAAAATATTATCAAAAGGAAACAAACAAAAGGAAAACAATATTTTTCTATCTTGAATAAAAGCAAGCAAGAAATTTACCTGATAAATAAAATAATTATGTTAGCATAATACGGTATTTTGATTCTCAAGTTACAAAAAACAACCGACATCCGAAACCAATGATCTGAAAAATTTTATTAATACTTTCACAATAAATGGTAGGTAACAATATATAACCAGTTTTCATTTATCACAAACACTACAATATATTTTTTCTAATAAAAAACTTACACTTTGTTTAAAAATTTATTTTATTTTAACACCTTCACCCACAAACCCAATGACTTTACCACTTTAGTAACCACTTAAAACTAAACCACAGTATAATATAATACAGATAGACTGTGGCTGAACTGTATTGCCACTTGAGCATTTTCAAACCCATAAAAAACCTAGATGTATTGGTTTCCTTTGATAATAATCAGTTTGGGTAATAAATCTTAAGGCGCAATTACACAGACGAACATGCTCAAATAAAAGCTCGTGCAAAAGATCTAAAATTTTTTGCGTTAACATTTTTGTGAGCTTTTCTTTGAACATTTTGTTCGGGTAAATTTTTGAGCAAATTATTGCTATCTATTTTGGAAACATATTTTTAAAGATGAGAATAAATAAAATTTCACATCAGTGATCAGTGATCTCAATCTTTAAAAAAATGGAACACCAACTTTTATTTAAAATTTTTGTGAAAAAAAACCGACGGTAAGCGAAACATTATTATTGGCTCTACTATCAGTTTTGTCACATGGATTTTTCTAATTTTTTTTTTTGGGATTTTCTTGTGAGTTTTTTTTATTTCCAAGGGTTTTTTTCCTAAAGTAAAAAACAAACTGGAAAATTTTTCTTTTAAAACAAAAATTTTGAGTTTCTCAAATATCGGCAAAAAACTTGCACTCGCCTCATGACTATGAGGAGTGGTGGGGAGGGGGATTTTTTTAAACATATTTTTGTAACTTTACTTTACCTTTAGCTTTTATTGTTGTTTTTTAATTCCTCGCACCAGATTTACCTAGTTAGTTTAAGGTCCCAAGGGTTGCTTAAAAAAGCAAAAGGTTCATGAAAATGCTAAAGATATAGATATTTACTGTCAATTTCATGTAATAATCAAGGTCGATTATTGACACTGAACCAACAATATGCAAAGGGCAACACATAGAAATCAGAGGGGAATAGAACGATCTTCGACGACTGCGCATCCAAATTTATGCGGACACCATGGCCGCGGCCATTTTTACACAACCTTCCCCTAGTTACCCTACAAGCCCTACAATCCATCAACCGAACTATGGTTGCAGCAAATAACCAGTTCGTGATTCTTTGGAAGCGTCAACTTGACAGTTGTCAATTTTGTTTGGAATTTTCCATCGCTTTTGGGCGTTATCCGTTGGCTTTTCGTGTTCGTTTTGTGGTGTGTATTCTGTGTTTAATTAATTTTTTTTAAACTTATTAGTGCTAATTTATAAAAACATTTATTGTACTTTTATACTGTTCACGTGGTTTCGTAAAGTTGTGTCTTGTAAGGCTTCAATTTTGAACCATGGCTTGCTCAGTAAAGGCTTGCAAGAATGTAAGACGCCTGCTGGTGAACGCGAATATCTCCTTTCATAGGTAAGAGTATTATTTTTTATCCATAAATTTATAGTTAAAGAAGTAGAATGTAACGAATATCAACTTTCTACTAACAATTGCTATGTTTTCATGGATATTGAGTTGGTTTTAAAAACTCGTCGTATCTTTTTCTTTTATATAGCGTGTTCTTTATCAAATGCAAGAACATGCTATATAAAAGAAAAAGATACAATAAGTTTTGAAAACGAACTCAATATGATGGTGCTCGTATTGTAAAGGGAGTGTCTAAAGAGCCGACAATTCGGCTGAATAGTCGTGAGGCTAAAGTGCCGACAGTAATTATTTATTATGAGTTTTTCATATTTCCATTTTTTTTTATTTTTTTTTTAAACTAAATTAACCCAACTTAACCTAAATAGACTCAAACCAACTTATTCAAAGCCAAAACAACCCAAAAAAACACTACAACTCCTACATCTTTTTTGGCATAAAAAAATGGAGGCACCTTCTAGGGCCCCCAATGGACCCTGAATCCTTGTCTGGCGTTTTTTTTTAATGCAGAAAAAAAGGTTTAGAAGGGGTTGAAGTGTTTCTTTTTGGGGTTGGTTTAAATTGTTTCAGTTGGGTTGGGTTAATTTAGTTAAAACTATAACTACTGTCAGCTCTTTAGCCTCACGACTATTCAGCTGAATTGTCGACTCTTTAGACACTCCCCATTGTAAAACATCAGAAATAGGACACAAGAAATGTTTTTTTATTTCTTGCAGCTTTTCTTACTTTTTTTAACTAGCATAACAAACTGACACAATATTCTACAGTCAATGCTACACGAATAATGTGGTACAATTTATTGTCAGACAATTGCTATGTTTTCATGGGTATTGAGTTCATTTTCAAAAGTCATTGTATCTTCCTTTTATATAGCGTGTTCTTGCTCTTCATAAAGAACATGCTATAAAAGAAAAAGATACAATGAGCTTTAAAAACAAAATCAATACCCATAAAACCATAGCAAATGTGTTGACATTTTTCTCATTATCTTTATTAAAAATATTGAGAAAAAGGCATCAGAGCGAGTAGCTAAAAGTACACTTATGCGGTACCTACAGTTTTGCACCAATTTTAAGTTTTTCCTAAAAATTTTTCTACTGAACATTTATATGTTTCACCATACTTGTATGTAAAAATGCTAACAGATGTGAAAACCAATGGCAAAACACTGCCATTATTTTTTTTAAAAAGTGTTTAATTGCCAGAATAATGGTCCAGGCTCGGAGCCAGGAGTGAGCAAATTCAAAAGCAACATATAATAATCCTAAAATGTCAACTTCATTAGTTTCATTGGGGATATAATTTTAATTTATATATATATATATATATATATATATATATACAGGGTGGAAAATTTTAATGGAAAGGTGCTTACTCGGGTGCTTATAGCAACTTTAGGAATAGTTTTTTTGAAAAACTCAAAAATATGTCAATTAAGATGTTTGATTACCTCTAATGGTGCTATCCTAAAATTTTTCTGTCATTTTGTTTACAGGGTATGATGGTAAAAATTAATGTACTCTAAGTTGCAGAAAAAAATGTGTGTCAGATATTTTGAGTCTTGTGATTTATGTCAATATTAATTGAAGTCTCATTTAAAAAATGTCAAAGTCAACTGTTACCTGAATTTTTATCTACACAATTTCTGTGCAACTCAGTGTACCACCCACTTTGGAAAGAGAATTGTCTGTAGATTTAAATATACAGGGTGTCTCATTAAAAAAAAATAACATCAAACCCTATAAACAAACTAACAGAAAAATGTGAAGACAGCACCATTAAAGGTAATGAAAAATCTAGATATATTTTTACATGATTTCATTAACTTAATTCTATGTGTGCTGTCTTTTGCTTGATTACATATTTTACAGTGTGATACAGATTTTGGCGAGAAATGTAAAGGCTCATGTACAGGTTGAGTGTTACATGGTTTAAAACTCTCCACATTCAAAAAATCTCCAAAACCCAAGTTCAAAACATTCACCAAAATAAACATAAGTTTAAGTCCAGGGGCCATTAACCTTGCATTACCTCCAGCATTATCTATATTTTTTTACTATAACTAACAGGCGCAGACCTGGCCTCAAATCTAGGGGGGTAATCAGATTTCAAAATGCTTGTTTAACTTGAATGTGATTGTCAAAATGTGCCAGGCAAAAGTTTTGAATGCACTGCCAATAAAAAATAGTTTAAGATTAAACTAAACTCATATATTGCCATTATTATTAAATTATATAATTTTATTTAATACATTTATTAGAATTTAATTTAAAATTTTTGCAATTTAAGCAGTGAATTCTTTAAAATTTTTAACTTTTTTAATGTTTTTTGTTAAAAATTCAAATGCAGGGAAGGTATATAAATATAATAAAAATATAACTAACTAATATTTTAAGAGGGACAAAGCAAGACTTTTTTAAAAAAGGGATATTTGGCGTGTCATTTGTGATGATTTTTTTTTGTGTGTCTTTTTGCTTGTTTTTATTTCGCTCCTGAACATAACACAATTATAATGGCAGTAGATTCTAAATAAAGTAAATTTATTCTTTATTTTATTATGTTTTAATAATGCACCAAAATCTGATTTTCAAAGTACTCTAAAAAAATTAGGTAGGAAAATAGCTTTAGAATGTTTTGGAACTTTACCACTAGACAAAATTAGAAAATATTTGACTGTTTTTTTGATAATTACAAGAACAAGAAGTTTGCCTAAAAATAAGGTAGACAATTCTATTAAAATTCAGCTTTTTTACATAAAACTGTATATACAAAAAAATCTCCAGGCTGATATTTGTTATTTGTAAAAATGTGCTTATTTTTTTTTAATACTACTGCTTTAGAAATACCTCCACCTACATTTTTTCCCCCAAATTCATTCAATTTTGTGGAAAAAAAAAACTAATTGACATGTGTTTATCTCTCTCTCTCTCTCTTTTTTATACTTTAACCCTGCCAAAAAAAAAGGGCCAATTCTATTAGAAAAGTTTTTTGAGATTTTATATGATTTTTATTCAGTATATGAAACAATCTCCTAGAAATCAAGACAAATCTCATAAAGTACAGATTTTTTCTGTCAGTTTCCATGAGCAAGGCAGCAAATCATATAAAGCTTTATAAAACAGTGTAAAATCTCGAGATGAGAATGAGAACCTATATGGTTTTTTTGCTAGGGAACAAATCAAAGTAAATAAAAATCATACTTATTTTAACAAACATTTTTAGATTCCCTAAAGAGTTAACAGCTCAAAGAAAATGGCTAGATGCATTGCAGATAGACCCTTCGAAATGGACTTGGACAATGAATAAATATGTATGTTCAGATCACTTTAGACCAGAAGATTTTTTGCAGCAAAGACCGAATAAGAAAGATCTCAAAGAAAATGTTGTACCCTCTCTTCTGCTGAGACCGATATCAGACATGTCACAATCTTTGGCATCTAGCATGTCTAGTCCCAGTTTTAACATGTCCTCAGAGCAATCCACACTTTCTGTGGAATCTGAGGTTCAGAATAAACCTTTTGGACTACTAAAAAAAAGAAGGTAAAAAAATAAAAATGTATAGATACCTTGCCTACAGTTTTTTTTTATCAAAACACTAACCACGACTCTTTGAAATTCGGAGCAATTACTTAAGTCAACACCAAGGGATAAATCAGTTGAAAATGATGTACAGCAAATTTCTTGTATTTTTGCAATGAGAAAGCTGGGGGTAATGGTGGCCAAAAATAATGACAAAGATGATGCTCCTATAAAAGTCAGTCAGTCAGATAAGTCAAAATATCAAGATGTTGGTAAATAAATCTTGACATTTTAGACTTTCTGTCTGTCAAAAGGGGCAAAATTTATTAGTGACAACTATACCAATAAATTTTTTTTTAATAACAAGTTTAAACGCTCATGTTTATTATTCATTTGTTTTTTTGTATGTTTTTTTCTTCATATTTTGCTTTTTTACAAAGTCAGTATTTTCTAGATGAAAAGTCAGTAAAGTCAGTATTTTCGAAAACCAAAGTTGTTTCCATTTCTTTATGCATTACCAAGTATGTTACTGTCTATTTGTTTTAAACCGAGTTTCAAAAAAAGTTTTTTTTAAAATGTTTTTATTATGAAAAGACACATAATGCTTTATTAAAGGTTTTAACCTAATTTAAATAAAAAATTAAAATTTTCAGCACTCCAGTCGATGGCTCCAGTTCCACCTCAGATGGAACCATGAAAAGAAGAAAAACATCTGATAAAAAGCAAACATGCTCAGATAAAAGTACTAGTACTGATAGTAGTACAAAACGCAGGAGGTTAAGGGTTATAAAAGAGCATCACAGCTATGCGTTAGTAACTTTATCTATAGTTGTTTTCATTTATTTTATATATTTATATATATAGTAAATACTTTATAAATTTGATTATATTTACCTAATATATTTTTTTAGGACTTCCCCATCAACTGTAAAGAAAAAGTGCAATCTTTTAAGAGCAAAGAATACCATAATCAGGAAAAAGCTGTATACACAGAGGTTTAAAGCAAAAAAACTGAAAGAGAGAGTGACTAACCTAAAAAGTGTTATAAACTCCTTGCAAAAAGGAAAGCACCTCTCTGAAAATGCTTTAGAGCATGTTCAAAGAACATATGATAGTGTTCCGGCTCTTCTAATGGCAAGGCATTTGAAAAATGTTCATAACCAAACAACAACCCATGAAAACTATCCACCACCTCTTCGTGAATTTGCCGCCACATTACATTTTTACTCTAATAAGGCATACAACTTTGTTCGAGAAGAATTTGCACTAGCTCTTCCACATCCAAGCACTTTAAGAAAGTGGTTTGCTAATCTGGATTGCTCTCCAGGATTCATTACACCATCTTTTGATTGTCTGGAAGAAAAATCTAAGGAAGCCAAAGCAAACGGACATGAGCTGATATGCTCCTTAGTGATGGATGAAATTTCCATTCGTAAACAAATAGAGTTTGATAACAACAAGATGTGGGGATATGTAAATGTTGGTATACCCACCAATAATGATGAATTACAACCTGCTTCTGAGGTGTTGGTGGTGATGGTTGTTTCTAATCAAGGTTATTGGAAATTACCAGTTGGCTACTTTTTTGTGAAAGGCCTATCAGGAAAAGAAAAAGCAAACATTATATCTGAAAGTTTGCAACGTTTGCATGGTGTTGGAGTGACCATTTCATCTTTAACATCTGATGGGCCATCTGCAAATTTTGCTATGTTTAATGAACTAGGCTGCAATTTTGATAATGTTTATGATATGAAAACATATTTTTCACATCCTTCTGATGAATCCAAAAAGATATTTGCAGTCCTGGATCCATGCCACATGATCAAGCTAGTAAGGAATTCCTGGGAAGATCTGAAAATTTTTAAAGACCTGGATGGTAAATACATCGATTGGAAGTATTTGAAGCAGCTCCATGAACTCCAGGAAAATGAAGGTCTTTCTTTTGGAAACAAGATAAAGCAAGCTCATATTAACTTTAAGAAGCAGAAGATGAAGGTAATTAGTTCATAGTTTATTTAAAATTATTTATGAGGGTAGGGATTTTGTGGGCCAGCCATTTTTAAAATTCTGATGTTGACATCAACTATAACTTTGATTTTAGAATTTTAAGCAAATGCTTTTACTAATGATTCATGCAGTGAAAATTTTTTAATGATTTTTTTTTATTTTTCTTATACAAAAAGTATAAATACATTATATATTAACCTGTAATAAAGAATAAATGATTTTTTTAGGTGTACCTTGCTGCACAGGTATTTAGTAGAAGCACAGCTGATGCTTTGACTTTTTTAAAAGAACAAATGGGTTTGGCCGAGTTTCAAGAGTGTGATGCCACTGCTAAATTTTTAATTACAATGAATGATTTGTTTGTCATTTTAAATTGCCGAAATCCTTTCAATAAGGGATTTAAAGGGGCTCTTCGTAAAAGCAACGAAGGTATATGGCGGCCATTTATCCTTAATGCAGTTAAATATATCCTTGGATGCACTGATGTGGCTGGAAGGCCTTTATGGATGACCCCAAAAAAGACTCCCTTCATAGGCCTGGCAGTAACGGCAATTTCCATATGTGGAATATTTGATGAATTTGTTGTGAGTGGCATGTTAAGCTACCTGCTTACATATAAGTTTAGCCAAGACCACCTTGAAATATTCTTTTGCGCCATCAGGTGAGAATTTTTTTTTTCTATTTGTGTATCAGGGTATCTATTATTTTATTATCAGGAAAAACCTCTTTCAAATGTCATTTTATGTTAGATCAGTCTTTCTTTTGGTAAAAATTCTAGACTAGAGTATACAAAAAAATTTGGGCTTATCTTTGCCTTTATTTATTTTAAAACATGACTGACATCTCGGTCATAAGTATACCACAACAAAAGTATCTTTAAAAATGCAGTATACTGTATAATATTTAATTAAATAAAGACAATTCATTTCAAACTTTTTATTTCCAAAAGATATATAATAATAAATGTCTTAGTTTTGAGAGTCCCTGAAAAATTTTCATAGGTTTGTATTCATATTTTAACTCCCTAAAAATATTTTAGGAGTCACAATGGATGGAACAACAACCCGTCTGCCTTGAATTTTATGCGAACTTTGAGGAAAATTTTACTTTTTTCCAAAATAAGTGGAAAAGGGGGGAACTGCAGAGTATTGGACACTACAACAGTACTCACAATAAGCAGTGCTGCAAAAAAAACTACAGATGACATTGATGTCATTGATGTGGGGCTCTGCCGAAAATATGGAATTGATGCTGCAGAGGTATATAATGACCAAGAAAGTACTAATCAAGAGTTTCCATTCATACCATTAACTGACTTAACCATCAATGTGGTTACATATATATCAGGTTTTGTGGTACGCAGCATTTCAAGAAAAACGCACTGTGTTGAATGCATCCTTGAGTGCTATAAAAGCAAAGAGGGATCATATGACTCCAGATACAAGTTAATTCAGCACAAAGATAGAGGTAATTATGATTACTGCTAAGAACTTAAAAATTATTTTACCACTTTATCTTTAAATAAGGTAAAACACATTACCTAAGTACCAAGAATTTGACTAATTAAAAGGAAACTGATCATTACAATTTAACCTAATTTGATGTATTTATTTTTAGGTGGACTTATAATTCCAAATGAGTCTGTGGTGAAAATATGTGTTGCTGCAGAGAAAAATATTAGGAAGATTATGATAGTAACCAGTAATAAAATACCGGCAGAAGAACATTTTTTTTTCTACTTTGACTTTGGCCATCAGTCAAACATTTTATGCGCAATTAAATCAACTGTTCCCAAATTTAATTGAACATTTTGCATATGGTGCAGCAGATGAAGAAAATCATGGTTTCTCATTGATTAAAAACATTGTATCTTGCTACTGTAAAATCAGAATTTATAATTTAGCGAAAAAATATACAGAAAGAATTCAGGGTGTAAATGTAAGAAGACAATTGACCAAATTAGTGCTTTTTAACCACCAGTAATCATCCAAGTTAAGACTTAATAATAATTGTGTGCATTCTTACATTTAAAGCAGATTAATACTAATCATAGTCATAACACCAGATTCAATCATAAGAGAACAACTATTAGTTTACAATAAATTTAGAAGCAAGACAAGGGAGTTTTTAATCAATAAAGCTTATTATTCTCTAGAAGAGTGTTTTTCATAGTAGTAATGTATTTTTTCCTTCGCTTTTATTATTTTTTTTTGTTTTGTTTTATATGTTATTTTACCATTTTATTTAGTAATACATATACTAAGCATGGCTTTGTCAACAACTATGTATTCTGACAATATTTTTGATTGATTCATTGATTGATATTTCTGCCCTAATGTTTGGAAAAAAACTACCAAGTGATTTTAAAAACAATACTGGCAGTTTAAACCGTTTGAAAAGAACCCTTAGGTCTTACCTTGCTAGCAAAGGGTACTACTCATAAGTGAATTTTTGAATGCCTCTAGGTCTTACTTTAAATGTTGTTATGTTTTATTTTTATTTTTTAGTTTAAATTTTGAAATAGCTTGACTTTTATTTTATTTATAGAGGCAGGTACTTTGTATGAATGTTATACTTACCATTGTTAATCGTGTGACAAAATGAATTTGAATTGATAGGAAAAACCCAATTATTAGTTTTATTGTTATCTGCATCCCAACAAGTCGACCAATGAAGCAGGTGAACTTTCAATCTTATGGGCGAATGCGTGACAGCTCCAGCTGATTAAATTGACAGCGTTACATTTATCAAGATGTTGTGTACCTACGGAAAAACGCGTTACGTTACGTGGTTCTTACGCAACGTATCGCTTGGTAAATGTAACGAATGCTGTTTATTTTCAACAGCTGGATCTGTGAAGCCTTCGCCATAACTTTTAAAGTGCACCTGCTTAATTGTTCAGCTCCATTGAGTTCCATAAGCTCCGAAGGAATACAAGTCTGGTCGGCTCAATAGGGTTACGGATGCCAATACCAACACCATGCACTAATAATTGGCTTTTTCTCCCTAGTAATACAGTTTAAATGTGTATAAATTTTTTAATAAAGCCTAAATATGATACCTAATGCATATTATTTATTTTCTTGTATGTCAAAAGAAATAATATTTTGTCAGGACATTGTCATGGAAATTTTAAAACATTTTCAATATTTTTGTAATAAAAAACTTGTTTGTTTTTCAATTAAATTTTACTGTCAGAATAAGTATTTAAATTAATTTTTTTTACATTTTTATTTTTGATATTCATTGAAAGAGGTCAATTTTCAAGAACTTTTTGTTAAAAAAAAATCTATTCACTTTTATTTTTCAAACTACTAATTATTTGAACTTTTTAAATACCTACCAAACCAAATTAATTTTCTTTAAGAGTGAATTTGAATCCTAAAACCAGTTTGTTGACTTAAACAGATAAACTGCACATCAAAAATTAACAAAATTTTGCACGGCGAACGCTTCTGGTGTCCCCATTCGAGTGCTTTTTTAAAAAAATATATACCTATCTTGTTTTTATTTAGTTTTTTAAAATAATCGATAATTTTTTCCATGAATTAACATTTCTAGGCTATGAAAATTCATGTAAAAATACTTTTATGCAAAATCTGTGGAATGGTTCTGAGATAATGCTTTGAACTTTCACTGTACAAAATATGACAATTGTATTTAAATATCACATCAGTTTTTTAGATTAAGTAATTGGAAGAAGCGCATTTTTTATTCAAATTCACGCTTAAGAAAGTTATTCCTGAGATGATCAAAATATTTCCTTGACTAAAACTGAAAATATGTTGCCACATGTAAGGTTTAACTTTATTGATCAATGTCAGAAAAATAGGTATCTATATAGTAAATTAACAAAACCATTAATTGCAATGTGGTAAGCATATATTCACTATGGGGAGCATTGCTAACCACAGATGTCTGATGTCAAGCAATGCAATGTGGCAAGCATATATTCACTCCGGAGAGCTTTGTTAACAACAGATGTCTGATGTCGACCAATGCAATGTGGCAAGCATATATTCGCTCTGGAGAGCCTTGTTCGATTATCACAAGAGTAATTATTAGCAAGGTTTACATCCTTAACATGTGTAAATGTGATATCTATATAATCGTGTCATGGTTCACATTACCACAGGCAGGTAAAGATTTTATTTAACCTTTCACCTATCAACCTTCCCTTAAAGGTTCAGTCATAGTTCTGTAAAGCAACAGAATTTTTCTAAGATACTTTATTTTTTTTACCTCTTACTGGTGACTTAAATTTGAGGAACTATGCAGGATTACAGCTTCATGAAAAAAAAGTTCTGTTTTTTAATATCCACTTGAAACAATAAAGTTGCAAAAGCAATTCAAACAGAAGTTAAAAAGAAAACACCTTGTGGATCGCCAAGGAAACAAAAACCTGCCTTTGGTATGTAAAAAAATAAAAATGTACCATTTATTTTTATTACACCTTTCTATTAATTATTAACTAACGTTATTATTATTTAATTAATCCAACAAATAAGCAAACGAGATCATTCTAAACCCTAAAATGCCAAACAAAAATATATAAACATTGAACAGCTGTTAAAAAAGTGAGGTTATGTCTGCCATGGTCACGTGAGTTGTGTAAAAATGGCGGCCCAACAAATCTTACCGTTCGCGCAGGTAGGAAGGGTCATCTATTCCCCTCTCTGATTTCTATGGGGCAACATTGCGATTCAAAAGGGTGGCCGACCTATTACCTGCGAAATCCAAAACGCGGGATGATAGATCGGCGACACAGTCTACTAAATTACTGCTAAATTATATTTTTTAGACAAGGATCGGGTTCGTAGGGTTGTAAAAGTGGGTAATAAACGGGTATTATTTAAACCGAACGTGCTTTTGTTCATATATTTGAGATTTAATAAAATGTATATAGGTTTTTAATTTGACTTAATTATTATTGTAAAAGACTAAACTAGGAACTAGTAAATTTTTATCATTACATTTACAGGCAACAACAATACAGTGCCAATTATTATTTTTTTTATTCATGTTTTTTCTACAACCACAAAAAAGTTAAAAGTATACTGACATATCCCCTATAAAAATCAGATCAATCGAAGGTGCTTATGAGGTAAAATGTGAATTTCAGCATCAAATCGTTTTTCCGTCGGAAAGCAAAAATACCTTATTTTAAAACTTTGTTTTCTATTTTCAGTTAAGTTCAATGAATTCCGATAACAATATATCTTTTGAATTTGTAAAGAAATTTTTATAGCCCCAATTCTTCAAACAAATTTTGCTCAACATTCTCTCCAAAATTTACGTGTGTTTTTTTGTACGAGATTTTGCTGGAACATTTCTTTGAACATTTTGCTCAAGAGGCTCGTGTAAATGTTTGTCGGCTTTTCAACATCAAAGGAAAGTTTGTCTGTGTAAATGCGCCTTTAAAGAATTTGTCATTGAATGATTAAAAAATACATCTGGACTTTCTAGGACCTAAACAGTAAATCTTTTGTGTTATTTATTGTTGAGGGACAATTAAATAGGAATTGGTTTGGCTAAACAAGTAATTTACTCCAAAAAAATTCAGGGGTCATCAAGAATTTTCAAAAGGTTTTACAGTAGTTTTATTTTGCCTTTGGCAGTTTTTTTTTATTTGTTTGGCCATAAGACATTTTTTTACTTGCAGTGTGTGTCTGGGTTTGTAGGTAGCGGAGATAGAGAAAAACCAACCCCCCCATATCCATATCCGGCCATGGCCACCTTGTTGTGAAAAGAAAATGTTGAATATCTCAAAAACTACTTAACCAAAATATCACATTTTTACTCTAAACACAAAAATAAAATAAAAAATAGGGTGTTCCATAAGAATAAAGGTAACTTTGCGTAATATCTTGAAAACTAAAGGTGGCGAATAAAATCCAGTTTGAGATCTGGATTCTGCTTTAAAAGGTCTACAAAAAAGCAATTTACACAAAAAATAAATTTTCATAAATAAAAAAGTTACAGGCCCTATGCAGGCCTGAAAATGCAGACTTTTCAAAAAGCCCCCGTAGCTCAAAGATGGGTGGACATATCAATCGGTTTTCACCAAAAATCTTGTCTTGAAATTTGAGTCTCGCGAAGGGGGGTTGGTTTTTCTTTACCTCCGCTAGAAGTACCCGTGTATCCATATAAAAGTACCCAATTTGAATCACCCTGTATGTGTTGTGTTGAGTTAGTGTGTTTAAAAGCAAGGGTGAATCCTCAGCCGGATCTAGTCTCAATTTTAGATTTCTTGCAAAAATTATGTGTTATAATCTCTTACGCGTTTTTTTTTGTAAACTATTAAAAAAAAAATGGATAGCTGCCAAAGTAGGCGGTGAAATCTAGTTCCAATTATAGATTTGTGATTAAAATACTACCATAAATGCGCCGCAGGCGAAAATTTTCAGAAGATTTTATATAAAACCAGTAAAAACAAATGAACATTGATAAGTTTCGCTAACGTTTCTATTTTCACCTCCATTAACCTAGCGACCCCACCCCAAGAAAATCAAAATTTAGTTATGCAATAATTATGTTCTAATTTCGTCTCCAATCGAAAAATTTTGTTCTCCTTTGGTTTATGAGATAATCGAAAAAGAAAATGGGTTAGCTAGGTTAATATGAACTTAGCAACCCCACCAGGAAAAATGGAGCCTAACTAAAAATTTTTGGTTTTAGAATTATGTGCTAATTATGTGCTCGACGAATATATAAGAAAAAATCAAAATTTTAATTTTAACCTATGTTCTCTTTAAAAAAAGGTGGGTTAGCTAGGTTAATATTAACTTAGCGACCCCACATGTTTATGTATCACGGAATTTAAAAATTTCAAAAACCAGAATTATATGCAAATTATGTGCTAATTTCATCCATAATCAGAAAATTTTGTACTTGTCTGGTTTCCGAGAAAATCATTATAAAGGATATTACATCACATCATTTGTAATAACCTAGCATACGCAATCTGAAGTACGATTCCAAAGTAAAAATTCTCCATGAATATGTGTAAGAATTACCCTCGGAATTACCATATAATTTTAAAACCAATAATTTTTCTAGGAAACCAGACGAGTACAAAATTTTCTGATTATGGACGAAATTAGCACATAATATGCAGATAATGCCGGTTTTTGACATTTTTAAATTCCGTGATACATAAACATGGGGGTCGCCAAGTTAATATTAACCTAGCTACCCCACCCTTTTTTTTTAAACAACATAATTTAAAATGAAAAATGTGATTTTTTTCTTATATATTTGTCGAGCACATAATTAGCACATAATTTTAAAACAAAAAATTTTTAGTTTGACTCTCTTTTTCCTCAGAAACCAAAGGAGCACAAAATTTTTTGATTGGGGACGAAGTTAGCACATAATTATGGTGTGACTAAATTTTGATTTTCTTCCGATTCAGAAGTCTAGTCTATTACTGCTAAATTATATTTTTTTAGACAAGGGTCGGGATCTAGGGTTGTAAAAGTGGGTAATAAACGGGTATTATTTAGACCGAACGTGCTTTTGTTCATATATTTGAAATTTAATAAAATGTATATAGGTTTTTTAATTTGACTTAATTATTATTGTATTGTGTTTTAAACTAGGAAGTAAAATAAAGAGATATTCTTTTAAACGAAAATTTTTATCATAACATTTTACAGGCAAATTTTTTTCTCGTTTTTTTGCAACCCCAAAAAAGTTACAAGTATACTGGCATATCCCCTATAAAAATCAGGTCAATCGAAGTTGCTTATGAGGTAAAATGTGAATTTCGACATCAAATCGTTTTTCAGTCGGAAAGCACTTAATTAAAAATACCTTGAATTAAAACTTGGTGTTTCTATTTTCAGTTAAGTTCAGTGAATTCCCATAAAACTATAAAATTTAAATTTTCAAGAAATTTCTATACCAACATTTCTTCAAACAAATTTTGCTTAACATTCTCTCCAAAATTTCCGTGAGTCTTTTTGTACGAGATTTTGCTCGAACTTTTCTTTGAACATTTTGCTCAAGAGGCTCGTGTAAATGTTTGTCGGCATTTCAACATCAAAGGAAAGTTTGTCTGTGTAAATGCGCCTTAATATAGTAGGTATAACTTGATCTTACTCTTTCTACTTACAGTGTTAGCGAAACATGCCGAAAAATCGTTAATTTTATTTTGTTTCAATACAGTGGAATTTAGAAAACAGTTGTTTAATTTTCGGTATAGATTATGGAGTTTCACCAAGTAAAGGCAGAGTCAATTCAATTGTTAAAAAGAAATAGTAAAATTTGAAAACTGGTTGTTTCATCCCTTTTATTGTAATTGTAATTAATAATAATAGATAGTTTTTGGTCGTGCCAAAAATGCCCGACGACTAACGCTATCTGACACTGTTAACATTTGAACGTCATATATCCCAGTAAACACAGACGGAATACATATATTCGAAGAATATTACTTAAGTTTATGCTAAGTATATTTACCACATAATATTCTAAGAATATTTGTATATATTCTTGTCATATTCTTGTATAAACACACATATTCCTGAAATATTCCCTTTTGGATGTTCCTTTGAAATATCCTAAGAATATTCGATTTCCGCATATTAATTCGAGAATATTCCAAGTATCTTTGTAAAATAGGTTGTAAAAATATAAATTTTCAAAGTTTAACGAAATGGGTCTATGGAGATCCCTATACAAAAATGTTGAAAATGCACTTTTTTCGAATTTCAAGTTGCAATGTAATGTTTTCGCATACTGAGGGGCCCACGATACTGTAAAAACATGCCCACTTTCGTCAGGCAATCGGTTGTAAAAATATTAATTTTCAAAGTTTTACGAAATGGGTCTATGGAGATCCCTATGCAAAAATGTCGAAAATGCACTTTTTTCGAATTTTAAATTGCAATGTAATGTTTTCGCATCTTGAGGGGCCGACGATACTGTAAAAACATGCCCACTTTCGTCAGGCAATCGGTTGTAAAAATATGAATTTTCAAAGTTTGACGAAATGGGTCTATGGAGATCCCTATACAAAAATGTCGAAAATGCACTTTTTTCGAATTTTAAATTGCAATGTAATGTTTTCGCATCTTAAGGGGCCCACGATACTGTAAAAACATGCCCACTTTCGTCAGGCAATCGGTTGTAAATATTAATTTTCAAAATTTGACGAAATGGGTCTATGGAGATCCCTATACAAAAATGTCGAAAATGCACTTTTTTCGAATTTTAAATTGCAATGTAATGTTTTCGCATCTTGAGGGGCCCACGATACTGTAAAAACATGCCCACTTTCGTCAGGCAATCGGTTGTAAAAATATTAATTTTCAAAGTTTGACGAAATGGGTCTATGGAGATCCCTATACAAAAATGTCGAAAATGCACTTTTTTCGAATTTTAAATTGCAATGTAATGTTTTCGCATCTTGAGGGGCCCACGATACTGTAAAAACATGTCCACTTTCATCAAGCAATCGGTTGTAAAAATATGAATTTTCAAAGTTTGACGAAATGGGTCTATGGAGATCCCTATACAAAAATGTCGAAAATGCACTTTTTTCGAATTTTAAATTGCAATGTAATGTTTTCGCATCTTGAGGGGCCCACGATACTGTAAAAACATGCCCACTTTCGTCAGGCAATCGGTTGTAAAAATATTAATTTTCAAAGTTTGACGAAATGGGTCTATGGAGATCCCTATACAAAAATGTCAAAAATGCACTTTTTTCGAATTTTAAATTGCAATGTAATGTTTTCGCATCTTGAGGGGCTCACGATACTGTAAAAACATGCCCACTTTCATTAGGCAATCGGTTGTAAAAATATGAATTTTCAAAGTTTGACGAAATGGGTCTATGGAGATCCCTATACAAAAATGTCGAAAATGCACTTTTTTCGAGTTTCAAGTTGTAATGTAATGTTTCCGCATCTTGAGGGGCCCACGATACTGTAAAAACATGCCCACTTTCGTCAGGCAATCGGTTGTAAAAATATTAATTTTCAAAGTTTGACGAAATGGGTCTATGGAGATCCCTATACAAAAATGTCGAAAATGCACTTTTTTCGAATTTTAAATTGCAATGTAATGTTTTCGCATCTTGAGGGGCCCACGATACTGTAAAAACATGCCCACTTTAGTCAGGCAATCGGTTGTAAAAATATGAATTTTCAAAGTTTGACGAAATGGGTCTATGGAGATCCCTATACAAAAATGTCGAAAATGCACTTTTTTCGAATTTTAAATTGCAATGTAATGTTTTCGCATCTTAAGGGGCCCACGATACTGTAAAAACATGCCCACTTTCGTCAGGCAATCGGTTGTAAATATTAATTTTCAAAGTTTGACGAAATGGGTCTATGGAGATCCCTATACAAAAATGTCGAAAATGCACTTTTTTCGAATTTTAAATTGCAATGTAATGTTTTCGCATCTTGAGGGGCCCACGATTCTGTAAAAACATGCCCACTTTCGTCAGGCAATCGGTTGTAAAAATATTAATTTTCAAAGTTTGACGAAATGGGTCTATGGAGATCCCTATACAAAAATGTCGAAAATGCACTTTTTTCGAATTTTAAATTGCAATGTAATGTTTTCGCATCTTGAGGGGCCCACGATACTGTAAAAACATGTCCACTTTCATCAAGCAATCGGTTGTAAAAATATGAATTTTCAAAGTTTGACGAAATGGGTCTATGGAGATCCCTATACAAAAATGTCGAAAATGCACTTTTTTCGAATTTTAAATTGCAATGTAATGTTTTCGCATCTTGAGGGGCCCACGATACTGTAAAAACATGCCCACTTTCGTCAGGCAATCGGTTGTAAAAATATTAATTTTCAAAGTTTGACGAAATGGGTCTATGGAGACCCTATACAAAAATGTCGAAAATGCACTTTTTTCGAATTTTAAATTGCAATGTAATGTTTTCGCATCTTGAGGGGCTCACGATACTGTAAAAACATGCCCACTTTCATTAGGCAATCGGTTGTAAAAATATGAATTTTCAAAGTTTGACGAAATGGGTCTATGGAGATCCCTATACAAAAATGTTGAAAATGCACTTTTTTCGAATTTCAAGTTGCAATGTAATGTTTTTGCATACTGAAGGGCCCACGATACTGTAAAAACACGCCCACTTTCGTCAGGCAATCGGTTGTAAAAATATGAATTTTCAAAGTTTGCCGAAATGGGTCTATGGAGATCCCTATACAAAAATGTCGAAAATGCACTTTTTTCGAATTTTAAATTGCAATGTAATGTTTTCGCATTTTGAGGGGCCCACGATACTGTAAAAACATGCCCACTTTCGTCAGGCAATCGGTTGTAAAAATATTAATTTTCAAAGTTTGACAAAATGGGTCTATGGAGATCCCTATACAAAAATGTCGAAAATGCACTTTTTTCGAGTTTCAAGTTGTAATGTAATGTTTTCGCATCTTGAGGGGCCCACGATACTGTAAAAACATGCCCACTTTAGTCAGGCAATCGGTTGTAAAAATATGAATTTTCAAAGTTTGACGAAATGGGTCTATGGAGATCCCTATACAAAAATGTCGAAAATGCACTTTTTTCGAATTTTACATTGCAATGTAATGTTTTCACATCTTGAGGGGCCCACGATACTGTAAAAACATGCCCACTTTCGTCAGGCAATCGGTTATAAAAATATTAATTTTCAAAGTTTGACGAAATGGGTCTATGGAGATCCCTATACAAAAATGTCGAAAATGCACTTTTTTCGAATTTTAAATTGCAATGTAATGTTTTCGCATCTTGAGGGGCCCACGATACTGTAAAAACATGCCCACTTTCGTCAGGCAATCGGTTGTAAAAATATTAATTTTCAAAGTTTGACGAAATGGGTCTATGGAGATCCCTATACAAAAATGTCGAAAATGCACTTTTTTCGAATTTTAAATTGCAATGTAATGTTTTCGCATCTTGAGGGACCCACGATACTGTAAAAACATGCCCACTTTCGTCAGGCAATCGGTTGTAAAAATATTAATTTTCAAAGTTTGACGAAATGGGTCTATGGAGATCCCTATACAAAAATGTCGAAAATGCACTTTTTTCGAATTTTAAATTGCAATGTAATGTTTTCGCATCTTGAGGGGCCCACGATACTGTAAAAACATGCCCACTTTCATCAGGCAATCGGTCGTAAAAATATGAATTTTCAAAGTTTGACTGAATGGGTCTATGGAGATCCCTATACAAAAATGTCGAAAATGCACTTTTTTCAAATTTTAAATTGCAATGTAATGATTTCGCATCTTGAGGGGCCCACGATACTGTAAAAACATGCCCACTTTCGTCAGGCAATCGGTTGTAAAAATATTAATTTTCAAAGTTTGACGAAATGGGTCTATGGAGATCCCTATACAAAAATGTCGAAAATGCACTTTTTTCGAGTTTCAAGTTGTAATGTAATGTTTTCGCATCTTGAGGGGCCCACGATACTGTAAAAACATGCCCACATTCGTCAGGCAATCGGTTGTAAAAATATTAATTTTCAAAGTTTGACGAAATGGGTCTATGGAGATCCCTATACAAAAATGTCGAAAATGCACTTTTTTCGAATTTTAAATTGCAATGTAATGTTTTCGCATCTTGAGGGGCCCACGATACTGTAAAAACATGTCCACTTTCATCAAGCAATCGGTTGTAAAAATATGAATTTTCAAAGTTTGACGAAATGGGTCTATGGAGATCCCTATACAAAAATGTCGAAAATGCACTTTTTTCGAGTTTCAAGTTGTAATGTAATGTTTTCGCATCTTGAGGGGCCCACGATACTGTAAAAACATGCCCACATTCGTCAGGCAATCGGTTGTAAAAATATGAATTTTCAAAGTTTGACGAAATGGGTCTATGGAGATCCCTATACAAAAATGTTGAAAATGCACTTTTTTCGAATTTCAAGTTGCAATGTAATGTTTTTGCATACTGAAGGGCCCACGATACTGTAAAAACACGCCCACTTTCGTCAGGCAATCGGTTGTAAAAATATGAATTTTCAAAGTTTGCCGAAATGGGTCTATGGAGATCCCTATACAAAAATGTCGAAAATGCACTTTTTTCGAATTTTAAATTGCAATGTAATGTTTTCGCATTTTGAGGGGCCCACGATACTGTAAAAACATGCCCACTTTCGTCAGGCAATCGGTTGTAAAAATATTAATTTTCAAAGTTTGACGAAATGGGTCTATGGAGATCCCTATACAAAAATGTCGAAAATGCACTTTTTTCGAGTTTCAAGTTGTAATGTAATGTTTTCGCATCTTGAGGGGCCCACGATACTGTAAAAACATGCCCACTTTAGTCAGGCAATCGGTTGTAAAAATATGAATTTTCAAAGTTTGACGAAATGGGTCTATGGAGATCCCTATACAAAAATGTCGAAAATGCACTTTTTTCGAATTTTACATTGCAATGTAATGTTTTCGCATCTTGAGGGGCCCACGATACTGTAAAAACATGCCCACTTTCGTCAGGCAATCGGTTATAAAAATATTAATTTTCAAAGTTTGACGAAATGGGTCTATGGAGATCCCTATACAAAAATGTCGAAAATGCACTTTTTTCGAATTTTAAATTGCAATGTAATGTTTTCGCATCTTGAGGGGCCCACGATACTGTAAAAACATGCCCACTTTCGTCAGGCAATCGGTTGTAAAAATATTAATTTTCAAAGTTTGACGAAATGGGTCTATGGAGATCCCTATACAAAAATGTCGAAAATGCACTTTTTTCGAATTTTAAATTGCAATGTAATGTTTTCGCATCTTGAGGGACCCACGATACTGTAAAAACATGCCCACTTTCGTCAGGCAATCGGTTGTAAAAATATTAATTTTCAAAGTTTGACGAAATGGGTCTATGGAGATCCCTATACAAAAATGTCGAAAATGCACTTTTTTCGAATTTTAAATTGCAATGTAATGTTTTCGCATCTTTAGGGGCCCACGATACTGTAAAAACATGTCCACTTTCATCAAGCAATCGGTTGTAAAAATATGAATTTTCAAAGTTTGACGAAATGGGTCTATGGAGATCCCTATACAAAAATGTCGAAAATGCACTTTTTTCGAATTTTAAATTGCAATGTAATGTTTTCGCATTTTGAGGGGCCCACGATACTGTAAAAACATGCCCACTTTCGTCAGGCAATCGGTTGTAAAAATATTAATTTTCAAAGTTTGACGAAATGGGTCTATGGAGATCCCTATACAAAAATGTCGAAAATGCACTTTTTTCGAGTTTCAAGTTGTAATGTAATGTTTTCGCATCTTGAGGGGCCCACGATACTGTAAAAACATGCCCACTTTAGTCAGGCAATCGGTTGTAAAAATATGAATTTTCAAAGTTTGACGAAATGGGTCTATGGAGATCCCTATACAAAAATGTCAAAAATGCACTTTTTTCGAATTTTACATTGCAATGTAATGTTTTCGCATCTTGAGGGGCCCACGATACTGTAAAAACATGCCCACTTTCGTCAGGCAATCGGTTATAAAAATATTAATTTTCAAAGTTTGACGAAATGGGTCTATGGAGATCCTTATACAAAAATGTCGAAAATGCACTTTTTTCGAATTTTAAATTGCAATGTAATGTTTTCGCATCTTGAGGGGCCCACGATACTGTAAAAACATGCCCACTTTCGTCAGGCAATCGGTTGTAAAAATATTAATTTTCAAAGTTTGACGAAATGGGTCTATGGAGATCCCTATACAAAAATGTCGAAAATGCACTTTTTTCGAATTTTAAATTGCAATGTAATGTTTTCGCATCTTGAGGGACCCACGATACTGTAAAAACATGCCCACTTTCGTCAGGCAATCGGTTGTAAAAATATTAATTTTCAAAGTTTGACGAAATGGGTCTATGGAGATCCCTATACAAAAATGTCGAAAATGCACTTTTTTCAAATTTTAAATTGCAATGTAATGATTTCGCATCTTGAGAGGCCCACGATACTGTAAAAACATGCCCACTTTCGTCAGGCAATCGGTTGTAAAAATATTAATTTTCAAAGTTTGACGAAATGGGTCTATGGAGATCCCTATACAAAAATGTCGAAAATGCACTTTTTTCGAGTTTCAAGTTGTAATGTAATGTTTTCGCATCTTGAAGGGCCCACGATACTGTAAAAACATGCCCACATTCGTCAGGCAATCGGTTGTAAAAATATTAATTTTCAAAGTTTGACAAAATGGGTCTATGGAGATCCCTATAAAAAAATGTCGAAAATGCACTTTTTTCGAATTTTAAATTGCAATGTAATGTTTTCGCATCTTGAGGGGCCCACGATACTGTAAAAACATGTCCACTTTCATCAAGCAATCGGTTGTAAAAATATGAATTTTCAAAGTTTGACGAAATGGGTCTATGGAGATCCCTATACAAAAATGTCGAAAATGCACTTTTTTCGAGTTTCAAGTTGTAATGTAATGTTTTCGCATCTTGAGGGGCCCACGATACTGTAAAAACATGCCCACATTCGTCAGGCAATCGGTTGTAAAAATATTAATTTTCAAAGTTTGACGAAATGGGTCTATGGAGATCCCTATACAAAAATGTTGAAAATGCACTTTTTTCGAATTTCAAGTTGCAATGTAATGTTTTTGCATACTGAAGGGCCCACGATACTGTAAAAACACGCCCACTTTCGTCAGGCAATCGGTTGTAAAAATATGAATTTTCAAAGTTTGCCGAAATGGGTCTATGGAGATCCCTATACAAAAATGTCGAAAATGCACTTTTTTCGAATTTTAAATTGCAATGTAATGTTTTCGCATTTTGAGGGGCCCACGATACTGTAAAAACATGCCCACTTTCGTCAGGCAATCGGTTGTAAAAATATTAATTTTCAAAGTTTGACGAAATGGGTCTATGGAGATCCCTATACAAAAATGTCGAAAATGCACTTTTTTCGAGTTTCAAGTTGTAATGTAATGTTTTCGCATCTTGAGGGGCCCACGATACTGTAAAAACATGTCCACTTTCATCAAGCAATCGGTTGTAAAAATATGAATTTTCAAAGTTTGACGAAATGGGTCTATGGAGATCCCTATACAAAAATGTCGAAAATGCACTTTTTTCGAATTTTAAATTGCAATGTAATGTTTTCGCATCTTGAGGGGCCCACGATACTGTAAAAACATGCCCACTTTCGTCAGGCAATCGGTTGTAAAAATATTAATTTTCAAAGTTTGACGAAATGGGTCTATGGAGATCCCTATACAAAAATGTCGAAAATGCACTTTTTTCGAATTTTAAATTGCAATGTTATGTTTTCGCATCTTGAGGGGCTCACGATACTGTAAAAACATGCCCACTTTCATTAGGCAATCGGTTGTAAAAATATGAATTTTCAAAGTTTGACGAAATGGGTCTATGGAGATCCCTATACAAAAATGTTGAAAATGCACTTTTTTCGAATTTCAAGTTGCAATGTAATGTTATGCATACTGAAGGGCCCACGATACTGTAAAAACACGCCCACTTTCGTCAGGCAATCGGTTGTAAAAATATGAATTTTCAAAGTTTGCCGAAATGGGTCTATGGAGATCCCTATACAAAAATGTCGAAAATGCACTTTTTTCGAATTTTAAATTGCAATGTAATGTTTTCGCATTTTGAGGGGCCCACGATACTGTAAAAACATGCCCACTTTCGTCAGGCAATCGGTTGTAAAAATATTAATTTTCAAAGTTTGACGAAATGGGTCTATGGAGATCCCTATACAAAAATGTCGAAAATGCACTTTTTTCGAGTTTCAAGTTGTAATGTAATGTTTTCGCATCTTGAGGGGCCCACGATACTGTAAAAACATGCCCACTTTAGTCAGGCAATCGGTTGTAAAAATATGAATTTTCAAAGTTTGACGAAATGGGTCTATGGAGATCCCTATACAAAAATGTCGAAAATGCACTTTTTTCGAATTTTACATTGCAATGTAATGTTTTCGCATCTTGAGGGGCCCACGATACTGTAAAAACATGCCCACTTTCGTCAGGCAATCGGTTATAAAAATATTAATTTTCAAAGTTTGACGAAATGGGTCTATGGAGATCCCTATACAAAAATGTCGAAAATGCACTTTTTTCGAATTTTAAATTGCAATGTAATGTTTTCGCATCTTGAGGGGCCCACGATACTGTAAAAACATGTCCACTTTCGTCAGGCAATCGGTTGTAAAAATATTAATTTTCAAAGTTTGACGAAATGGGTCTATGGAGATCCCTATACAAAAATGTCGAAAATGCACTTTTTTCGAGTTTCAAGTTGTAATGTAATGTTTTCGCATCTTGAGGGGCCCACGATACTGTAAAAACATGCCCACTTTAGTCAGGCAATCGGTTGTAAAAATATGAATTTTCAAAGTTTGACGAAATGGGTCTATGGAGATCCCTATACAAAAATGTCGAAAATGCACTTTTTTCGAATTTTACATTGCAATGTAATGTTTTCGCATCTTGAGGGGCCCACGATACTGTAAAAACATGCTTACTTTCGTCAGGCAATCGGTTATAAAAATATTAATTTTCAAAGTTTGACGAAATGGGTCTATGGAGATCCCTATACAAAAATGTTGAAAATGCACTTTTTTCGAATTTCAAGTTGCAACGTAATGTTTTTGCATACTGAAGGGCCCACGATACTGTAAAAACACGCCCACTTTCGTCAGGCAATCGGTTGTAAAAATATGAATTTTCAAAGTTTGCCGAAATGGGTCTATGGAGATCCCTATACAAAAATGTCGAAAATGCACTTTTTTCGAATTTTAAATTGCAATGTAATGTTTTCGCATTTTGAGGGGCCCACGATACTGTAAAAACATGCCCACTTTCGTCAGGCAATCGGTTGTAAAAATATTAATTTTCAAAGTTTGACGAAATGGGTCTATGGAGATCCCTATACAAAAATGTCGAAAATGCACTTTTTTCGAGTTTCAAGTTGTAATGTAATGTTTTCGCATCTTGAGGGGCCCACGATACTGTAAAAACATGCCCACTTTAGTCAGGCAATCGGTTGTAAAAATATGAATTTTCAAAGTTTGACGAAATGGGTCTATGGAGATCCCTATACAAAAATGTCGAAAATGCATTTTTTTCGAATTTTACATTGCAATGTAATGTTTTCGCATCTTGAGGGGCCCACGATACTGTAAAAACATGCCCACTTTCGTCAGGCAATCGGTTATAAAAATATTAATTTTCAAAGTTTGACGAAATGGGTCTATGGAGATCCCTATACAAAAATGTCGAAAATGCACTTTTTTCGAATTTTAAATTGCAATGTAATGTTTTCGCATCTTGAGGGGCCCACGATACTGTAAAAACATGCCCACTTTCCTCAGGCAATCGGTTGCAAAAATATGAATTTTCAAAGTTTGGCGAAATGGGTCTATGAGATCCCTAACAAAAATGTCGAAAATGCACTTTTTTCGAATTTTAAATTGCAATGTAATGTTTTCGCATCTTGAGGGGCCCACGATACTGTAAAAACATGTCCACTTTCGTCAGGCAATCGGTTGTAAAAATATTAATTTTCAAAGTTTGACGAAATGGGTCTATGGAGATCCCTATACAAAAATGTCGAAAATGCACTTTTTTCGAATTTTAAATTGCAGTGTAATGTTTTCGCATCTTGAGGGGCACACGATACTGTAAAAACACGCCCACTTTCGTGAGGCAATCGGTTGTAAAAATATGAATTTTCAAAGTTTGCCGAAATGGGTCTATGGATAACCCTATACAAAAATGTTGAAAATGCACTTTTTTCGAATTTCAAGTTGCAATGTAATGTTTTCGCATACTGAGGGGCCCACGATACTGTAAAAACATGCCCACTTTCGTCAGGCAATCGGTTGTAAAAATATGAATTTTCAAAGTTTGACGAAATGGGTCTATGGAGATCCCTATACAAAAATGTCGAAAATGCACTTTTTTCGAATTTCAAGTTGTAATGTAATGTTTTCGCATTTTGAAGGGCCCACGATACTGTAAAAACACGCCCTCTTTCCTCAGGCAATCGGTTGTAAAAATATGAATTTTCAAAGTTTGACGAAATGGGTCTATGGATAACCCTATACAAAAATGTCGAAAATGCACTTTTTTCGAATTTCAAGTTGTACTATAATGTTTTCGCATCTTGATTGTCTCACGATACTGTAAAAACATGCCCACTTTCCTCAGGCAATCGGTTGCAAAAATATGAATTTTCAAAGTTTGGCGAAATGGGTCTATGAGATCCCTAACAAAAATGTCGAAAATGCACTTTTTTCGAATTTCAAGTTGTAATGTAATATTTTCGCATCTTGAGGGTCCCACGATACTGGGAAAACATGCCGACTTTCCTCAGGCAATCGGTTGCAAAATATTTTTGATCAAAGATATTAAAGTGGACCGCTGGCTTTATCTAAACTTAGTGGTCCATACCCTTAGTTTAAAAAAAATACGCGCAAAAACCAGGGTTTTCGCATTTTTATTCAACTCCTAAAATTGCTCTTGAAGATATTAATATATTATTATCTCGAATTTGTGTCAAATTACCAATGAAATTCCATTTTTTCCACTTTTTGCCACAACAAAAAGTTTCAAAAGATGGACCAAATTAGTTAGTACTTAATTTGGTCTTTCTTTTAAAATAATTAAAATTTGGTTTTTCTGTGGGACCGCTAGGTTTATGTTAAGCTAGCAGTTATTACTTATTTGTTGCGAAAATACCCAAAAAATTTTTTTTTAAGTTTTGATTTAATATTTGAGGGGCACTTAAATAGCACCTAATTTGGAAATAGTAACATTCTCCAAGAATTATGGATGGGACCGCTAGCATAACGTTAACCTAGCGGTCCTACCATTTTTCAATTTTCTGCTAAAACTATAGGAGCACTTAATTTTTAGTTTGGGGACCATATTAGCACCTAAAGAGCACCTAATTCTGGTACTTTTGTTTTTTGATTTTATCGAGGTGGCACCGCCTAGTTTATAAGGTCTCCACTGCGACCTAAAAGGTATTGTGGCTCATACCTGTTTTACAAGTCACACATCACAACTTCCCTTATAAAGGAAATCAGACTATTTGGTAAGATTTCGTCGAAATCTTGGGGCACTTTCAACTCAGTGCCAAATATTTTCGCCCTTGTTCTCATTAGTCCTATGCAGAGGAATAGGATACACACAGGGTTATTTCTGAACAATTTTTATTATTGCAAGTTGCAATAAAGTTACTTATAATAATACTACAGTTTGAATTATTTGAAATATTTACTTACAGGGCCGCAAAGAAGAAACATTCTACCACATTTACAATATCAGGGGAATTCCGGCAGCTATTTATTTATTTATTAATGCAAACCATTTACAAAACGAAAATAAAATCCTTAAATAATATTAACAATCATATAGATCTTAAAATAAATCAACAGCCTAAGTAATAAAAAAATTCTATCCTACAGCAAAAATACTACAAAAGATTATTTAAGTGGTAATTTTTGAATCAAAGAGATTGATTTGCTTTCCTAAGCTGTTACCTTGGCTGTTACCTTTAGAAACTAAGCTAACAGCACTATGGCATGGAGTAAAGAAAATTTCAGACTGCCTGTTTCTTGAGGGGATACTTAACTTAACCAAAGCCAACAATTGAAGACAATCAAAAAGCACAAATCAATCAGAACCCTTCTTGCCTCCTAAGTATGCAAACTCAAACTGCTCCTAATCAAGTCATGTTCATCTCTGCGATATTCCAATCTAAAAGCGAGTCCAAAAGCTGCTATCCTTAAAAAAAATTTCTGGACTCTCTCAATCCTCTGCAGTTATAAGAAGGTTGTCTTTTATAAACTCAAACAGTGCTAATAAATTTAATATGTTTGATTGATTTTGCCCACTAAATTGCTTCACTGCAATTTTTAGTGTTTACATTGTAAAAATGACAACTTTAAAATTTTGAAAATAATGTGATGGCAATTTTGAGTTAATAAGTTGAAAAAATTATAAATGACATGACTTTTTTGGTATACTTATAGTTGCTCTCTCATCAAAAACAATTATTTTTTTTAAAATTAAATAAAATATAAAACTGTATGAAATAAAACATTGACAATTTCCCGAACTTTTAATGTAAATTGCTATTTCTAGTGCATTCTTAATCCTTTTTTTTATTACCTACTCGAAATAAAGATTCATCATTTACTTATTGCCTCAATGTGATTAAGATAATGATAGTTACTATGATATCCTGGGAAAAGTTATGATTAGTTTATAACTGAAGCCCCATGATACCTACTGGGCCCAATTATTATCCATTTGTTCTAAATATTTGTATTCAGTAACTTTCTGAAGTGGGTCCATCAACTATAATAGAATCAAAATTTTTTTGTATTAGTTTGTTTTACATTCATATACAGGGTGATTCAAAATTCCTTAGAAAGACTTAAACTGTAGATAGAATTTGTTGTTCTGGACCAGAATTAGTAAAATATATTTTTGTAAACTCTTTCATTTGAGAAATATTTGCATTTAAAAATTTTTAATATTTTCTGAGATGCACCTTTTACTACATGGTAGAAAGATCAATTTTTGAAAACAAACCTTCGATAACTTCAAAATGCTTGACAAAAACCCTAAAACATGTCATGGTCAGCACACGCAGACTTCCTTGGTAAATTATTTTAAAGATTCAGAAAAAAAAATATGAAAATTAAATAAATTAATCACTCATTTCTTAGATTAATGATATCTAACCACTGTTCAAATCTTTCTAGGGAATTTTGAATCACCCTGTATACAGTTTTTTTGTATTTTAAGAGCACTGAAAGTACCTATGTATTAACTATACATATTTTGATTATTTAAAAAAAAATCAACTTCTTTCTTGTTGTGCATTGTTTTTCAATTTTTTCCAGTTGGCATTCCGGCAGACTCTGCTGTTTTTTTCCTGACTTTTGCATTAGATAACAAATTCCTTAACTCTTCCCAGTTTTCGAACTTTCTGAACCCTGTTACACTTAAGTCTTTTCATAGCTTTTAACTATGCACATTATAACAAACACTTAATAGCTGTTTACTGCAAATCACACAAGATAATACCTGTTAATCTACACCCCCTCAATAAAACTCAATTTGGATATTATGAAAATTAAGTACCAATTTATTCCCCTCTACATTATTTGAAATTTTTTACTTAAAATTAAGAGCTTTATTACCAAAACTTTTTTTTTGCTAAAAATTTAATTTTTAAAATTTTCAGAAAAATTGTGGCAGGATGTGAATGGAAGATTTTGATTTTCATTTAAAATGATACCAGTGGGCAACCTTTTAACTTAAAAGCATCTATCTCACACTAGCCTTTGATAAAAAAAGGGTTCAATTTGGAAGTACTTTTTTTACCCATCAAGGCATCTCAAATAATCAATCTTAAGGGTGAGATTTTGATTTTCATTTAAAATGATACCAGTGGGCAACCTTTTAACTTAAAAGCACTAGGACTATCTCACACTAGCCTTTGATAAAAAAAGGGTTCAATTTCGAAGTACTTTTTTTGCCCATCAAGGCATCTCAAATAATCAATCTTAAGGGTAACCAGTGGAACATTTGTTTAATTATTTTTTCTCTTCTCGCTTGTTAGTCCTTTGAGTGTTCCATACCAATCCAATTTTCAATTTTTGTTATTGGAACCCAGATCTTTTGACTTTTTTGTTTAGATTCTTTTCGGTTAAAGTAAGGGGATTTAGGGTTCTCTAGTGGTAAGTTCTTTCTTTCTTTTTGTATTTTTTTTGTCCCAAATTGGTGTAATGACACATTTTGCCTTTTTTCAGAAAACATCTTAAGTAGGTATTGTTCATAATTGGAGTAGTCATTGCAATAGTAGTAATTTTTGTTATAATGCACACTCTGTCAGTGTCTTAGGGCCCAGTTACTCAAGTTTTAATGCATAATGCTCAATGCACAATTTTATCTTCTCTCTCTACTTTTTAAAGGGAAATAGACAAAAATCAAAAAATTAAGCATTAGGCATTAAGCAATAAAACTTGAGTAATTGGGCCCTTATTAACAAAAAATTACAACTATTACAATGACTATTCCAATTATGAAGGATATGTTACTTGATTTGAGTGTGCAGATTCCCTGCACATATGATTCATAGAATGTGCAAATTCTTCTAGGTACTCTCTTAAAAGTTATACTGATAAACTATCGCCTATAAACAGCTCTTAAAAAAAGAACAATAGGAAAAGAAACCTAAAAAACTGATCAGAAAACCCTGACCTATGCAGTTTTTTTGGTCACAAGCAATGTATCCTACAGACCTATATTTTAATTTCTTTTTAACAGAACAGGCGCAGTAATTGGTTAATTTATGGGATTAATTAATTGCTTACTTACACCGCTGAAAACTGCTAATTAAACCACATGGATAAACTTACGATAAACATGAAAAAGTAAAAAAATATGCTGATTAAAATTTTTGATGCAAAAAATTGCAGCGTTGTCATCTGTCAAAAATTGTGGGTGAAATGGCCAGATGACCACCCGCCCATATTGAAAGCCTAATTAAAAATGAAAGTGTTTTCTCTAGCAACAATCCTTCATTATTAAAAGCTTCAACATAACCCAACTATACTTGCGTCAACATTTTTTTTGTGCTTGGTTCAGTTTTCTTGATCTTTATTTTTTTCTTTGATTTTTCATTTGTTTAAAGGGTCAAAAATGTCGCGAAGAGGTAGAGGAAGGATTACAGGGAGGCCTCGAATAAGGAGGGACGTGGACATCAATCCGGAAATGGAGGTAAAAAAATAAATTTGCTTTTTTTATTTACTCTTTGATGGATCAAAAAAACATTCTTTTTTTATTTAAAAAGAAAGAATACTTTTTTGAACCTAAAAAAAACTTTATTTAAAAAACAGGTTTTATTTATAATATAACAAATAAGATAAAATAAATATATTATTGTTTAATGAAAATTCAAAATACTGCAAAAACTTAACTGTATAAAACAACTAAAAGTAATATTTTTTTGAGTCAAAAAGATAATTAAAAATTCTCAATCATCCTCCTCAGGTTTTTTGATTATTCCATATTTTTCAGCAGCCTTAAATGCTTCATCTATGGCCTTAATAATCTTCTTTCTTAAGCCATCTTCATCTGGCAACAATTTCAAAGCCATCATCAACTCCATAATATTAGACTGCATCAATTTTTCTCCTAACTCCTTAGAAGCAGAAATGATGTTTGCAATAATACACACTCCTCTATACTGCAAACTAGCTGCAGGATTAGCTAGAAGACACTGTAGTGAGTCCAACCAATTGATGGAGTCAAAAATCTTCTCACAACACTTTTTACTGTAACTTGTTAAAATTGCTAGGGCCCCAGATGCAGCCATTTGAGTATCTTTGTCGTCTTCTAGGCAACTGGCCACAATAAATTTTACTCTGTCATTGTCACCCTCAAAATACTGTTTAATAACCTCTTCTGATTGCACTAAATTACATATGCATTGTATAGCTGCTCTGCTGATGTATAAATGATCTTCATAAAGATAATGTTCAATTTTTGAGAAACCTCCTTCATTGACAATTCTCTGCCGTGCTGTTTCACTGAGCTGAGCCAAGTTACACAGTGACATTAAGGCTTCAAAATTTTCCAATGCATTACAATCGGGATGTAACAGATTTAGCAGTGGTCTTATGCATTCTAAAGCACGTTGGCCTGGAAAAGCAACTTCTGGATTGATAGTTATACCTATCCTTGCCAATGCTTGTGCTGCTTGTCTTTTTCCTTTTTCAGTGCCATCTAGTGCCAGTTTTATAAGTACTTTGACAGCACCTTGCTGGACCATGATACCTCGCAATTCTTGCTCACTTGCCAAGGCATTAAAAACTCTGGCTATTAGTTCTCTGGAGTTGGGGCTCTCAATTTTTGATAAGGCAACCAAGGCAGTTGTGACATTTTCTTTACCAAGGGTTAAAATTCTTTTGGTGACAAAATCAGGATCATCTAGTTCATGCTCTTCTGGTATGTGCTGTTTGGCAAATTTGGCCAATTCAACCATTTCTGGAATAACTTCTTGTTTCTCATAGGCATTACACAGATTGACCAATGTGGTTACAACACCATAAACTGCACTCTGATCTCCAGTCTGTGCTAACTCAACAAGTGCTTTTAGAGCTTCCTTGTCCTCTAAAAGTTTCTCTTTTACCTCAGCATCTAGTGTCAAATAACTTAAACCTTCTGCAGCCCATTTCCGGATATCAGTGTCCTTGCCAGGATGTAACAAAAACCTCCTGCAAGCTTCAGCAAGTTTCAGAGAAGAACCTTCAGCAAAGGGTTTAATAGTGGCATCACTGCCACCATAAGAGCCTAATTTACACAAACCCACTAAGGCACGAATTTTGATGTGATCGTTTTTAGATCTATACAGTTTTTTGAGAATTTCAGCACCTTGGGCAATTATTGATTTTGCTTTGTCTGCTTTGCTGGCTGCTGCTATGATACATTCACAGGAAACTTTTTGCTGAAGTTCGTCTTCTGTGTTTGCCATTACCAAGATCATTTCTAAAATACCTTCTTTGCCAATTATTGTGTTTCCAACATCCAGAGGGCCTCTTAAAAGTGCCGTTATGGCTACTGTGACCCTTACTTTGGACTCAATGTCTGGTGTTAGTAATTTATCTTTGATAAAATCTTGTATTTTTGTTAAAAACTTCTCCTTAGCTTGGTCATAATACATATTTTCATAGATTCTAGCCAAGCATACTGCAGCAATAGTCCGAGTGGAAGGAGTTATGCTCATGGCACTCTCATATTTATACTCTTCTAGTTCGCTTGCACAATCCATGAGTCTGGCAACACCACCCATTTCCACCAACTGTTCTGCCCAACTTAAAGTTCTATAATCAATATTTCTTGTTAGCAATTCTATAATAGCATCCCGAGCCAAACCGCTGATTGCCTGATTGTTTATTGAACATGTCAAACAGGTTAGAAGTGTGTCAATTGCTTGTTTGTTTTTCTCAACCAACTCCTGTTTGGGTTTGGACTCAGGCTTGTTTTCCATTCCAGATAAAGTGTTGAGTACAGTTTGTAAACAATATTGAGCTGCATTTACTATCTGTTCATTTGTTGAGTCCAAAATTTCCAGAAACCATGGTATTCCTACATCTTTTAGCACTTTTTTGGTCTTATCTTCATTATGTTTACAAAGTTCACCTATAATTCTTATGCCATTAACATATATTTCTTTATCTTTCTCCATTTTTAACAAATTTTTTATTTTCTGTACAATAGGTGAATTGATCATGATTTCAGAACCTGAGTGTTCTCGAGCTAGCACCAAAAGATTTTTTATGGCTGTAACTCTTTTCTCCTTATCATGAGTTGGATCAAATACAATCTTTAACATACTTTCTAGCTTATTAGATGTTTTAGCATTCTCTCTGGCACGTTCCTCAACAGTCCTATGAAGCCTCTGCAAATAGGGCTGAATTGTTTTGTTTGATGGATCATCTTTAAATATCTGTGTAGCATCTTTATAGGCTTCTTCAAAACGTTGTAAAGATTCCAAAGCCTGACATCTACGAAAGAGTGCCTTAGGATCATTTGGGGAAATTTCTAAACACTTGTTACAGTCTTCCACAGTCTTTTCAAAGTTTTCCTGTTTCAAGTACACAGCTGCTCGGTTTTTGTAATAAACACCAAGTTCTTTAGATTCTCCTTTCACTTCATTAATAGCCTTGGTGTAAAGCTTGAGTGCTAGATCATAGTTGCCACATCTGAAAGCCTCATTACCTTCCTCCTTGTATTTCTCGCACTGTTCCATGTCTACTTTCATCTTGGTACAACAATTATATCACAGAACTCTTTTTAGCCCCTTTTTAGGTTAAGTCACTGATTTTTACACAAGATCTTAACTTATTTTTAAACCGCGCACTTTACGAAAGTATTTATATATTCTGGATCGAATTTTCTCGGTCGCTTTGAATGTTCTAGATATTTCTAACTAAATTAAAGCTAATTTTAGCCACACACTGGAAAACACTTCTATTTATGTTATTGCATGTGAAGCTAGGTGCTAGGCTTCGAAAAGGCCCTTTAGCCAAATTTGTTTAAAAAAAAAGAAGAGTTTGACAATCAGCTGTTATAAGACGTGATTTTGCATTTTCAAATATTGAAATAAAAAAATTAGTTGACAATTTAACAGGACTATTTGTATACATAGAAATTACAAAATGGTATGTTATTGCATTGTGCCACCTTGTTTTGCTTGAAATTTGCTTTTTCCTTTGGGTATTTGCTTTGTCCCCTTTAAAGCCTATTTATAGACAAAGTTCATGTTGAATGCTAAAGATGACACTTTGTCCATACTTTCTTAATTAAATATAGTATGTAAGGTAAACAGTAATTTAACTATAGATCAGATACAGGTTTTCAAAAGTCCAGTATTGTTTAGATTCTGATCAATTTTTAGTTTCAGTTTGGATTTAACATGTTCCATGACATACCAAGGCCCTTCAGCGTAACTTATCAAAGTTATTCAGTTGCTATGTTACCAGGAAATGAACGGCAAGATGTGGAACGGGGAGGCAAAAGTAAGCATTTTTGACATCAACTTTTTAATTACATATTATGAACATAAAGAAAGAAAATAATGCCATTGTATTTTACTTTTGTTTTTTTAGTTATAATGCCACCTAGCGCTCTTGAACAACTAACAAGACTGAATATCAACTATCCAATGTTGTTTAAACTAACAAACAAAAGAACTAATAAGGTGACACATTGTGGTGTGCTGGAGTTTGTGGCAGATGAGGGGAAGGTGTACTTGCCTTTATGGGTGAGAAATTTTATCTTGATTTTCACAGATCATGCCCAACAACTTCTTATATCCTTCCATTCTATTTTTCAGATGATGCACAACATGGTTTTGGAAGAAGGTGACTTGGTTCAAATGGAAAGTGTCTCCCTTCCAGTGGGTACGTTTTCCAAATTTCAGCCCTTGTCTCCCGAGTTTTTAGACATAACAAATCCAAAGGCTGTTTTGGAAAACTGTCTCAGATCCTTTGCCTGTCTAACAACAGGTAGGTCTTGCCAAGAAACTCTGGCTGAAATATTTTACAAGTGGGCAGGAAAAATAAGGTTATTCAATAAAGGTTTTCCTATAAAGACTGTATTTTTTAATTTAATATAATTGACACATTTTTTAAATATGTTTTGGTCTTTGCAGGTGATGTCATAGCAGTTATTTATAACCAAAAACTCTACGAAATGATGGTATTAGAAACCAAACCGGGAAATGCCATTAGTATAATAGAGTGTGATATGAATGTTGATTTTGCCGCACCAGTAGGATATAAAGGTACCTGATATTGTTTTCCTTTTTTTGCTACTTTATTTGTCTTGATGTGATTTGATTATTGAATCAAAATTAATTAATTTATGTGTAATTTCAAATATTGTATGATATTTGACTCTCTCTTAACTTTAAAATATCTACTTTTTAACATATCCAAAGGCGGAGAAAATCGGATTTGCAGAACATCGTTTTTTTGACCGTTTTTTCAAGATGCAGAAAAACTTGCATTTAAATATTAACATATAAAACCATAACCACTTTACAAATATCACTTGTGTTTTTCAACTTATTTTTACCGCTGATGTCAAATAGTCTATCATTTTTCAGAAAAAGACAGAACTATTGCCCTGAACCATGTTTTCTCTATCCTATAAAACCCCTAACACATCATATTATTATTATGCACACATCAGTTTTTTGGTAAAAATAACTTTTAACATTGGTCTTGAAACTCATAAAAAAGGTTGTAAAGAGACTGCTAATGTTGTCATCTCTCTCACTCTTATATTGGAATTGGACAAATTTACTTATAAAAAAATTCCTACTTTTGGTGATGTAGGTAGGTACCTACTCAATTATTGTTTAAAAAATCAAGTGAGTTATAAGAAATTTGTGATAATTTCCTAAAACTAAACTGATATCACATAATATGAAATGAATACCGACCCACTACCTACCTATTAAACTTTTACTATGGAATAGAGGACCAGTGGAGTACCCAGGAATTGACTTCGGGGGAGGGGGTTAACTGTAGAGGGCTATGACAGTAAACAAACGCACAACGAAATCAACATAAAGGAGATAATTTTAACTGTCATCTTTTAGAAATTTAGACGAACTAACACAGAATTTCAATACTTTTTAGTTTGAAAAAATAAAAATCTGTAATCTGGCCTTCTATTGATCCCAAATAACAGACAGTATTAGTATTAATTGAATATTATTCCAAAGTGTACCTCCAATCATGTATAATTTTATGGTATAGGACAGAAAGAGACAGACAGAGATCCTGAAAGTTTTTTTCATGAACATGTGCCACATCCCCCTATATATTATCTGCGAATAGAAACCGAACCCGTGGTAACACCTATTATTTTTATTTCTAGTCTATCATGTCATGTGTCTGAGATTGGATTTTTTTACGCAAATTCCATTTAGGCTAAATAAGTAGGTATACCTATTTATCTATGTGCTCATATATCATTGCAAAGGATAGAAAGAAAAACCACGATTTTATTTCTGTTTTTTTTAGAAAATACTACGATTTTTGAAATCAGCAATAAAATTTAGCCCAAAAACATCTGCCCCCCCCCCCCCCTTTAAATGAGCTGCAGCGTGTGTAGTTTTTCCTATGTGATGGAGAGAGAAAGCAATAATAATGACCGTATCTCTACCTTTTTTTGATTTTTTTTTCAGGTTTATGTTCATGATATACTTCTTCAGAATAGAGGGAGAAAGCGTGTCTAGCGTTCATGGAAAACTAGTCTAAAAACATGTCTTAGTTAATGAAGATGTTTTTTTTGTGATTTTTTTTTTGCTTCCATTTTGAAAAAAAATCATGTCCGATTTTGTTCGATTTTGGGTATGTTGAAAAGTAGGCAAATCTAAGCTGAATAACGTTAGAACCGCTCGTGTTGCAATTTGTTCAAGGTAAAACGCTAATTTCAATGGACTAAAGGGTATTAATGATAAAATAGTGGCAGGATTTAACATTCAAAATTGAATATCTCAATTATTAAATCCCACTTTTATTTTTGATGAAAAAAGATATGGAAAAGGAACAAGCATGAACACCTACATCTGAATACATGGGATTTAATAATTACCAAAGGAAAAAGTTACAACAAAACAGAAAAGGAAAGGAATTTAAGCATGAACCAGCCTTTACTTGTATTTTGGCTTTTTGGGCCCAGCTTCATGGCCAATGATTGCTCTTCTAGAAAAATTGATCACTTTCTGAGGTGTGCTGACTTTCGCCAAGCCAGTGCTTTCCTTTCGTCAAACAGTTCCTTCTCCTTGATACTTTTTTCTTATTCGCACAATTGTGGCCTTGTTTTGACCATTATAATCCGCTACTCCACGAACCGACCAACCACCGTCTTATTTATTTTTGACAAATTATAATTCCTAAGGTTACTGAATTGTAAGATCCATAATAGTAATACACCATATAAAATTGGCATACGCGTTTTATGTGGTGCCAAGTGAACCAATTTCGATGCGGTTTTTTTCTGATTGGCAGTGTTATTAGCCATAAAAAGAGGCTAAGTTGCTCCAGAGATAATGCGCTTTCTACACACAGATTTGTGTTTAGAGAATTTGAGATCTGGGCCCTTATTCTTCAATTTCGGGGAAGGGAGTGCTTCCGGGAATTAGAAACGCACCTGATTGGCCGAATTTTCACGAACATTCATTAGTGCCGAAGTAGACAGAAAACTGATTTTTCGACCAATCAGATGGGTTTCTGATTCCCGGGAACATTCCCTTCCCCGAAATTGAAGAACACGGGTCATGAAGACAAATATAGTCGAGTGTAATTTATGAACCGTTTATCCGATTTTGATGAAATTTGGTGTGTGGGCAAAGATTTGGCAGTAGTTTATTTCAGTTCAGTCAGGTAAAAAAAAATCACTTCAGAGGCGGAGAGATGGGGGTAGTTTATAGAAAAAATCGCATGGTTGTCGCGGATTTAGAAATTTTTTGATTTTATTTGTTTTTAAAGAACCAGAAGTAGTCAGAAAGAAAGAAGAAGAAGAAATGAACCTGGACCCGTCAGAGTTAATGCCAGAATCTACAGGGTTTGTCGCTTTTAAGGGAGCCGGTGTTCGATTGGACGGCAAAAAAAGGAAAGAATCCACTTCTTCAGGTAATTATTTTTTTGGACAAGAAAAAGTTTTCTCAATTTCTATTTATGTAGTCACGATATTTGTTTCGCAGGGGATGCGCGGGGGTGACAGTTCATAAATTTTGTAAAATGCTTATTAACGGTAGTTTTTTATGCGATTTTTGTCCTCAAAACTGCGAAATTTTCATTGTAAACAAAAACAGCTGAGGGAGTGGAAATAGTTCGGCAAATCGCCAATAGTCGGCACTGAGGAGATTTATGGAAGTCTTAGAACAACCCTCACTAGATAGTACATAGTTTTTGGTCGTGCCAATTTATACCCCAATAACTTCGCCGACAACGATAACTTTAACGCTATTTGACAGTTCATAAGAGCCTTTTTTGGTACAGGTTTTACGTCTACAGTCCGGTTATTTGACATTTATTATAATTTATTAGTTTTGTTTTTAATTTTCAAAATAAAATTAGTTTACTGTGGATTTTCATTCCGAGACCAAATTTATAGCTTCTCAATTAAGTTTGGAAAAAAGGGAGAGGATTCAAAATACCCAATTCAAGGTTCCTATTTAACAGGTCCTCGAACAAAAAAACACGCTTGGGTGTCTTGGGCGCAGCGCCACCCTGTTCGAATGGCGCGGAATTTGATAGAAGCTCGCCAAAACACAAAGGCGCATGTCCTTGTACGTCAAAATTCTTATGTTAACCGTCCGTACCATCGATATACTAACGTCGATGATCCGTACGTTTGCGGCTTATCACGGCAGCCCTTAACCATATATGTCCAAATGTCAACAGTGTCAAGTCGTTTTGGCGTTTTGGGCACGACCAAAACTATCGATATCGATCGACTTCTATTGTGAAGAAAATAATTCCGGCAGCAAAAAAGGGTCTGCCGTAAAACTCGTCTATGTCAGGTTTGTCTGGTGGGACAAAATTAAACAATGAAAAATTCGTGTGTAGACATTCGCTAGTGTGGATGGCAATGAACAAACACAAGCGCTCGCTAGGACATAGCCGTTTGCTTTCGCTTGTTTACTTGTTCGCTTGTTTGACTATTCACGGCGAAGGGACTGTGGATTCTACTGTTGTAAGGCTGGATTCAGACGTATTTGTGTACCACGTGATCAATACCAACCAATGAACTAGAAGGGAATAAATTCACGCACGTTTCAAGGCTACAACGGATTGAAGTTGGTCAATTTTAACTTTTCATGCGTGATTGAGGTTAGGTTTTGTTTAATGTTTACTATTTTTCTTTTTTAAACAGCAATATGTCGTAAGTCAAATATTTGATCAATCAATAAATTCTAATTACGAGGACTTTATTAACAAAAAATCGTATCTATCGCTTAGGCAGTACGTGAGCGTTACAGGGATGGCCGAAAAATTGCCAAAATTGGTCATCCACATGTATCAATCCTTTTAACGGACCCGTTTTTTGTTCATGAAGTCCACGCAATTAGAATTTATCAAAAATCTGTATTAGGAACATATTGATCTCGCTGAGCTATGCAGCGGTACGTATCTACAACCATCTGCCTAGGGAACTTAGAGATATACAGTGTTATTCTTTGTCAGAGTACTTAGATGACAGATTTTAGAAAAAAAAACTATGCCTGAGACAATTTACTTGTTATTTACTTATATTTGTGTATCCAGCTTAGTTTTTAAGTTTTTTGTTTTTAATTTTGTATTGTGTGTTTGCTGAAAACACAAACGTTCCTAGTCAAATATTTGATCTATTCATTATTTTATATCTTGTATTTGCCTTTACTTGTTTCATGAGTTGCCAACCCGTCCCGATTTGACGGGACTGTCCCGATTTGGAGCAAAATGTCCTGCATACTGACAAGACCCTTGTCAGTACACCAAATGTCCGATGAAGTTTTCAACGAAATCGGCACTAAAAGTTTCCAAATAAAATCAGAATCCCATATCTATTGGCCAGTGATTAAATCCTTTCTTTTTTCTTAGCCGCGTTTCAATGTTCTCAAGAAAAATTCTAGCAGTTTCATAGCTTTATTTGCAATAATATCTATGTGTTCAACAATACTGAGTTTTCTATCAAAAAAGACACCCAAGTCGCGTGATAATTGCAAGGTTTTTCCAAATTGGAGTTATCCAACTGATAAGTAAAATCTGTATGGTTTAATTTTCTATAAAAATATGTCAACATTCAGGGATAAATTGTTATATTCACACCATGCTGAAACCCCATTCAACTCTTCTTTTTGCAAAATATGGCAATCCTCCAAACAAACAAAATACTGCACGAGAAAAATTTACAGTTTTATGAAAATTACTGGTAAACCATCTGGACCACAGGTTCTTGTGTAGTTTCACTATTTTTTCCTACGACCACATATGAAAATAATGGATTTCATACGATTTGCATCCTTAGAAAACGTTAAATTTCACCTGTGTGCAAAAATTTTTTGCGCACATGTGCGGAAAAGCAGTTTTATTTGATTTGTGCGAAATTAAAGACCAATTTTTACAAAAATTAGAGCAATTCAACAGCGTTCGTAGGAAAAGTAGCGTACACAACTCGATAGTAAGTAACCTCGGCTAACGCCTCGTTTACAATATTCACACTCGTGTGAAATTTGTTACTTTCTTTTCTGGTTATGTAATATACTATTACTTTGTTTTGTTTCTATTGAAATTTCTTTTAGCAAGCTTGTAAATTAAAATTAAAAAACCATCAATATTTATTGTTCTATTTCTTTTCTAAGCGTTTTTGAAAATGTCCCGATTTTGCATCAAATGTAATGATAATTTAGAACAAATGTCCAGATAAATCAAAATAAAAAGTTGGTAAACCTATTCATGATTTTATTTGTAAAAATAATACTAATTTTATAGATACTTTTATTTTATTTCGAAAATCAGTTAGGAAATAGAAATAGCTTAATTAATAGTTTTACTTTTTTTTTTGTTTGTTTTACTTAAGACGAAACCCATACTGTATATTAACAGTATGGGTTAACAGTAAATATTAAAAAGAAAAATATACATTCAAACATAAACAAAACAATGACCTAACCTCAATCACGCATGAAAAGTTAAAATTGACCGACTACAATCAGTTGTAACCTTAAAACGTGCGTGAATTTATTCTCTTCGAGTTCATTCGTTCGTATTTGATCACGTGGTACACACGAACGCGTATTTTCCATAAGACGTAATGGTAATAAAAATGAAAATATTGGAAAAGTGGAAAAAGATTCAGATTAAACAAAGTACCTATTTTATAGAGTAATCCTTTTTGAATCAGAAACGAGCATTTTGCCGAAATGTGAGAAATACACTCAAAACTCGCAGTTTAAAGAAGGGTCAGTCCATATCACGTCAACCAGGGTATTTTACCACACCATCTCCGATGTTGATGATTTTTAGTATACATGTTTTTCCTACCAAAAAACTGGAAAATCCAAAATTTCAGACTTTTTTGACCAGTTGTTTATTTTGAATTAATTTTTGAAAATCGAAAAAGTCACTTATTTGTCCTTAACATGTGCGCACAAAATTAGGAATATCCAAAGAACCACTTATAATAGAAAAGTAGGTGAAGGTTCATTTTAAAGCTCTTATAAAGACCTTTCATATGTAATATATAATTTTTGATTTTTTTTTTTTAAAAATTTCAAAAAGGCCATTTTTAATTTTTTTGAAAAAAATATATAATTTTGGTCAGAGTGTTACTTAATTATCCACAAAATTTTATGATGGAGAAATGATGGGTTCAATGTCAAAAAAAATATCAAAAATATTAAGTACATTAAAAATCATGCATTTAAAAAAATAAACATATTTTAGGAGCACCAATAGTGCACTGGATATTAAAATAAATAAATTTGTTGGATGGATACAGGTTTTAAAAAATACCCAGAGGCTTTATCTACAAATTATTTTATTTTAAACTCGCAAAAGAAATAAACAAACTTTTCTACTTCGTTGATAAAAATTAGACAGAAAACACTAAGACTAACTATATACCTTAAATTTATTTTTTTAACTTTCTTTTAAGAATTTCTGATGAATCTGACATTTCTTTTTTGCTGACATTGTAAGTTCTGCCAGTAGCAGTGTTGGGTTCAACTTTTTTTATAAGACTTTCTGGTTTAATAATTAAAATATCTTGAGGTGTTGGGTAAAAAAATGATGAGGCAGGTCCTCGTGGATGAAGAAAGCTTACTTTCAGTTCTCCGCTCTCATTATTTTTCCCCAAGACACAAGCCAGCCACCAAGCACTGTCATATTCTACAGTGAAAAAAAAATAATGCTTCCACCTTTAAAAAGATTATGTGTTTCGACCCACCCTTTTGCCATTTATTTTCTAAGTGATGGTAAACTGCACAACCTGAATTATGTGTTTATTTCGGAAAGCTTGACACATAATACAATTGCATTTCATTTATTTTTAAAAAAATTAATGCCTGATTTAAAAATCAAAATACCAGGACTTAACAAAATTTTTTATTTTTCGGATGGATGTGCTGCGCAGTACAAAAACAAACAGAATTTTCTGAATATATGCCTGCATAAAAAAGATTTTGGTGTTGAAGCAGAGTGGCATTATTTTGCCACCTCGCATGGCAAAAGTGCCTGCGATGGCTTGGGAGGTACTGTTAAAAGACTTGCTGCCAAAGCCAGTTTGCAGAGGCCCTATGACAATCAAATAATGACACCTCTACAACTACAATCTTGGTGTGAAGAAAACATATCTGGCATTGATTTTAAATATTGCACAGAAGCAGATTATACAAATCATGAAATAATTTTGAATAAAAGATTTGCGGAAGTCTTAACAATACCGGGGACACAAAAAATTCATGCTGTAATTCCTCTTACAGAAAGCACGTTTTTGGCAAAACAGTTTTCTACATGCTTAGAGGTCGAAACACATAATCTTTTTAAAGGTGGAAGCATTATTTTGCAAAATATCGAGTCAGGGTTTGTCACTGTAGAATATGACAGTGCTTGGTGGCTGGCTTGTGTCTTGGGGAAAAATAATGAGAGCGGAGAACTGAAAGTAAGCTTTCTTCATCCACGAGGACCTGCCTCATCATTTTTTTACCCAACACCTCAAGATATTTTAATTATTAAACCAGAAAGTCTTATAAAAAAAGTTGAACCCAACACTGCTACTGGCAGAACTTACAATGTCAGCAAAAAAGAAATGTCAGATTCATCAGAAATTCTTAAAAGAAAGTTAAAAAAATAAATTTAAGGTATATAGTTAGTCTGAGTGTTTTCTGTCTAATTTTTATCAACGAAGTAGAAAAGTTTGTTTATTTCTTTTGCGAGTTTAAAATAAAATAATTTGTAGATAAAGCCTCTGGGTATTTTTTAAAACCTGTATCCATCCAAGAAATTTATTTATTTTAATATCCAGTGCACTATTGGTGCTCCTAAAATATGTTTATTTTTTTAAATGCATGATTTTTAATGTACTTAATATTTTTGATATTTTTTTTGACATTGAACCCATCATTTCTCCATCATAAAATTTTGTGGATAATTAAGTAACACTTTGACCAAAATTATATATTTTTTTCAAAAAAATTAAAAATCAATTTTTTTTTTTGTTAAAATTATGTTGTGATATTTCATAAAAAAGAGCTTCAAACTGACTTTAAAATGAGCCATTTATTACTTTCCTAGTGTAAGTGGTTCTCGAGATATTGCTAGTTTTGTACATTCTTGTTAAGGTCAAAATGCTGACTTTTTTATTTTGAAAAATTAAAAAAAAAAAAACTACGAATCAAAAAAATCTAAAAATTTGCATTTTCAACTTTTATGGTAAGAAGAAAATATATACCAAAAATCATCAAAATTGGAATTGGTCGCGTAAAATTTTTGTGATTTTTTGGTTGATTTGATATGGAATGACCCAGAAGCAATGTACTTTTAACTCGCTCGCACTTGCACAGTGTGGATAGGCATTGTCTCTCTAAAACATCGGGCCAGATCGGCTTGAAGAGACAGTTGCGCTATCTGATTTGAGAGATTTGACGTTATCTTTAATTACACGGGTGCAACAGAGATAGGAAGGGGGGCATTTCCACGTTTAATTGCGAATTTTGAGTTTATTGTTAAAATATCGGCAAAATGCTTGTTTTTCCCCGATTCAGAAAGGATTACTCTATAAAAAAAAGCACTTTGCTTAATCTGCGTCTTTTTCCACTTTGCCAAACTTTGGATTTAAGTTAGCATTACGGCTAATGGAAAAACGGTTTATTTACCCTACAGCGGCCATATTATTTTTGTTAGACTGCCCTATAATGTTTTTCTTTTGTCTTGCAGACCCCCTGCCCACGAAACCAGTCTACGTCAGGGGGATTCCCGATTACGACTACGAAATAGGTACGTTGAGATTCATAAGGCGATCGAACAAACCGAAAAATGACGATAAAGATGAAGCAGAGGATTTTACGCCGTTTGCGGGGGCTGGTTTTAGTTTAAGAGGATAATTTTTAATTTCAATTTTTTTTAATGTAAATAACAGGAATTGGAATTGGAATACGGGCTGTGCCACTAGAAGTGCCGACCTGAATGCGCATAATTTGTCAAAAAGTGAAATTATAATAAAGTAAAGGTTCATAACAATACTAAAACAATAAATACGCGAAACTGTACTATCACAAAATCGAAATAGATCATAACCAACTGGCCTAAAACATTACAAGGGTAAAACCGTAAAATAGTGTAACATATTCCCGCTAGATGCCGACACAGTATACAGCCGGGAACAGCTGGGCAGGAAAACCTGTGTAATATATTGCCGCTAGATGCGGTACATAGCCGACAAATAAGATGCTGACAAGCTTTTTGTACCGTCTTTTGCCGCGCTTGTTTTTTATTGTACAGAATGAGTCTGGTTGGTTCTGTTTCAGGGAGGACTATGAATGTCAATTTAAATTGATCGACTGTAGCGAAGCATCTTTAACAAATCAAACGGTGTCCGTCACACCGCAGCGCCATCTACCGATAATATGTTACACTATTTTACGTTTGTTGTTTTTGTTTTTGTAACTTTCTATGTTGATTAACAGAAGATTTCGCTAATATAAATAAATATACTACTCATACTCCTCCCCTTCGATAGTCTGCACTATTCTTCTTTCTAGCTGCTACACCTACCTTTGATCCAATTTGCAAAGTTCTGAATAACGGACTGAGATCATCCCCTTCCTCTTCAACTTTTTCCTTCCTCTTATATGTAGCTATAGCATCTTTGAAGTATAATTTCTCTTCATATTGTGAACCAAGGTGGGGCCTTATACATCTCACTAATCCTATGGGTAAGTCTCAAGCGAGATGACAAGTACTCATCCACTATCCTAATTACTTCTTTTGTTTTTTAAATATTTTCTATATATGGTAATTTTCAAAAGTGGAGTGGGGCGGCAGTAGCTCCTATACGAAAATGCTTTCGATTTAACTCTGTAGTTTCATTTTTATCATATAAAATCTTCTTATATAACACATTATTTCGTCTTTCCTTAGCTAACCTATCCGAACGATTGCTGGAGATCATTTAGTATATAAAAACCTAAGAGTTGAGAATATTTATTTATTATGTAAAAGTCTGTTAACACCAGATGGTTCAGTTCTGCTCCTCTCATTACCAATATAACCTCCTGGAATATTTTTACTTCAACTGTCTCAGGGGTCTGTTGTGAGAGCTCTAGAATAATTAGAAAGCAACGTTTCCTGAGCTAATGTTGAGAAGACATAAATGCTTGAGATAACCAGAACAAGGAAAGAGTCCTTCCCAAATTACTCTGGCTTGCTAGTCACCGATACTGCCACAAAAGGTTTTTAACCTATTGCGGATCCATTGTGTGACATTTTCAGGAGTAACAACCTTTACCATCATCACAACTGCCATAAGAGAAAGTAATAGTCTACACACGATACACGATTATTTCTCAAATCTTCCTCTAAACCCAGGTTATGGTGACTGTTATCTAGTCTAGACTCATTCTGTGGAAGCCTTCTAAAAACTGGTGATATTCCAGCCTCATTTAGCACATCAACAAGATTTGTATTGTTTATGCCATCATAAGCATTACATAATGCCATTATTATACCAACAAGAGCTTGGCCTGTATGAGGAGGACTGGTGTTCGTCAAGTACAACATATCTATAGAAGTGTGATATGTGTTAGATCGCTATCCTTGCCCACTTGCTTGGGAAATTAGTTAGCATACTCTCATCAGGAAAGTATATCGAAAGTACTTTAAGAGAATTTGATTCTTTCTAATTGCTCTTTTCTCATAGAATGGGAATGTCCTGGAGTTGTCTAGGTTTGTTAGTTGGCCTGCTTTTTTCCAGAATAACTCCTTAGATAGACTCATCTTAGAAAGAATGATTATACTTTTTCCGTTGAATTGTAGTTCTTAGGCCAGTACGTTTTGATCAATTTCTGTTGCCGATACGTAGTTTTGTCATTTAAAAATTTTTGCCCACTACTGATTTGTTATTGTAAATTTTTGGAAAGTACATCTTTGCATTGTATTGTTTTACTAAATTATAGACTTTACCCTAATAGTGATTGACTTTACGCCGCTTGCGAAATGACAGTTATGGAATAGCGGTTATGCGATCGGTTGTTTTTAACCTAAACTGTCAAACAATGCCTATTTTCTTAAGAAAAATAATTACTATAACCTCAAAATGTTGGTTCACTTGAAATTTTTTACTTTAATAAATGTAAATAAATTCTGTTTGTGTTTTTAATAGCGAATTTTTGTGAGAAAATTGGTGCGCCACTCGTGTTGCACTGACGCAATTAAAAAATATGCTGTATTAGTTAGGTTAATTTTAATAATAAATATCACTTAAAAATTTACTTACTAGGAAGGATTTATTATTTTTTACCAACGAAACACTGACACCTCTAACAACTTTATAGTAGGTTAAAGGATTAAATCGAAATAGACTTAACTGGCTTTTTAGTTGAGCAGTGTTAATATTTATTTTCTTATTTCTTTCACACAAATTAATTTGAATATCTTGGAACATATAAAAGAAAAACCTAAAATGACATAATCCATCCAATTTAAAGAAGAGGGAAGTTTGTGTCATATCATCTTTTTGGGACACCCTGTGTATAAGAGTGCACATTTTTTTTTAAACTGCTTTTTTTACCTAAAATGATCCTACATAAGTTTTTTTTTTAACCTATAGTTCTCTCAAAAAATCCAGTTTTCCAGACTTTTGGGAGACGGCAATGAAAGTTTCGTACACGTTACCATTTATTTAGAACCCTTAACTTTTTAGGTCATATAACCCCCCCCCCCCAGTAAAAATTTTCAAAAATTTTAATTGCACTGTAATGCATCCCTTTTGCACCACAAAGCACCACCATTAAAACGTTTTGCACACCCTCCTTTCCTCCGCTATGGCCAGTTAAATGGATATTACTTACCCCCTCCCAATCGCCATAGCGGTAAAGGGAGGGGTGCAAAAGGTTTTAATGGTGGTGCATTGTGGTGCAAAAGGTTTTAATGGTGGTGCATTGTAGTGCAAAAGATCTACTACTAGTATCCGGTTGAAAAAATGGCCTTAGCAGAGGAAGGAACGTGGTGCAAAAGGTTTTAATAGTGGTGCATTGTGGTGCAAAAGATCTACTACTAGTAACCGGTGGAAAAAATGGCCATAGCGGTGGAAGGGACGCGGTGCAAAAGGTTTTAGTAGCGGTGCATTGTGGTGCAAAAGATCTACTATTTGGTGCAAAATAATTTTTTTGGATAAAACGACATAAAAATGGCTGCAGTTTCTCGGAGGAGGTGGTGCAAAAGGGCCTGTCTTTTTTTCTTTTTCCAAGACATTTATCGAATTCTTCTGATAAAAAAGTGCTCCACAGGTACAATTTATGTAAAAAGATCTACTATCTGGTGCAAAATAATTTTTTTGGATAAAACGACATAAAAATGGCTGCAGTTTCTCGGAGGAGGTGGTGCAAAAGGGCCTGTCTTTTTTTCTTTTTCCAAGACATTTATCGAATTCTTCTGATAAAAAAGTGCTCCACAGGTACAATTTATGTATTCTTTTAGGAAAACAAGTGTAAGTTTTCTGTGTTATTGCCCTCAATGCACATTTTTCCGCCCGAGCTATAAGAGTTCGTGTTACACTCGATTTTATTATTATTTTTTTTCATAAAAATGGCGGCAAAGGCAGTTTGACGTCATTTTTAGTGGCAGTGACGCGACGCGCGACGATGAAGAAGAATTTTGAGCTCTGTGGCACGGAGATGGTATGTCTTCTTCAAAATAAAAAAAAAAGGTTGTCCACAAAAACGGCATAGATTTGACAACACTGCTTTGCTATTTTTTTGAAAGATCAACCATAGGTGGCATCACTACAATGACATTTTGAGTGAGATCGTGCAGTGTTCAGAACACGGTGCGAACACCATATGTGAGACTAGCCTTCCATTAGCAGATTTTCCGCGCGGATTTCAAGTTATGGTGAAGGTGCCAATCTTGGAGGACAGTTTGTTATTCCTCCAAGGTGCGAATATTTCTGTCACTGTTTCACTCACTGACAGACAAGGTCAAATTTCAAAATCCGCGCGAAAAAAAAGCTTATGGAAGTTAGACAAGTGGCCAGTGGTTATGCGGAACCTGAATTCCAATACTCCTATCGAACTCACTCAGTTTCCGTGGGCCTACCAAACTTTATAATCTCGCATATAAAGAAAAAAAAACATAACTTTTTTGTTATCAGATAATAGATTTATAAAAATCTACAACCGTATCCAAAGGATTTTTCAAAATTTGGAGTATTTTTTTCAAAAAATTAAAAAAAGTTGTTGTTACAGATTTCTGTATTATCGACGAGGCTAAAGAAAAAGCCAGGTAAGATTTTTGACTATTGTTAGCCATGTTTATTTTATTTCGGGAATGAGATACTTCAGCAAAAAACTAGATACGGTTGTGAGGAATTCAAAAATAAACATTCCTGCCAAATTTCAACAGATTCCGTTTTCTCGTTTCCGATATTCTGCCCGGTAAAGATTGGCCCAAAAACAGCAAAGCAGTGTTGTCAAATATATGCCGTTTTTGTGGCCTTAAGACGGCGTCATTTCACATTTCTCTTGGGGGGGGGGGAAGGCATACCTGATTAAAAAAAATATATGAACGAAAAAAAAACATTTCAAAGGATTTAGCGACGGTGAAAAAAAACTTTATTGACGCCAAAATAACTCAAATAAACATAAAAAACAAAACAATTTTTTTGGATAAATATAAATTAAAAAAAAAAACAAAAAAGCTTAGACCTAAACACTAAATTAATGGTTTAGTGACTTCAGTAGGTAACGGCGATGCGGTAAACCGTACCTAGGTGTACTTAAGTTAAAATGTGTTTTTAGGGGGGGGGGCAATTGTCCACCTGCTTCCTGCCCCCAATTGACGATGTTGTTAAGATGTTAAATATGTAGATTGGATGGTTTTTTTTCTTTTTGTTTTACAAGTTGTGTGTGAGGTCATTAAGACTTAACCTAACTTATAGTGCAAATTTATTGCGTGTTCACTTGGGAATATCAGTGTGCCCGTCTAATTTTCTCAAAATAATTCGCTAATTGCTTTAAAAGCCTTCGTCTGAATTTTTCTATGGACCTTTCAGCTGCTTTTTGGTGGTATTTTTTGGACACTAAGTAAAAGTCATACTTTTGATTGGCTATAGAAAAAATCATGGCTATTTTAGGTCTAGATGGCTGTGCTAAGCGTCAATTCCTACTTTTATACGCACCTAAAAGCGCTTTTAAATATGGACAGTTTTAAATACAATCGCTTTGTCCGAGTGTTTTTATATCCTTCATTAAATGTCATTAAATATGTCAGTTTAAAGAAAAAACAAATAAAACAACTTTGTTAAAAACATATTTTTCGGAAAACCAGGGTTGAGTATTTCCGTGTATTTCTTTAGGTTGGAAGCGTTTTTAAAGTGTTTATAACGATTCTAAAATGGGTTTCAAAGCGATAAACCACTTTCTTAAATCGCTTTAAAATAAAGTCGATTTAGTGCTCAAAACGGTTTTAGTGATATGACAACATTTTTACACCGTCCCTATATAAAAGCCAGAGATAAATACGGTTTTTAAAAAACATAAAAAGCAGGTATCAAAATCAGGCAGGTAATTAGAACTGCTTTTGAACATACATAAATGGGTGTCCAAAATGTCATTGCTTGTCAGTAGAATCTAGTTGACCATTTTCTACCGTTTTAAAATAATAATAACAATAATAAAACGCTGTCCTTTCTCACAGCCAGAGGTCTCACCTTTTCCAACTATTCTTAAACGGCGTAGATAAGATACAAACAAAATAGGTTATTTAATATAAATAAGCACATTATTTTATACCTTCAGCAAAAACACGATTCAAAATGAAAAAAAAGTTTTGATCACGGATGCAAAAAAAATTCCCATCCATTTTTTATCCAAATTTAAAGAAAACTAGCGCAAAATGATAGTAGATAATTTCCATCAGCATTTTTGGTTAGAACATAGGATAGGACTCTTTCCCTATACAAATGACTAAATAACGTAAAAAATCGCACTATTCTACCTAATGTCGGGTCCACACCAAACCAACAAAACAAAACAGCAACACGAGAACAATGCGGCAACTTTTTTGTTTTGTTGGTGTTTTCAGCAACTTTTCGTGGTACTGGTCATTCTTAAAAAGTGTTTGAAGCTAGATCGCATTTCTCCACTAATACCGATATCATCTTTTCGTAAATCTTGCAATAATTCCTCAACATAGTCTTTTTGTCGGCCCTTGAAGCTCGGTCTAACCCAAAACCTTTTTTTGTCATAATAAATAAGTCATATTGTTCCTTTGTAATTCGAAATTTCGAGCACGCCACATTTTCTATCGGGGATCACAAAGTTTCCTATATATGGACTGTTTTTGAAAAGTTGCAGTTTTGTTTTGTTAGTCTTTTGTTAATGTTTTTGTTTTGTTGTTTTGGTGTGGACCCGCCGAAATAAGTTGGGCCAGAACTGACGTAAATTTTCCCTCCAAAAGGATTTGATATATTTCTTTCATGCAAAAGTTAACTCGATCATCCAAATTTAGGACAAAAATAGGTGATTTGCGAGGTAATTTGTGACTACCGCGGATATCCAAAAATTGTCTAACTATAGAGACACTACTTGGTAAAAAAGAGCTACAAATTAGCCAATATTTGACATATTTTTGGTCCAACATAGTAATATACTGCTAATGAAGAACATTAAAAAGTAAAAAAGGTTAGGATTCCCTTAGTACTGGTTTACTGAACCTAAAATGCTGCTTGAATAGTACTACGACACTTTTCAGAAAAGCAGTGGATAGTGAGAGAGAACATGGTACTTAAAGAATAAAAATTAATCAATTAATAAAAGACCTTATATTATATTATAATAATAATTATATATATATGTTAACCTACGAAAGTAGAAAGAATGGGACACCCACGTTTGATCAGAATGTGCAAAATCAAACCCTTTAAATAAAAGAGAGTTCAATCATAAAATCATTCACTATATAGAAACTGCAATTCGTTAAACCAATTTTTTATCCGATCCTTATTTCTTCAAACCTATTCAATTAACAAATTCGAAATTTATAAGACCCGTTTTTAATCGAACCATTGTTAATCAAACTCATTCAATATGAAACCCGGAATTTTTCAAACCATTATTTGTCAAAACCGGAATTCGTAAAACCCGTTGTTTATCAGAACACGCAGGTGGCGCGGCGTTTGCATTTGTCGCTGCTACGCGCGCATACTTGTACAGGTAGCGGTCAATAGATTGTGTATAGATGTCACTTGCATTCCAGTTAAGAACAATAGAGTGACATCTACACACTACCTGTGAATACTTTTAGCCAAGTGTGCGCACATAGAACGACAAATGCATCGAAACGCCGCGCCACCTGCGTGTACGCCTCCGGTTCATGTAATATTGGCGAATGCGCAATCAACTTAGCAAAAATTTTCTGATAAACAAAAATAATGGTTTGACAAATTTTGGCTTTTATTAAAAATGAGTTTTGGTTCGATTAAAAACGGGTCTTATAAATTTCAAATTTTTTATTCAATGGGTTTGAAGAAATAAGGTTCGCATAAAAAATTGGTTTAACAAATTGCAGTTTTTATGGTGAATCGTTCTTACGATGAAAATTTTTATTAAATACGGTCTGATAAATTCCTGGTTTGATAAACCATGGGCGTTCAAAGAATGCAGCAATAATTCCCACATACCAATTAAACATTCCTGTAATGTAATAGTCATATACTTAGAGAACAAAGAATGTGATAGGAACGTTACATTTTACCATTGGCAATATTACTAACACATGCCGGCAATAAGTTACATTCTATAAATGTGATAGAAACGTAACGTAAAACATGACTATAACACTGACTATAATACGACCAGAGCATTCTTTTTTAAAGAATTATAATAATATACCTGGGACTGACTAGAATATCCCACATAGCAAATATATATCCCTATTGAAAAACATGTCCAGATGGCCACGAGATGGATATCCTAAGATATGCAGGGGATATATATCCACAAGAATATCCACCAAATATGCATTGAGGTACTACTTGAGATTAGTTATCAAAAGATTACCTAAATAACTAATAATATAATAATATTACCTGCTACATAGGGAATATATTTATTCCAGTGCCATCTACCTCTAATAAATGACATTAAACTAAATTATAATTATAAATCATGTAAATCGCGTTCTTTTCACAAGATAGTAATATTTGCAGCAAACCTGACAAAAATAATCTTTTTGGCAATATACATAAAATAACTTAATTATCACGTTATCATGGGAATATTATTATCTTATTACCAAAGAAATATAACTATCACAAACTCTTAAAGAATATTCAACAAAAAAATAAGTCTGAAACATTCCTGTCATATTCGCAATAGAATATTCCAAAATCACTTTGAGAGAATATTACTATAACATGAATATTCCTCCAATGTTATGGGGGAAGGGATACAATAAACAAACCAGCCCCAGTGTCAGGGAAACCCTAAGCTTTGCTGTGTAGACATTAAATCAACCATCTGCATTTCGAGATGCAATATCTACAACCACACCTGTTAACCTCTCCCCAACAGAAACTAGGTAGAGCCTACTTTACCGTCTTTACCAATAGCCGGTTCGCGCTTATACAAAATAGTAGAGAAAAGAACAACACGTTGAACGTAAAAAACGGCTTGAAAAGTTTACCATTAAATCTAAACAAAGCGTATAGACGTTGTTTTTGAAATAACGCGCCTTTAAATAGCAAAGTGTGTGAGCACGTCAATATGGCAAATTTAAACGCGATTTTTGTTTTTTCTTTGGTTTTGGCGTGTTCTGTCGCCCAACATGATCATCACGACCACTCGGGACATAATCACGAAGAGCATAGGGTATGTATTTATTAATTTTTTGATTATCAAATTATGGTACATGGGGTACTTATACAGTGTGTCCCAAAAGTCTGCAATAATGGATTTTTTTGAGAGAACGATAAGTTATTTTTAAAAACATATTATACGATTATTTTGTGTAAAAAGGCAGTTCGAAAAAATGTATACCCTTTCATACAGGGTGTCCCAAAAATAAGATATGATACAAACTTAATTACCTTTTTTAGTCCACCATACCAATTTTTACTTTTCTTAATTTTATAAAAATGAGTTACTAAGGTTCCAAATAGCCTTAATCGATGAAAAAAAAAAGTTGTCTGTCTGTATACACGATAACTCAAGAATGCCTTAATCGATTTTAACAAAATTTGGTACAAAAATCCTCTCTCGGCTGACCATGAACCGATTAACTTTTGGGTAGAATGGTGGGGGGTTGAAGGGGGGAAAAGGGGGATAAAATATTTAAAAAAATTGTAACTTTGGAACAAAAGCATGTAGCGGTATACGGTTTTCAGATTTAAGTTTCCATGAATATGGACTGCAAATTTTGTTATAAAGTCCAAATTTGTGGGAGCTTTAGTTTCAGAGTTATTTGAAAAAACGTTAAAATATATAAGAAAAATCATAAACTTTTTCATGAATATGGACTGCAAATTTTGTTATAAAGTCCAAATTTGTGGGAGCTTTAGTTTCAGAGTTATTTGAAAAAACGTTAAAATATATAAGAAAAATCATAAACTTTAGAGTAAAGCAGCTATTGATATGCGGTTTTCACATTTTCGTAAATATTACCCAAAAATTTTGTTATAAGGTTCAAATTTTTCAAAGCTACAGTTTTCGAGATATTTTCATTTCCTTTCAACATAAAATAATTGATTGTATGGTGGACTATCCGTGCTTTCTAGTAGGGATGGAACGGACTCCCATTGGGCCGAACTACCGGACCTCGAATGTCCGGCCAAGCTATTAGACCAAACCCCGGATGTCCGGGCAGACTTTTTAGTTAAATTATTTTCCCCATTATTTAAACTACTTTAACTTTTAAAACCATATATTGTAAAATATTGTAATATTTATGAAGACAAACGTTTTAGATTAACCCCACCTAATGCTGAAAAACTATTGTTTATCCACCATAACCTAAAAAAAAAATAAACTAAATGACTACTAAGAACCTTATTCAATGTCATATTTTATTTATGGACCCTGTTTTTACTGTTGTATTTTGTATTTATTTTTTGGCCGAATATAACAAAAATTGGCCTACTTTTGTTTTATTTTATCTAAAAGTATTTTTTTAATTAAAAAAAATCCGGCCGGATTTGGTTAAAAACCGGACGTCCGGCAGGGAAGCCGGACTGGCCAGATTCGGTACATCAACCGGACGTCCGTTCCATCCCTACTTTCTAGCACCAATTTTTCGCAGCTTTCACAAAAGGGGGGGGGCGTAAGGTCAAAATTTTTTAAAAGCAAAGAAAAGGTTTTATGCAAAAGGGCGCCGCAGGCGAAAATATTTGAAAAATGATCAAAAAATTTTACTGTTTTTATGAAAAACCGGCGACTTTTAAAATAAATTCGATTGCCCCCCCCCCCCCCGCCAGGTTTTAAAATACTTTCCATTTACTACGTTTATACGCACATAAAACCGGTGTTATGTATACGTCCTTCATTAAATGCCATATGTCAGTTTAAAGAAAAAAATAATAAAATAACAAAGTTATATAACAGCAGATTTTTCGGTAAAACCAGATTTGAGTATTTCTTTAGGTTGAAATCAATGCTCTAAAGCATTTTTAAAGTGTTTATATCGATCCTAAAATCGGTTTTAAAGTGATAAACCACTTTCTTAAATCGCCTTAAAATAAAATCGATTTAGTGCCTAAAACGGTTTTAGTGGTGTTTATACGACAAAATTTATTTTTTAGAAAAATCCAAAAATACGTCAACTAATATTTTGAGCGGTCAAAATTTTCGGCATAATAATTTTATGAACTAACCCTCATAAAAAGGTCTATTCCCATACAACTTTCTTTTTCAAACGAAAATACCCCGCCTATGGCACCTTGTTGGAAAGCTTATGAAAAAAGGAAAACGCTTGTGTAATTTTTTTTGACATTTGTCAATCTGTGTATCAAAGAATCTCAAAAAACCTTTGTGTCGGACTTTAAATGGAACATTGCCCCTAGCGGTCTGGAAATTTGTTTTTTTCCTTTGAAAAAAAGAGTTGTATGTGAATATTCCCTTTCTGAAATGAGAGTAGGTTCACAAAAATTTTAAGACGAAAATTTTTATTGCTAAAAATATTAGTTAACCTTTGGATTGGATGGATTTTTCTAAAAACCAATTATTTTTTGAGAAGCGTTTATCTTTTTCCATAAGCTTTCCAACAAGGTGCCACAAGCGGGGTCCTCTCGTTTAAAAAAAAAGTTGTATGCGAATAGACCCTTTTCTGAGGGTCCGTTCACAAAAATTTTATGTCAAAAATTTTAGCAGCTAAAAATCTTAGTTGAAAATTTTTTTAACCCGCTACGGCCAATATTCCATTTAAAGTCTCGACCCTTTATTTATGGATTGGAGGAGTGGGGAAAGCATATTTTTTTATAAATAAAGCATCGGTTGCGCCCTTTGTGAGTTAATAATAGATTTTTTCGGTTTTGTTTGTTTGTTTGTAGTGGGGAAAGTATGTTTTTTAATGAAATTAATTGGAGCTCTCCTAAATCGAATAAAAAAATAAGTATGAAAATTGGTGGAGCCGTTTGGAAAAATGAAACCAACATCCAAAAATAGTATATTACATAAGAAGAGAAGAAAGTGACAAATTTCACACGAGCGTGAATGTTGTGAACGAGGCGCTAGCCGAGTGCAACAACAAGCGAGTTTATGTAAGTTACTTTCTATCCAGTTGTGTACGCTATTTTTCCTACGAACACGATGCACTTTTAAGCACACTAGTAGGAAATAGTTATTTACCTAACAAGTGCGGAAAGTTATTTATACTTTTCCGCACGCACCGGCGTTTGCGCGAACGACGCGCCAGCGGAGTTCGGGCAAGTCGTAAGTGCGGAAAATACTTTCCGCACGCGTTAGGTACAACATTGTTCCTTCGAGCCTGTGGAATATCAAAATATTTTGTCATTTTTTTAGTTAAACCTAGCAGACTAAAAATGAAAAAATAGTCAAAACTACGAATTTTATGTTTTATTCAGAACTAAACTTTAACAAGCTTAAAAAATTAATTTTTATGTTGCATCGTCGACTTCAAGTCTTGATTCATTACTGAGCAACAGCGTGCTCAACGACAAGCGTGTTCAACAGCGTGCGTAAAAATTTTTTTTCGCGCACGGCGTGCGGAAATTTTTTTTCACGCACGGCGTGCAGAAAAATGACACTTTCTGCACATGTGCGGAAAAATTTCTACACATGTGCGGAAAAATTTCTACACACGGGTGAAATTTGACGTTTTCCAAGGATGCAAATCGTGTGAAATTCATCATTTTCACATAAGGTCGTAGGAAAAAATAGTTTTTCTAAAAGGTGGTGAAATGTATTCACGCATGCACCATTTTCAAATACGTATAGCTGAATAATTTCGGATATCAATTTAAACTTTTATTAACATTGTGATGTTAATTAAAAAACAAATAAAAAACGTAAATAGATTTCTTCAAGTAGAAAAGGTCACAGTAAAGGTTGCACGATTTTAAAGTAGAGTTTTCATTATTAAACCGAAGATCTAATTTATTTTGTAATTCCGCCGACTTAATGAAAAATTCTTCGGGAAAGAATAGTGTTTTTATTTGCCGCTTTTATAAAGAAATATAGGCCATTCCACAAAAATGCAGAATGATGTCCCGTACGTGACGTAACTAACAAAGCATACAGGGTGTCCTAAAAATCCGAGTCCATCCTAATATCTCCAGAACCAAAAGCGACAGAGAAGTAAAATTTTACATAATTAAATAGTTTACAAACAGGTATCTTTTTGGATGCTAATTGTGGGGCAGGGCAGCGACAATACTTTTTTTTTTAATGAGATACCCTGTATTTTCTAAAATTTGAATAGAGCTTTTCATTGTTTCCAAAAATACCTAATATGTTACCTTTTTCTCTAACGGTTTTTAAATAAAATGACTAAAACTTTTAAATAAGAGCAATTATTGAGATAAAGAATCACCGAATATCGGTTTTCTTGTTTAACTCATTGGTTTCATGGAGATGATTTTTCCATTTTATTCAAAATCTGTTAGAGAAAAAAGTAACATATTAAGTTATTTTTTCCAAAAAATATAGATTATATCTCATTTAAAAAAAGGATCGTAGCCTTCCTAGCTCCGCCCCTTAATTACGGGTGCGATGATTAGTATCCAAAAAGATACTTTTTTGTAAACCATCTAATTGTGTGAAATTTTACTTCTCTGCCTCTTTTGGTTTTGGAGATATTAGGGTGGACTCGAACTTTTGGGACACCCTGTATATTAAACTACAATTTTTTTTAACTTAATAATATTATTTATATGGAAGATTAACCTCTTATATTTATGGGAAAAATGGCGCAATATCCTATACTGATGCTCGTATATGCCAACGCCCGATTAGGTTTTAATTATGATTATATACTAATCGGTGTTTACAATGTAATGTTTTATATTGAAAATTTGTTTGCCAAGACTCATTCCAAACTCCGATTAGTGTTAATCATGATTAAAGCTTAATCGAAGAATTTTCACGTTGGTGGATATGGATATGAGGAAAATTTTAGCCAAACAATCTTGCTAGAACAAAAAAGTTTTTGGCTAAAGCTCCAATACAACAAGAATGTTTAGTAACACTAGCAAAACGTGAGACTAGCAAAAAAGGTTCTTGTCTCGCTATTTTAGGAAAAAACTTTTTTGTTATCTAGCAAGATTGTTTGGCTAAATAGCCGCCAGACATTAGAATCACTTTGCTACAAATTTTCCTCACACAGTTAAAAAACGCATAGGTTCTTATGAATGTTGGTGAGTTTTTATGATGTTTGATAGGGTTTTATAAGATTCTACAAGCCAAGCTGTGTTTCTTGTCAAAACTGATAGAAAAAGTACGGATTTTTCATGAGATTTGATTAGGTTTTTACAATTTTGTTTCACATACCGCATAGAAATCATATAAAATCTGCTAAAACATTATAAAATTTCGTCAGACTTTTCTAAGAGATTTGACGCGGTTTTTTTGGCAAGGCAGTGTAGAAATATTACACGAGTTTAAATAAAAATTAAACTGGTTTGTCCAGTACGTGACCAATATTTTAATTGTCTGCGTTGTCCTTTTGTTACTATTGATTTCAATCTAAGGTTAAATTTTTAAATCAAACCCCCCCAGAACCATTTAACAAATGATGTTAGGTGGTTCTGGTTGGGTTTGTAAACTCAGCAATTGAGCAGTCGCTACCATAAGCGCGTTCTTGATATGTTCCGATGCCAGCAAGTTCCATCGGCTTTAAGAGCCGATGCCGATCGCCGGATGGATTTATATAGACAGCTAGAGTGAATTTTGGATACCTGCGCTGGATCTGTTAAAAACCTTCGACTGCTGACAGCGCACTCAGGAATCGCTGAATTTAAGCTGATTCAAAGAACTCGCCCTTCTGTTAGACAAAAGTGCCTGACATATTTTCATTTTTACAAACGACCACAATCAATGAGAGACAAATAATAGACGTCGATTAACCATAAGGGGCCCAAATATTTTCAATGCCACATTTTGTAGCCTTGTTGTACCTATTTTGTTACTGTTAAATTAATTTTGTAGCTGAAGCCGTTTTCGAGAAAACGCGAACTCCCTAGCTTAACCGTTAAACTGAGGGGCCCCCCATAACTTCAATTCTGCTAAAGCTAGAAAGTTCTAATAAACACCACATTTTGTAGCTCAGCTTGTTCGAGAAAAAATAAATATTTTGCCCATTAAAATAAAAATATATCATAAAGGGCAACAGCTACAAAATGTTTAATACGTCAGAGGAGAGCCAAAAACTGTGCTTTATGCAAAAACCATTAAAATGTGAGAGCCCCCTGGTAAATAAGGAAAATATATCACATAGTACATTTGGCCTTAATATTTAAAGGAAAAAAACACGCGTTTTTAAAAAAAAACTAGGTATATTTTGAAAACTTAACATGTGATTCCCTCGAACAAGCCGAGCTACAAAATGTGGTGTTTATTTTGAACTTTCTAGCTTTAGCAGAACTGAAGTTATGGGGTGGTCCCTCAGCTTAACGGTTAAGCTAGTGGGTCGCGTTTTCTCGAAAACAACATTAATTTAACCGTAACAAAACAGCTACAAAATGTAGCATCGAAAATAAAGGGTGGGCCAAAAAATCTTTTGAATTTGCTATAACTTTTGATGGAATCGGTCGATTTTAAAATGTTTTGACTTTTTGGAAGGACAAGACATGAGACTTTTCCGATCCGTTCCAAAATTTGACATTTTCTAAAAGTCCAATATGGCGGACCGTTTTAAATAACGGGAAATTTTCACACTCCCTGCAAAAAAAATATGTGTGGCACTGGATGAAATCTAAGTCATTGTGACAAAAGCCTTATGTATTCTCTCTATACCAAGACATTACATAATTAAATCGGTTAAGAAATAAAAAAAATACGGGCTTTTATATTGAGTGAAGTTGTTTGCTGTAACTTTAGATAGAAGTACAAGACTTAAGGCTTTTATGGGTAGTTTTCACCTCCCCCCCCCCTCTTCCCCGAAACAAAAATTATGTTTGGTACCTATACTGAACAAAATCTAAATTAATGCGACAAAAGTTCCCTTCCTGCTGCATATATGAGGTATCAATAAATTAAATCGTTTAAGAAATTAAAAATTGATCATCAAGTATGCTGACATAAACTAAATGCCCCTTTGCTTAAAATTTGCCTGTTTCTGCATATAGGAAAATGTCGTAGATTTTATTAGGCCCCTTGAGCGACCTGCTAACAGCCCCGCTTTGAATCTGGTAGGCAGTCATTATTGGGGAGATTTAGAAAAAGAACTGTACAGAAATGTGTCAAGTCATCACAGAGGCCCATCGAAGTTTGCCCCAAAGAAACATTACCAATGCTTTTAATAAATGGCCTGACGATTTGCGTCTTAAGAACACATGAGGATCAGCCGAGAAAATCTGAGTAGCCCGATTTAGATTATTATACGTTAACTAATGCTTATTTTTATTTAAATTTAAGTGTGCAAAAAAATTTATAATAAATATAAGTGTTTGATAAACTCAGCACGCTCGGCTAGCTAAAAAATCAGTAGTTTAAAACCACAGGAATTTTTTAAATTTTCTTACAAGTCACAATTTTTTTACTTCTTAACTGATTTAAGCAAGCGATACCTTCATATACTTGATTTTGTTTTGTTACTTTTTTAGTGGAGTGAAATTACCCAATGGTTAAAGCTGTCCGACATCTTGGATGTTCGGAAATTTCAAAGCCGCAAGCTTTGTTCACCCAAAAATGTAATAATTTTTTAAATCAAGTAATCCGATCAAAAGTTAAAGCAAATGCAAAAACTGTCAATGTCAAAAAATGTCGAGTCAAAAACCACTTTTTTTCAGACTTTTATAGTTTTCTTATCTCTCAACCGATTTAATTAAGTAATGCTTTGGCATCTCAGACTAATAACTAAAGAGAGACCAAACATTCCCTATTGAAATCCTCTAATGTTTACAATCCAACACCCTTCTGGACGATTATATGAACAGAAAAGAGATAGAGCAATAAAACGGCAACACTGTCAAAAATTGCTTTTCCCATTACCAGTGGCGGCGTTAATTTTAATTTAATTATATAAATGTGAAAACGAGATATAAGGTAGGGTTGGTCGGATTTTCTTATTCAAAAGAATTAACTGCCAGAACTTGCATAACCACAAAAAATAGATTTATTCAAGGATAAAGTTTAGTTTGAGGAATGTAGGTATTTACGAACAGATCAAAAGTTTACCAAAGAGCACTTGAAATGATTTTTAGGTCAATTATTCAAGATGGCTGTTATATATTTTTTTTAATTGTGCAGTATCCAACAAAACAAAAGTTAAAAAAAATATTTTCATAGCAAAAAAAAAACGGTTAATATCCCGTTTTATAACGTTTTTGTCCAAAAAAAAAACACCCTAATAAACGGCTTATTAAGCGTTTTTTTCACTATGATAATAATGTCTCTTTTAGTTTTCTTTAGTGGAATATAAACTTTATTTATCAAATTAAGAGAACTTTTTGTGATGTTAATTATGAAAATTTTAAGGCCAACAAATTTTATTCTTTACACATTGGCTGCATGTTCATTTCTGAATACAGAACACAAGAAAAATTTAAGGAAGAGGTAAAAAATTAATTACTAGTAGTTTTTCAGGAAACAGGAGTCAAAAGGCAAAAAAATAAATAATAAATATTAATGAAAATAAAAATAAGATTGGCTCAGAGTAAATATCTCCAAAACGGTTTTATTCACATTATAGAAAGTACCCAGGTACCCATTAAAATACAAAAAATACCTGCCCCAGTACCTGACTATCAGCACTTGGTCTTATTGTCTTCTCTTGTTATGTATAAATTATAATAAATAAATATTTTACATGCTGCAAAAGGAGCAAAATTATCTGGTACTTTTGTTTCTTAAAAAAGATTAGTATTAGTCTTAGATTTTTGATGTATGTATATTTACCTCATACTACGCCCATGACTAACGTAAAATGACAGGATCTTTCTTACCTCCGAAATATTAGTTCTGGGCTGAAATATCCGCTTTTATTGCATACCAGGCAATGGTAAACCATTTTGTTGGTCCTCAAAATAGCTTGATACAGTTCTTTTTTCACAAATAGTCACAATAAAATTCAAAAATCACCGAACAACACAAACCCCCGTTAACAACAACGCCGTCAGCTGCAACCAAACATGTCGGCATTTATTCGCGGCTCGTCGAAAAAACGTTGCCGGCTTGTGTTCTTTTTTATAAATCTCGAAATTCTACTTATTAAAAATTAAAAAAAGTTAATTATTGAGACTAAAAATTAGGACTAAGAATTAAGTTACTAACATAAGAAAAATTATCCTATATAAAAATATGTCAAATAATCAATAATATTATGAAAAGAGCTTCAAGAAGTTTATGAATTGTTTTGTTTCTAGGGAAACCCCGCAGTAAATTGGCAACCATGTATTTTTTGGGAAATAAACATTGTGGCTGGTTGATCGGGGTAATATTGTTTACTGTTATATCTAATTTTTTTTATTAATCTGAGTTTGGCATAGAAAGCATACATAAATCTTTTGTCGGAATGACTTAGATTTTCTCCAATGCCGCAGGGGGGGGGGGGGTAAAAATTACCCGATATTCAAAACAGTCGGCCATCTTGGATTTTTGCGAAATGTCAAATTTTGAACCGGATCGGAAAAGTATCATGTCTTGTCTTTCAAAAAAGTTTAAAAAAATTGAAATCGAGCTATTCAATCAAAAGTTATAGCAAATTTAAAAGTGTGCAATATTTTTTGGCCCACCCTATATTTGGGACCCTTATGGTAGTCGCCTCAGGTTAGCCGACGTAAATAATAGATGTAATATTTTAAAAAGTAGCAAATTTAATGCATTTGGTACAACATCGACTCACTTTTTTTGAAACTTTTTGAGCAGTTTATGTTTATGAGGATATGGTCGTAGATAGAGGAAAAAGTATTTTCTATCTACGATATGGTGCACTTACAAAACAAAATATTGTATGTATGGTGGCTAATGGGATTAGCAAAAAAACTTTTTTTTCAATTTACACAAAGAGAAAAACTTTTAGTCCACATAGCAAAAAAATTGCTATAATTGCAAAGAAATTCTGTTTAAATAGGCCCCATAAAAACTTTGCCATCACTGCAAAATCTACTTTGCAAAAATGACCGCGGCTTATTGTTTTCTATCAGTGGCGGTCGCAGGGGGGGGAGGCGATCGCCACCCCTTTTTTCCGAGAATTTATTTAAAAAATCGTCACTTTTTCATAAAAACAGTAAAATTTTTGATAGTTTTTCAAAAATTTTCGCCTGCGGCGTCCTATTAGGTCGAGAGTTACAGCAAAGCACTTTTTTTTTCTGTCAGTGAGCTTAGCTCAGAAAATTTCATGGTCATGTGATATTCATACTTTCTGGATTAATATCATGGCTGAACGTTGAATTGAAGGCACATTTTGTAAAAACTGAGACGCGGAGAGCTATTTTTTTTATTTTTTTGCCGAATACGCTAATATTTCTTTCTAAGGCCACCAAGTCGAAATATTCAAACATTAAAATCGGGTATTCCTTATCTACGCTAAAAGGCAAATTCACCGGTGGGCAAATTACAAGGGGCGTTTTTTCTAACAGTCTTTGTACACTTAATTTATTGCAAAAGTAGGTAAATGAAATGTAACCTTTTAAAACAACGGATATTGCGCCCTACAAAATATCACCGGAAATCGTAATATTATTTTTATTTATGAAAATTTTCGTTGCATCACAGTTAGCCTAGTACCTAGATATTCAAGAAAAAAAATGGCGCCAGCAGGCACGTACAGCCATCCATAAAATTAAAAAAAAATAGATTTTTGCAAATTTTTTTTAAAACATTTTCTCAAATTTTTTTTGGCTGAAAATACAATTATATAAATGTGAAACAGCTAGCTGCTACGGTTCGCGAGTTAAGTATTTAAGTATATTTTTGTTTTTCTTAGATATCTCAAAAACTACGAATCTGACAAACTTTAAGATTCATATAGTTTTTTCTGAAACTGTAATCATATATCCGTCTAAATCTTAAAACCATGTGTCCCTAGCTGCTACAGTTCGTGGGTTACGATTTTTATGAGTATATTTTGGTTTTTCTTAAATATCTCAAAAACTACGGATCTGATAAACATCATCATTAATATAATTTTTATAGAAAACAAACGGTTCGCGCGTTACGATTTTTTGAAAAGTTTAACCCCCATTTCTGCCCCCTTCGCAACCCCCCACCCCCACCAGAGAATTTTTGCGCCCAATTTGATAAAAATGGGTTAAGCGGTTTTTGACAGACAGACACCATGACAAAATTTACTTATTTTTAGTGGAAATAAATAAAAAAACTTTTTTTGCCGATTCCATATTATGTATGGATGGCTAAAAATATATAAACTTTGAACTATATATTTTTTAGATAGACATATCCTTGAAATTAACTCTGTGTTTCGGACTTCCATTGTCTATATTTTATTTATACACGACGTTTCGATCAGTACAATCTCTGATCGTCTTCAGGTGCAAACTACAATCAATTCCTAAGGCTACGTACTTATATACTGTGAGAAATCACTCAACCTTGAAGTTTAAGAAGTTGGCTCCGCCCAAGGAGGGGCTTCCAAATATTTGGGATTTCTACACTTGGTTTACTGAAAATACCCTGATTCTGCCCAATAAAGGCAGCTTCAAGGAATTTTCGTTTCTTCCAGTGTGACTCCTTGTGCAAAACCTTTGCTTCTGCCCACTTCATTCGGTGTTGTTTTGACCATGCATGTTCGGCAATTCCTGATTTCGTGGTTTCACCTTTTTGGGTATTCGTCTGATGTTCCTTAAGCCTAACAGATAGTGGTCTTTTAGTTTCGCCTATGTATGATTCACCACACTCACAAGGAACTTGGTAAATGCATTCCTTATTTTGTTTGTTCTCCGGTTTTGTTTTACTAAGAAGGCTTCGAATTGTATTACTAGATTTAAAAGCTGTTTTAATATTAAAGTTTTTCGCTACTCTTCGAATTTTCTCTGATACTCCTTTAACGTATGGGATTGTAAGGAATGCATTTGCCTGGTTTTGGTCATGTAATCTCTGTCCTGTTTGTTGAAATTTAGAAATAGTATCTGTTATAAGTTTCAGGCTGTAACCATTCTGCTGCAGATCCTTCTTAATGTTTCTTATTTCGATTTCCAAGTCATGAGAATTGTTACAAATTTGAACGGCTCTGTTATACAAAGTTTTGATTATGCCTCGTTTGGTTGTAGCAGAATGATTTGAACCTTGATTTAAATATTGTCCTGTGTGAGTGGGTTTACGATAGACTGTTGTTCTGATGTCGCTTTCTACTCGTGTGACAAGTACATCAAGAAAAGGAATTTGACAATTTTGCTCCAACTCCATTGTGAATTTAATGGTGGGTCTTATGTTATTTAGGTGGTGAAGAAATTCTGAAAGTTGTTGGTCATTCCCGGTCCAGACAATAAAAGTATCATCAACATATCTCAGCCAGAGCTTAGGTTTATATGTTGCGGTATCAACCGCGTGAAAATTATTCAACCTCTTGCAGGCAAGACCGCTTCATTTGTAGAAAATTCAAACCATTTTGTTAATATTCTTAAATCTTTTGTTTTAGGAACCGAGGATAGACTTGTCAGTTTTGATGTCGAAAGTCTATACACCAATGTCCCAATAAAGGAATCGCTAGATATTATTAGAAAGAGACTGGTTGATGACGAATCCCTTTATGAACGTACCAGCCTACCGCTGGAGGGAGTGATGGAGTTGTTGGAGTGCTGCCTACATAACTCTTATTTTCAAGTGAAAGATAGGTTTTATGCTCAGGAAGACGGTCTGCCAATGGGTTCATCGCTTTCGCCAGTGGTGGCCAGTATTTACATGGAGTGGTTCGAATCACACGCGGTTGATACCGCAACATATAAACCTAAGCTCTGGCTGAGATATGTTGATGATACTTTTATTGTCTGGACCGGGAATGACCAACAACTTTCAGAATTTCTTCACCACCTAAATATCATAAGACCCACCATTAAATTCACAATGGAGTTGGAGCAAAATTGTCAAATTCCTTTTCTTGATGTACTTGTCAGACGAGTAGAAAGCGACATCAGAACAACAGTCTATCGTAAACCCACTCACACAGGACAATATTTAAATCAAGGTTCAAATCATTCTGCTACAACCAAACGAGGCATAATCAAAACTTTGTATAACAGAGCCGTTCAAATTTGTAACAATTCTCATGACTTGGAAATCGAAATAAGAAACATTAAGAAGGATCTGCAGCAGAATGGTTACAGCCTGAAACTTATAACAGATACTATTTCTAAATTTCAACAAACAGGACAGAGATTACATGACCAAAACCAGGCAAATGCATTCCTTACAATCCCATACGTTAAAGGAGTATCAGAGAAAATTCGAAGAGTAGCGAAAAACTTTAATATAAAAACAGCTTTTAAATCTAGTAATACAATTCGAAGCCTTCTTAGTAAAACAAAACCGGAGAACAAACAAAATAAGGAATGCATTCACCAAGTTCCTTGTGAGTGTGGTGAATCATACATAGGCGAAACTAAAAGACCACTATCTGTTAGGCTTAAGGAACATCAGACGAATACCCAAAAAGGTGAAACCACGAAATCAGGAATTGCCGAACATGCATGGTCAAAACAACACCGAATGAAGTGGGCAGAAGCAAAGGTTTTGCACAAGGAGTCACACTGGAAGAAACGAAAATTCCTTGAAGCTGCCTTTATTGGGCAGAATCAGGGTATTTTCAGTAAACCAAGTGTAGAAATCCCAAATATTTGGAAGCCCCTCCTTGGGCGGAGCCAACTTCTTAAACTTCAAGGTTGAGTGATTTCTCACAGTATATAAGTACGTAGCCTTAGGAATTGATTGTAGTTTGCACCTGAAGACGATCAGAGATTGTACTGATCGAAACGTCGTGTATAAATAAAATATAGACAATGGAAGTCCGAAACACAGAGTTAATTTCAAACACATCATTGTCTCAAACTTTCAAACAAGACATATCCTTACTTTTAATTAAATAGAAAACTAAAAATCTTCCAGGTAGCTATCGATATCATAAGGTTCGCATATCTTCGAGATATCTGCAATCAAAGTCTTAAAAGTTCAGTTTTTGAAATCGATTATCTCACAAACCAACTAAGATACCCTTGGGTGTTGTTTTAAACGGTTTTTTTCAATAATTAATAAAAAAAATAAAAACAAAAAAACTGACCCTTCAGTCATCTTACCCCATATATCGGGTAAGATGACGAACGCCTTGGAGTAAGATGACTTATACGCAAAAATCCCATAAAAATTCACCATCTTCAAAACAGAAACATTAATCGTGCTATCAACAACAACAAGAGGAACATTGAATCCAATTTTTAATTGGAGAATCTGTATATACTTCGTTACAACCTGGACAGAAGCTGTGATATCCATTAGCTTTTTTCTGATTAGCAGAATTAAGGCCACTTGTACCAGGTTTATCGTAGTCACAGTTTGTGCGTGTTGATCTAAACATTTTTGTCTTTGGTCCACTTAATTTTTCTTTAACTTATTTTCTTTCCCTTTCATAACCTTTTTTTCCAATCTTTTTCTGCTTCTTCATTTCGTCATCTTACCCCCGTCATCTTTCCTTCAATGCCTAAATAAATTTATTTCAATACTTCCAAATTAGTAGTAGTAGTAGACTTGCTTTATTGTCCAAGATTAACAAAATTCTTATTGACAAGCATAAGGAGTAGAAGAGGAATTCATGGGAGAAGTTTAAATCTATCCCCAGTTTTGATCTCCAAGATTTTTTTCAAAATATTAAGATATTAAGTATAGGTAGGTATTTTAAAAGTGAATTTAAAATTTAATAGTCAATTATTTTAAAGTCATGTGAAAAAAGATAAAAAAACAATCATATAAAGAGGAAAAACAAAGTAATAACAAACAACAAATCTTAAAACAAAATCAAACTTGTGAAAAGCTAAAAGCATTTTAAAATATATATCTAATTGTAAAAATAAACAGTTATTTAAAAAAAAAACAACAAAAATGGTAACAATAAAAATATATAATCTAGGTCACAATTAGTAAAAAGTATTAAAATTAAATAAAATTAAACTTCAGGTACATTAAAGTATTATTGAACAGGTACATAGTTGTAGATGTTAGGTTTTAGGAAAATTGCACAAAATATAGATATTATATTATATATGCCGACCAATAGCTGTAAAACAGGGAGCATTTATTGCAATGTTAGGATCATTAAGTAAGATTAACGACGATTAAGAAGAAAGGGATGTATATATATATAAAGTTGAATGTAATTGGGGAGATTAAAGATTTAGGGAAAAGAATATTCGAAGAATTCTTCTATCGAGTAAAAGACTTGTTTGAGTAAAATCTCTTTTAGTGCTTTCCGAAACTTTGAAAGATCTGTAATAGATTTGAGTGTTGCATGAAGGTGGTTGTAGATCAAGCGTAGTATGTGCCTTAGGAAGAGATAATGTGTTAGACTGACGTGTGGTGTAATACCTTTGGTTAGATGGAAATAAAGAAATATTTTTGTGAATTAAACTAACTGTTTCTAAGATAAATAGTGATGGCAAAGTTAATATTTTGTACTGTATATAGAGCGGTTCGCAATCATGTATTGGGGAAACACCTGCAATATACCTAAAGACAATAGATGTCCCCAAGTTAATAGCCACCGCCCGGACACAGTAACGGCCTGATGCAAGCTTTTTATTAAGTGACAAGTTGTGTGATTGAAATTTGAGATTGACATCAATTTGAAGTCCAAGAAATCTAGTGCCCAGGGAACTGCCAACTGAGAACTGGTCATAAAAAATATCACCAATGTTGCAACGAAACCCAAGGACTTGTGTCTTATCAAAGTTCAGCAGAAGCCCATTCGCATCACTCCATTGCTTAATCTGCCACACAGCCGTCGCATCATCAGCAAAGACTGCAAATACTCCCGATAGGTCAATTTGTAAGTCGTTAATATACAAAAGAAACAGTAAAGGCCCCAGGACTGAGCCCTGTGGTACCCCATAATATATTGACAGTTTTGAGGAGTACTTGTTATTCGCTTTGACACTCTGAATGCGCCCTGTGAGAAAGAACTCATGCCATTTTAGAGCAATCCCCCTAAATCCGTAAACCTCCAGCTTCCGCAACAGAATCCCGTGACTCACACATTCAAAGGCTTTAGAAAAGTCACAGAATGCTGCTGCTGTAGCGTGACCATTATTGTAATTTCTAAAAAGTTGTTCAATTACTTTAAGTATGGTATCATGTGTAGTTTTATTCGGAAGAAAGCCAAATTGTACACTGTAAAGACATTGTGATCTGCCAAAAAATCCATCATGCGCTTCTTGAAAAATTTTTCAATTAACTTGGAAATTGTTGACAAAAGGGAGATCGGGCGATAGTTTGATGGATCTTTTGTGTCTCCGCTCTTATGGATAGGCACAACAATAGCTTCCTTGAGGCTAGAAGGTAATGCACCTTCGAAGAAGGATTTGTTTATTGCACAAGATAAAATATGCAATGTTTGATCTGGGAGTTCATTCATGATTTTTGCGGATATGCCATCAGAGCCAGATGCGTTTTTATTTTTTATGGATTTTAAAATAGATTTTATTTCACTGATATTAGTAGGTGAAAATGAAAATGTGTTTGCTACACGAAAGCTTTCAAGGTAAGATAAAGGATCGATGTTTTATTTGATATTTTTGGTCAGATTGTTGACCATAGAGCAGTAATGATTATTTAGCTGTTCAGGTTCAATGTCAATTTGTTGGGATTGGAGAGTATTTTTTCCAGTTAGTTCGCGTAGTATATTCCAGGTTTCTTTTGATTTATTTGTAGAGTTATTTAGGAAATTTGTGTAAAAAGTGTTTTTGGCAGTGCGAATTAATTTCCTATATTTTTGACGGTATAGAAGATAGTAGTCATTGATGGATACACAGTCACTAAAATGCTTCCTGATCATGTTTAAGGATCTTAGGTTTTTAGCAGAGGATTTTAAGCCTTGAGTTATCCAATATTTTTTATTTTTTTTACTGCGCAATGGTCTAAAGGGGAATGATTTATTTATGACATTACTTAGTGCTATATGGAGAAATTTAAGTGGATCTTCTTTAGTTAGGATTTGCTGCCAGTCAAAATTGTTGCATATCTGCTTAAATTGAGAAAAGTTACGATTGCTGAAAATTCTTCCAAGCTTTTTATGAGGTGATTTTGGTTTAATATTTATAGGGAAGGAGGCCAGTATGGCATGATGGTCGGAAAGTGCTGGGTCATCAGTGTGACACTCGATATCATAGTCGAGATTAGAACATATGTAGTCGATGGTCGTGGATGAACTGTTTGTGATTCTTGTGGGCTCTTTAACATGCATTTGGAGATTAAACGATTCCAGCAGATTTATAAGTTGAATGGTAGAGTGTGCTTCTGGATCTTCAAAGGATCTCCAGCTATTATGAGTTTAGATTTAAACGGTAAATTAGAAAGAAGAATTTCCAGATTTTCTATAAAGCTGGTAACGTTGGTATTAGGCGATCGGTAAATGCATAGGATGTAAATATTTAAAGACTTGAAATGAAGTATGGAAAATTCAAAACTTTTCAATTAATAGGAAATTAAACTTGTCACAGTCACGAAAATCACTAGTATTGGTCAATTCTATCCTCACAAGGATGCTAGTACCTCCATGTTCAAAATCAGTCCTGCAAAATTCTGATAAGAGATTGTAGTTTGGGATTGAAAAAGGTTCCTGATCTTTCAACCAGTGTTCAGTTAGCAAGACAACTTGAGGAAACTGTTTACTTTCTAGGTATACAAACAGATCCTCAACTTCATTTCTTGCAGATTGGATGTTAAATAACAGGAGATTAAGAAAATTCGAATTTAGTGTTGAGGAGGACCCTTCATTTGGGTCGATCTCACTTCTAAAAAAGAAACAGTGTCTAATCTTGTACTATTGCAGATACTATTACTTTTGACTTTACCACCTGGATTATAACTATGGTTCAGCTCATCGAACAAACTAACAGAGTGAGGAATATTATTTAACTCACACACATTTCTAGTCCTGTTTAAAGCCTGTGGGGATCGATCACTGAAGGTTCTGTTTGTCACTGAGGTGAAAGTTTTTTGATTCTCTAAGAGGGAATCTGATATATCCTTTTGTTGTTTATGGGACAACTCAGTTTGCAAATAATTTATAAAATAATAATTAAAACAAAAACAATATCGATACATCCAAGCAGTTGCTGTTACTCTTAAAACCAATACATTATTTTGTAAAAATAATTAAACTCATACTTACTCATTAACTGCAAAAATCAGTAAACACCGTTAACTAAATATAATCCGTCCACGTGTAGCTCAAAGGACAGACTGCTGCGACAAATGACTGTCGGGCCAAATGTACAGTTTCAAAGAATAATTTTTAAGGAAAAATTTCCGCGTTAGTCGTCCCACCCCATTCGTCATCATACCCCAAGTTCCCCTAATTAGTCTAAGAAAACTTACATGATTATTTTTCAGACTTTCAGATTTTTTTGAGAATCACCTTTAAAATAATTTACCAAGCAAGTTTTTGTCAAGCATTTTGAAGTTGCAAAAGTTTGGTTTTCAAAAATTGATGTTTCTAACACGTAATAAAGGGTGCTTCTCAGAAAATATTAACAATTTTTAAGTGCAAATATCTCTGAAACGAAAGACTTAACAAAAATACATTTTACTTATTCTTATTCAGAACAACGAATTCTACCTACAGTTTAAGTCTTTCTAGGGAATTTTGAATCACCCTGTATAGCTCTGGTAACTAATTATTTTGGATTACATGTTTGGATTCCATCTATGGTTTAAAAAAGTAACAAGGTATAGGTTATATAAAACTGAGTCCACAAACTAATTGTACTTCTCGAATAAGGACTCTTCCATAACCACAAAATCGTATTTATTAAAATTCTAGCTGAAGCTGTTCATGAAATTTTTCACACAGATTTGTAAAAAACTATTTTTAGTCGATTTTGATCAAATTTTAATGTTATTGGCTTGGCAAAAATACACAATTATTAGTACGAAATCGAGATCAAAGCTTGAAAACCCCAAGTAAAAGTGTGCTGTACAACGTTTCTATAGCGAAAACATTAACCATAATGCTTTTGCTGTCTTCTACAACGTTTTAAAAACGTCATTAAAAGTTGCCACATGCATATTTTTTGCCTGTGATAATGTCAACGGCAACTAAAAATACATCATTTTTGCACATGCATACAATATTGTTTAAAATTTGACTTCCCTGGCAAAAAATGTATTTGAGAGTACCAATTATAATAAAATTGTCTGAAAGATACATTAAAATAAATATTAATGATGATGTTTACCTAAACTAATTTTCGTAAATAAGCATTTTGAGAATTTACAATTTTTGTGCGAATGATACCTCATTAAACTACACGAGCCTCAAAAATTTGGGATCTTTACTGTTTTTATTTATTTTTCTTTTAAGATTATATTTACTTTTTTGACATATTATTTTCCAAACAAATGTGTGAGCACACATTTAATATATCACCAATCAGTTTATGCGTACTGTTTCTAAATATTTTTTTTAAATTAATAGACACTTAAAGTGGCACAAATAGTGCGCATGCTCAGAACGGATACGTCGAACAACAGCGGCTACGTCTTACCTATCTCTACGACCACCCTTGCAGTGTTTGTACGAAGCTAGCGTATCGTAACCATTTTGATATCTGTGAGTTTTCATAAATGCCTGATCCACAATTTCACTCCTTCTATTTCCATTCTATTGTCCTCTTACTTTTTTCGACAAGAAAGGAAATAGAAGTGAGCTGCATGAAGTAAAACTGTGCATCAAGCATTGAACATGCCACGAACCTTTCTTTATTTTTTTAAAAGAATTAGTTTGATTACCTCGTACAATAAAAAACAAAAGATCAAAAGATCTTGGGTGGAAATAACGAAAATTCAAACTTGGATGAGCATCCCACAAGGAACACACAAAAGATCAAAGCGAAAAGAGGAATGATTAAACGATGTTTTGCCCTGGGTAACCAGCGTGGGCTCATCAGTAGTTTCACTGGTCACCCTCCACTATACATCATTAAACACAAATAGGCATCGTTCCGCACTGGTACTTATCCAAGTTACCTGATACGAATTCGTCCTGGCGTGTTAATATTTCCAATAGGATTATGCTCCTAAGGCAATTAAAACAAAAAAGAAGTTAAAAAACATCCAAATCAGTTACTTCAACCGAAAATAAACTAAAAAACAAAAGATCAAAAGATCTTGGGTGGAAATAACAAAAATTCAAACTTGGATGAGCTTCCCACAAGGAACACACAAAAGATCAAAGTGAAAAGAGGAATGATTAAACGATGTTTCGCCCTGGGTAACCAGCGTGGGCTCATCAGTAGTTTCACTGGTCACCCTCCTTGTGAGTGGTTCAAGGTTGGAAATTAAAGTGTATGATGGTGTTTAATGATGTATAGTGGAGGGTGACCAGTGAAACTACTGATGAGCCCACGCTGGTTCCTCTTTTCACTTTGATCTTTTGTGTGTTCCTTGTTGGATGCTCATCCAAGTTTGAATTTTCGTTATTTCCACCCAAGATCTTTTGATCTTTTGTTTTTTAGTTTCTTTTCGGTTGAAGTAACTGATTTGGAGGTTTTTTAACTTCTTTTTTGTTTTACCTCGTACAATGTAAGTACAAATTTAACTCTTTTTTTTTTTAAGGACGCTTTCACAAACGCATCAAAGATACTCTATCAACAAGGAATCAAAAATAGTTTGCCAACTTTAAGTGTCTAATATAATCATGGCTGCTCATAATTTTTGACAGGAGGGTTTTCCGTTTTTGACATGTTAACCGATTTGTTTCGTAAATTGTTACGGGTATTTCTGGTGAATAACTAGAAACATAGATTTTGACAAACCGATAAAAAATACGAATAAACCAGAATTTTAGGGTGGCCGATCCAGGAATACCGAGATTTACGCAACAGCCTAACCGCGATCGAAACTATAAACGCAAAAGCTTTTGGTTGAGAGGTGTTTTGTATGTGCGGTAGAGGGCGCGACATTTGCAGCTGTCGTTTTGCATTGGTTTCAGCTGTATAAGTTTTAAAAAATGGTCAGCTGAGATTTAGCCTTTATTTTAACATTAAAAAAATCTGTAATAGCGCGTTCCTATACAATTTTGCATTAGAAAAAATTTTGATATAACAATAAGCTGCTACTATTGTGACAGTTAAAAATACAGCTTAAATTAAGCTATATAGCTACCTTAGACCAAACACGTAGGTGCCACACCGTGTGTACAGCTATGGATCAGCTTTAAAATCTAAAGTGTCTAAACTGTGTTACTTGGGACGTATTTTGACGTTCCTGGTTCTTAGATTTTAATATTTTTGAGTATAGTATTAGGCATGTAAAGTTTTACATTTTTTATTTTAGCAAGCAAAAAAAATATTGTTTTTCAAACTTTGATCATGAATTCTAGCTCCCCCTGTACATATTAAAAGGTCTGGCTCGAAGAAAAAGTTGTGCATTTTTGCCACGCCAATAACATATTAAAATTTTGTCAAAATCGGTTAAAAATATTTTTTCTCAGAAAACTGTGTGCAAAATTTTACAAACAGCTTCAGCTGAGATTTTAATAAATACGGTTTTGTGGTCATGGAAGAGTCCCTATTCAAAAAGTACAATAATTTTTTGGACTCAGTTTTATATAACCTATACCTCGTTCAACAGCACTGTGTACAGCTAGTTACAGGGTGACATTTTTGTCCCATCCATCCGCTTGAAAAGTAAAACTTTATTGCGCCCCCTTCTTTTACACGCCGCTGACTTTTTAATGTTAAGCCAAACGGATATCAAAAGATGGCGGTCGATTAAAATTCCTTATGGGAAAAACATCCATTACTTCTGGTTTCTATTGTATGAAAAAAAAAACAAGATTTATATTAATATACATACAAATGCGTCTGCATGATGTGAGAATAAATTTGATTCAACGCATTGTTGATCTTTGCTCTTTTAATTCAAAGAACTTCGTCAATATATTTTTTTTTAAATAATTTTAGTTTTGTATTGGAGATATAATCAATAAATTTTAAAAGAAGTCAAGGCTACTTCATGATTAAATTCCTTTTCCTTTTCCGTAACTTTTTCCTTTAACTTTAACATTTTCGTGAAAAGCTGGTTCATATTAAAATTCCTTATTTTACTAATTACAGGCGCACTCACGATTTTTACCTTTTTTACAAATTTTGAGGTTCTTCGTGTCCCACAAATATGGAAACCCTTTCACAAAATCTATTAAATCAGTGGCGCACCGGGGGGGGGGGGGTTGGGGTTAACCCCCTTCCTCCCGCCGAGGAGAAGCCTGGTTGTGGTCACATTTTTACTTTAAATTAGGTTTTTTTATTATTTACCCTTAACCCCCCCCCCTTTAAGGCTTAAGGAAAAAATATGGAAAAGGAACAGGCATGAACACCCACATCTGAACACATGAGATTTAATAATTTCTAAAGGAAAAAGTTTCAGCAAAAAATACAAAAAAAGGAAAAGGATTTGTGGCAGAACTTCACTATACTATTACCCGTTAAGAATCTCATCACTGAATTTTTATCTCATTTTTCCCTCTTGATCTCTCATCAGCCCGATTTTCAAATTTTTTACTGCCTTTCTGAAAAGCCGTAGGCAATATAAAATATGCTAACATCATCCCATTGTCTCAGGACCCGGACCTTTCTGCCTTTAATTTTTCTTTCTAGGTATTATTTTTTTAAAGAATTCACATCATTTCACAAAATATGGCTAAAATATTCAATGCTGTTATGGTTTCGTCCACTGGATTGAATTAAAATAAAAAAGGTTTCAGCTTTTTTGGACAATTATTTTTATTTAAACTTTTAATTACATCAAGTGCCGACATTTCGATCCTAATCCGGGTCATCTTCAGGGTAAGATGCTTCGAGATTTTACAATAACATTATAAAATCAACAAAACCCAATTAAAAAAGCTATATTTAGATATATAAACTGTCCTAATTACTTCCAAACAAAAATATTTTTTCGACTCATGAAATCTTATAAAATATTATAAACAAAGCTTCGTAAAATCTCATAAAAACTTATCAATGTAATAAGATCTTACATGCACTAACCTGTGTGCCTTTTCAGCTTTTGGGCCATTCCACGGTCACGTACAGGACATTTTTTTGGCATTTTTTCTACTTTTTGTGTTTTTTAAAATACTTATTGTCCAGAAGAGTAGTGTATAAAATATTTTTCATGTGGTTTAATGTGTTGGGACAATAATAAAATGGACAGAAACCCTGCAGGTTTAATGGTAATTTAGTAACAAAATCTAAAAAGCGCGTCTCGTACAGGATATTCTCATTTTTCAAAAGTGTCCTGTACGTGACAGGCACTCAAGATTTTGTTACTAAATTACCATTAAACCTGCAGGGTTTTGGTCCATCTTATTATTTTTCCAACACATTAAACTACATGCAAAATGTTTTATTATACTACTTTTATGGACAACAAGTATTTTTAAAAACACAAAAAGTAGAAAAAAATGCCGAAAAAATGTCCTGTACGTGACGGTGGAATGGCCCTTTTTTGGACAATTATTTTTATTTAAATTTAATTACGTCAAGTGCCGACGTTTCGATTCTAATCCGGGTCATCTTCAGGGCAAGATGCTTCGAGAATTACAAGAGTAAAAATGGGTTTTACAATAACATTATAAAATCAACAAAAACGTACGTATGTCTAAATCTCACCACGACCACGACCACCTGAATACCAATTAAAAAAGCTATATTTAGATATATAAACTGTAGCAAATACTTCCACAAAAAAAAATCTACTCATGAAATCTTATAAAATATTATAAAAAAGCTTCATAAAATCTCATAAAAACTTATCAAACTAATAAGATCTTACATGCACTAACCTATAACCTACTATAAACAAATATTAAGTCGTAAAAAGAAAATTTCGTCGCCCTGAACTTATAAAATCTTTTAAAAAAACTATAGTCACTTCATCTGTCGTAAACACGGTTTTGTTCGACGAGCAAATCTGGTCGAGCAAAAACGACTCAAAACCGAAGTTTGTGTGCGAAAAATTGTCGTTTTTACTGACGTATAAAACCGATGCAAATTTCTAGCTATATTAATATAATAAAACTAAACCGAAGTCTGTGTGCAACTCGTATCCGTCGGTTTTGCTCGAGCAGATTTGCTCGTCGAACACAACCGTCTAACAAAAACGCAGTCTGTCGGCCCCTTAATAATTTTCTTTCAATATACGTAAAAATATATGCTCGTTTACAAACCAATTAATATAAGAGTGCAACATTTTTGTGTCGGTCTATAAAAGGTTAAAATAGAGAAAGTGGTTGGTAACATTTCTGGCTTTTTACAATGTTAGTCGAGTTAGTCTATTGCAAACATATTGCCAGCATCTCGCACATTAAACGAGGTTTTGTCATATTGGTAGGTACAGGGTAATTCACTATATTTGGAACCGCTGGTTAGCGCCTTTATTAATGATGATAGAGAAAAAGTTTAAATAGAAAAGTTTTATAGTTTTTTAAAAGCCTTCTAACCCATATGACATATGTTGTCAAATGTCATTCCATATGTCAAAATTTAACATCAACTTTCTTATATTAAATGGAACACCCTGTATATTTTTGAAAACTTCGATAGGTTTTTTCTTCCTGATTCCAAAAATATACCATATATTACTTTTATCTTGAACGATTATTGAACAAATTTAGAAAAACGTGGCCATAAGGGCAATGTGTGTGCCAAGGAAAAATAGTCTAGGTGGTTCTTTGTTCAAGAAAGATCTTTTACATACATTAACAAGTGTCCCAAGTCCCTACGTTGTGTTTGTTTTTTTTATCTTTGCTTTTACGATTCTCAAGAGTTTGACACGGTTGACCTCCTACCTAGGGTTGCCACCGTACTATAATATACAGACCGCTTCAAGCTACTGCGAACATAGGGCGGAAGAAGTCTAATTTGCCAGTGTACGTACATGCAGAGACACCGCACGCCTATCAGTGAAGCAACCAATACTCAGGCTTGCGATCACCACTTGCATGACTTTCCTTTGGTATTTAGTACGCCTCTAACCACGGTGCTGCGTGGAGCGTAGTCAATGAAACCGGAATTTGGTCAATAAATACGCAAATTTTTATAACGTAATTTTCTTATTTTTTGTCACTGATAAATAAGAGCGTTTTATTGTCAACTGCTCAGATTTATCAGTGACGACGTGTTACAATGAAAATAATAAGGAGAAACAAAATAAAAGCAAGTTCTCAAAATAAAATAATACATTCTAAAAACCAAAAAGATTCTCCCAGTCAAAAAACAATTAAAGCAAATGTTCGAAAAGTCCTCCTTGCTCGGCTAGACAATATCCGAGCCTACTATAAAAACCCCTTCTAACGTTTCCAAGCATGTTAGGGGTGATAATTTGAAAAGCTTCTTCAAAAACAGATAGAAGTCATTAGGAGCAAGATCGGGAGATCGAGCTGGCCATAAAATAGTTCCCCGTGTACTTATAACCCGATTAGGAAATACATTATCAAGATATTCCCTAACAAGGCCAACATTGTGAGCGGAACAACCATCTTGTTGAAACCATGTTTCACCAAATCTTACACCTCACAAATGCCTAGCAGTTGGAATAATGTGCTGCTGCAGTAGATCCAAGTATCTAGGACCATTCAAATTGCAATTGCCGTTAATAAAAAATGGCCCAATTACGTGTTCCCCTATAATACCCCCCCCCCCAAACATTTAGTTTTTGGGGATACTGTGTTCTTACGTCAAAATACAAATGCAAATTTTCCCTCGACCAATATCGAACGTGTGTTGGGTTATGACGATTTGACCATTTGACCATCTGCACTTTTTCGGCAACTTCGTAGACATCCATTTTTGGTTTTAAAAATGTATTATTTCAATTAAGAACTTACCCAACTTCTCGAGCAAGGCAGAAATAAAACAAAATAATAAAAACAAAATGAATTTCCAAAAGATAACACTGCAGCGTGCTTCGAATCCACCTCGGTCGTACGGCACGGAGAGTAAATTGGACTTGATTCCCCCTATGTTCGCAGTAGCTTGAAGCGGTCTGTATAGTATTTTACTATATTTTAAATAGGCATACTATATACTGTTGAAGAAATATATAGTACTCAAAAATACTATATTTCCGTCAAAAGATTTTTTTGGTATTTCGCAACACAATAAATTTAGGAACTCACCTTTTACACTTTACTGATACAAATCCGAACGTACTACTTACCTGTGCTTGACTGTCAATCGATAATCGTCATCCGTCAATCATCTGTTAAGTTTTACTTTTAGGTTACGTTCTTTTGTTGTTTGGCCAGTTTCGACGGTTCCTAATTTTGTTTCGAAAAGATGAAGTTATTTTATCAATCAGTTATGGAAACTAGTAGTGGTAGTGATAGTAATAACGAAAGTTTACTAAGTTCAAGTACATCAGTAATATATACTAAAAAGCGCAAGGTTCTAAAGAGACTCCAAAAATATAAACCTGAATGGGAAAAGGTGTATGACTGGATTAATAAAGATCCCCAAGATGTTTATAGTGCAAAATGTAAAACATGTAACATTACATTTTCTATAGGAAAAAGTGGCATTGGCCAGGTAAGTTCTTTTTGTTAAAATGTTTAAATGTTTTTTGCATTCTGTTTGGGTAATTGAGAAATTGGAATTATGGAATAGTGGAATTGGAATGGTGTTTTGGGTTTTGGTGTTTGGTAGTTTGGTATACTCATTGTATTGTAGGTTAAACAACATATGTGGTAAGACAAAGCAACATAAACTTAAAGTAGAACTTTCCAAAAGAACCTCTACGTTAGATCGTTTTTTGGGTTTCTTGGACCAGTCTACCATACCACACAGTAAAGCATAATTTTAAAAAATTTACAGTCATTTCTCTGTATCTGCATGCCGAAGAGAAGCACTTAAAAAATTTGTTGCTGCTGTTGAAGGTGAATGGCACGAATTAAAGCGACATGTGGGTACAAGATGGCTTTCTTTGCCAATGAATATCAAAATGGACGAACTCTACTCTGAAATAAAAATACTAAATGAGATTTTCTTTAAAGTAAAGGATTTTAAAGAATTCACGAAAAACCAACAGAAAAAAAATGGCATCATGTTTTCAAAAATACAGATAATAGTTTTCCAAATTTATTCAAGATTATGTCATTTTTACTTTCTATCTCCGCCACTTCGGCATTTACCGAAATAATTTTTTCCATTATGAATGCGAAGTGGCGGGATGAAAGAAACTGTGTCAGTATCAATCTAATAGAAAGTGAGCTTTTAATATATGTAAATTTAAAAATAGAGTGTAGTAAGGCAAGAAGCTCAAAAAAATATTCCTTTAATAAAAAATAAACGGTTTAAAAATATACTTTTTTTTATTTTCTTGTTTAACAAAAAATACTATATATTTTTGACGTGTACTATTTATTTTTTTTGCTTATTTTGAAATATACTATGTTTAACCAAAAAAGAGTTGGCAACCCTACTCCTACCAGAAGTCAAATAAAAGCACACCATTAAAATACAATCGATTTTTCTTTTATTAAAAAAAAAGAATACCAAAAATTAAATTAATATATAAAAATTAAGGAAAAATCAAGAAAATCCACAAAATATACCAAGATCTTTACAACATAAATAAGAATACTATCCTTAGAGAAGACCAATATTTATTAATCGACAGAGAGATTTGTTTATACTCCCCTGAATCAAATTATACCTGTCTATGTCTGCTTTGAGATCCAATAGAGGTGAGTATCGAGCTGTTTGTGTGAACCGCCTAGGCAAATGACACGTTAGGCCACCCTAGAACGATCCAATGGATTTGGATATTATAAATGGACGAATATAACAAGCCCTAGGTAACCTTGCCGTAGCAAAGTTACAAAGTCATATTAAGAATATGTTATCATGGGATAAAAACTACCCGTTAAGCAATCCGCGCTGTCGCCCGCCCAATGCATTACACGACAGCCGACCATAGCTTTATCAGTGACAAGCTTTATTATATTCGTGTAGGTACAATATACAACAACCAAAGCACGACCTCCACCAACTTACACATTATATCATAATGAGATTAGTTTATGGCCACATCATTACACCCTCTGTTGGCAAAGCTCGATTTCCTCCCTCTCTCTAATCCATCAAAAAACATCGGTCAACTCACTCTACAGTTCTTATGATTCCTAAGGAATAATAATATGAATGTTACCTGCAAAACTATCTTTATACAGAGTGTAAATATTTGATCCCTGCATAATTTATATAAAACAATAACCAAGATACGTACAATCATAAACTACCCTGGAAATGTGTATAGAATTAGGTTAATCAAGGATCTTATTCCCCTATGCCTTCCCCCCTTGAAATTCGCTTACCTAAAAACGGTTTTCGACGTAATTGTCGGGGCTGCATGCCTTAAGAAAATAATTTGAACTTCTTAGTGCTCTCTATTGGTGCTTACGGTAAATATAATTATGTATGCCCTTCCCTTTTAATTATCTTGTTTTTCTCGGACTTAGGGTAGCCCGTTGGAAAAACAAAATCAACGCATCTCGGATTTGGGGTAACCCGTTGGAGCGTCGGCTACGGAAATTTCCCATTTTCAAGTCTAACAAAAAAACAAATATATCTTGTCTTTGTCGGACTTGGTGTAGCGAGTTCGAAAAACAATATCAACACATCTCGGATTTGGTGTATATGTAATTTCCCTTTAAAAGAAAAAACTACAAATTTAATAATAATGGAGCACCAAGAAGCCTCTACTTTTGTTTTGATGCCCCGCACATGTGAGCTTTGGTTTTTATACAAAAATGAAGATGCTGGGCCACTTTCTCACTTTGGATTAAGTTAAAGCTTAGACTTAAGTGCTTGCAGAGGCTGTCAAAAATTGCAACTTGAGCTTAAGTGTTTGCAGGTGATGTCAAATTGGCACTTAAGTACGTTTCTGGCCCTTATACTTAAGAGCTCGAATTTGAGGACTTAAGAGGCAAATACGTTTATTTTTTTAATAATTTTTTGATTTTTTACGTAAAAAATCGTCGTACACGCGAGACCAATCTTTCCTTTAAGCAAAAATGCGATGTAAATCGTTTTGTCCTTGCTTCATATTTATTTTTTTTTTTGGCACAAGGTTTTAAGGTCGTTTTATAAAACTTAAAATATAGTTTTTTGTGGAAAAGGCGAAGATCGAGGCAGAAGTAATTGAAGTAGATAAGTGTACAAATGATATATTAGCATCACCATGCGGTTCCCTGTTTTTGCTATTCTTTTTTGTCAACTTTTAAGCTTGATTTATACCTGCTGGCTGCCTTTGTCGAGGGACTTTTTTTAGTTTTTTTTTTGATAAAAATTAAACATTTCTAAAAACAACTTTAGTAATTTTATTACTGTGCTTTTTTCCCTAATGGAAATAAAGGTCTATTTATGCTCGTAACTTAGATCAATGTAACTCCAGATTTTTTACCCTAAGCCAAAGTAAAATTCTAACATCTAAGGTTACTAAATATTAAAGTGTTAAAGTTTAAAGACGATTTTTGACTCATCCGGAAGAGCCACACAAAAGTTGTAATTACCAAAAGTGCTTCTTTGAAGAAGGAGAACAACATATCAAAACATAAAAGAAATCGGTAGGTGGCCAGGATTGTATGTATCCAATGCGATGTTCTTGGTCCTAAAAGTGAATTGCGATCGATTTTTCAGTAACTTTATGTTTTTCTTACAAAAAAATATATATATTTTTTTGTTCGGCAACCGTTTTACAAGGAACAATGCGTACATTTCAACTATTTTTTAGTCTGTGGTTGGCTTAGCCAAGTTAGAACTTATTCTAACTTATCTTTAAACTTAAGTTAAGCCAAAGTGAGAAAGTGGCGCTCTATCTTCATGCAAAACCCACCCTTATGTTTCCTCTTAGTTGGTTTGCCATTCGTATGAAACCCAAAAGAAAGCCACACGTGTTGTTACAAGAGCCCTTGCGAGACGATTTCGATGTACCTGCCTATGGTAACTTTCTATTTTAAGCAGCTTTAGGTTTCGTGCAAAAATTATGTGAAATATTTTATTTAAATTTTTAATTTTTAGCAAAAAAAAAATTCCTCATAACAAGCCCCGGTCTGAATTGTTTCAATTTTTAGTGTAAATAAAAAGTTTGGATGACCACAAACATTCCAATGAAATGCAGTTTTCTCAAATATTTTATAAATAAAATTAATCTTAATTGCTAATGCTGACTTGAAACAATTGGTAACCGGAGTAAATAAATGCTTGTGAATATTTTGGCTTGCACTTTGCCAATAACTTGGTACCTACTTTGTTTGCAAACAAGCGCGTATTAAATCAGATACTAGAAAGGAAACATTAGCTATCAAATAAAAAACTCTACCTCTATACAGGGTGATTCAGGACGGATGGGACATAGTCAAACCATAGGCACTGTGGACTAAGCCCATTCCATATCTGGTAATAAAATTTACCTTGTGGCGTTTTTATCGGATATATAGGGTGATTTATCAAAATATGCAAAAAGTGTTCAATTTAATATCTCGAAAACTATGCAATCAAAAATGATGAAATTTTGCATGCTAATTACTGGGCAGCAGTTAACAAGAATGAGAGTTTCAAATAATAACACAATCTAATGAGTAAACGAATTTTTATTTATTTTAAACGAAGTTATACAAATAAAAAACATTTCTTTAACAAAATATTTTCTCCAAAATTTTGAATGAGAGATAATTTTTAGACACGTATTATTGCCTTGTATAAGGTTAATTATTTAGCTGAAGTAAATGTGTCTGTAGTTCAGATTTTTTGTTTTTTGGAGATAAAACGGAAGAGACAGAATCTGATAAAGACACTTCTTTGGTGAACGTGTGGATTTTGCAAAATGCAGTTTTTAAAAATAAAATGTTAGCACTACCTCAGTTTTGTTAACACCAATGTTAAAAAACGTTTAGATATTCCGCTCGTTTTTTACCCACAAAATCAATGATGAATTTTTTATCCTGCATTGTTTTTATACTCTTAAGGCTTTAACTCCACAATACTGATTTGTTTAACTGCTAATTATTTTTTATAATAATCAAGCAACAAAACTGAGAATATAGGCATGACACTTGCCTTCTTCTAACATAAAATTGAACAAAAATCCGAAGAAACCTGCACAAACACCTTCCTTTTCTGGCTATACAAGAATCACAGTTGGTCTAGAGAAAAAAAATATACAGGGTTCCTAAGATTTTCCTTAGGGATAGGATTTCAATAAATCAAACAGAAATGGCATAGAAAGTTCTGCGCGCACAAAAGAAACAGGTATATTGAGCAATGGTGCCAGTTTGTTATTATCTCCGGACTGCTTTCATGAAAAAAAATTGTCGCCACTCTTTCATTGTGAGCATAAATCATAGTTGCAATAATAACCGTTGACAAGATGTCTGCAAATTCCGCTAGATGGCGGCCACACCATGAGATGAATTTAGATGTTTTCAGGTCCAAACCACAGCTTTTTCTTGCTTAAAGGAGGCGGCAGGGTCCATTATTTACGATACTGAGCGATAAACTCGTGAGTTTGTTAACATTAGAAAGAAATATCTTCGCTTTTAATTCAATTTCTTTCCATTCTGTTCTACTAGTGACATCTATCCGGAAACGACCAAACCATGCAGCTAGCACTAGCAGCCAAAGAAATCAATAAACGGCGCTGTTTTTCCTGCAAAGCTTTTTGCTTGCGATATTATTGATTTTAAATAAAGCTGGCCCTACACTACATTTGATATTTTCGAGGTGTTTTATGACATGATCTCGAAACATGTAGCGAACCAATTCTTCAAAACTAGCGGGAGGGTAAAAGCGAAAAATAAGGGGCTGCCAATATTTGTAACACCCAAAAAGGGGTGAAAAGATTTATTTTGCTCTATTTCTTTACAAAAAACGTTTTTTTTTTACGAAAAACTTGAGCTCTGCCGTTTTTTTATTTTTTTCTTCAACTTTCTCGAAATTTTCGTCATACCGTAGAAAAAAATTATTTTCCCCATGGTCATACTCTACTTTTATTCGAAAAAATTTAAAAACAGAGACGGGATCAGTTTTCCTAAAACGGGGGATCTTGGTTTCGAGTGAGAAGAAAGAAATTTTTCAATTAAATTAGCCGAACGCAAAAAAATTACGTAATTTCGGGAACGCAAAGAAATAGGTCTAAAGAGTATAATTTTTAAGAAAAAAATATCAATTTTCTCGCCCTCCTCCACTGGAACTACAGGGGCCGTGCATAAATTACGTCATGGTCATGGTCATAGGGGGGAGGGGGATTACAAAACGTTACGTAGGGGGAGGGGGGTTTTCGACAGCGTTTGCATTTGTGTGAAACTAAGAAAATTTGGAATGAAAATAAGTGAAAAGTTTTTTTTTTTTTTGGGGGGGGGTAGTGGTCTTGAAATCGTTGAGTAATATTAGGGGAGTGGCGTGCCAAACCGTTACAAAACATTACATAGGGAGGGGGTCAAAAATTGGTAAAATCACCGTTACGTAATTTGTGCACGGCCCCACATCTGACTGTTCCTCCTTTTTGATTTCGAATCAAAGTGCAAAACCCGGGTTGGACGTTCGAAGGCGTCAACCCGTCCTATTTGGTTGATAAAGTTTCTACGGAAATATTTCAGTCGATTTCTCCGGCCGTGTATGAACGCTTTAGGTTAGGCATTTGCATGTATCTCAGTCCCCAGCCTGTAAACAGTGCGTAAGGACAATGGTTACAAAATGAAAAGCCGAAAAATATTTTTTTTACGATATCTTTCATCAGTTTGGTATTAAAGTCGAGCAAAAACAATTTTTATTCCAACATTAGAAAACAACAACCTGGAATGGATTTACTACGTGTAAGATGTAGTGACAACATCGCCCCATGCCTATCCTTTTCTGCCTAATGTGCTTTTCCGTTTGTCTGCGTCTTATACACGGCTGCTTGGCCCCCTAAGGATTTGCTTAGGAACCCTGTATAATGTTTAATACGTAGATTTTTGTTTTCAATACATCGCCAACTACCATTTACCGTAAAAAGTAAATTCCCTTATGTAGTCCTTTTCTGGGGGGCTATTTTTGGAAAATATTCTGAAAATCTTAAATAACAACTCACTATTTTGACTTCTCGCTGAAATTCTCTATCCAATGGTACCCCAAATCATAAGGTTTACTTTACTAATTTTCGAGATATTGGCTATATAACAGACCAAAATGGAAGCCACCCACTGACAATATGTCAAGAATTAGCGGCACCTCATTAATAATAATAGCCTAATAAATTTATTAACAAAACCGAGAGTATGGAGTGAAGACACTAATACCTATTTTTTTTAAATATCCATATTAAAATATGATAACTTCTTTGCCGGAAAGTGAAATGAGTTTTTCTTTAAAGAAAAAATATATTAAAGTATTTTCTGGATGTTTCAAGAACCAAAAATATTCCATAAACAAAACAACCTATGAGTGAAGACATTAACAAAGCCTGAGATCTCAGGTTTTGTTAACAACATTAAAATATGAAAATAAAAAAATTAAAATTAAATGAAAAATGTGGAAAGTTTGTACTTTATAACATCAATAAAATATGTTTTGTTTAAAAACAGAGGTTCATTAGAAAGATATTGGGAGGAAAGAACGAAAATTCAAAATTGGATGAGTGTCCCACAAGGAACACACAAAAGACCAAAGCGAAAAGAGAAACAATTAAACGATGTTTCGCCCAGGGTGACCAGCGTGGGCTCGTCAGTGGATTCACTAGTCACCCTCAATCCAGACTGACTTCCAACTCTGAATCACTCACAAATAGGCATCGTTCCGCATGGTACTTATTATAAGTCACCTGATGCGGGTTCGTCCTGGCGTGTTAATCTTTCCAATAGGAATATGCTCATAAGACAATTAAAACAAGAGGTTAAACTTCCAAATCATTTACATCAACCGAAAAGAATCTAAAAAAGAGAAGATCAAAAGATCTTGGGAGGAAAAACGAAAATTCAAAATTGGATGAGTGTCCCACAAGGAACACACAAAAGACCAAAGCGAAAGGAGAAACAATTAAACGATGTTTCGCCCAGGGTAACCAGCGTGGGCCCGTCAGTGGATTCACTAGTCACCCTCAATCCAGACATCATTTAACACCATCGCACACTCTGACTTCCAACTCTGAATCACTCACAAATAGGCATCGTTCCGCATGGTACTTATTATAAGTCACCTGATGCGAGACTGACGAGCCCACGCTGGTCACCCTGGGCGAAACATCGTTTAATTGTTTCTCCTTTCGCTTTGGTCTTTTGTGTGTTCCTTGTGGGACACTCATCCAATTTTGAATTTTCGTTCTTTCCTCCCAAGATCTTTTGATCTTCTCTTTTTTAGAATCTTTTCGGTTGATGTAACTGATTTGGAAGTTTAACTGAGACATTGTTTTGCACGTTACTTTGAGAATAGCCCATATAGAGGTACTCTAAAAATATGGGTCACTAATTAAAATTTTAAACAGTTTTTAATTTGATAGCTAATGTTTTTCCTTTTTAGTATCTGATTTAATACGCGCTTGTTTGCAAACAAAGTAGGTACTTACCAAGATATTGGAAAAGTGCAAGCCAAAATATTCACAAGCATTTTATTCCGGTTATCAATTGTTTCAAGTCAGCATTAGCAATTAAGATTAATATTAAAAAGACATGTCTACATGTTTCCTACTTTTTACGAAAATAAGATAATTAAAATAACGTAAATAATACACGGTAATAAAACATTGGGAAACGTTAGAATGATATCGATTAACTAGTAGACCGATCGGATTAACTCATTTAGCGAGAAAAAAAATAAAAAAATTTTAACAGCAATTTGATGAGTGGAAATGGTAAAGGGGCTTCTAATAAACGTTTTTTAAAAAAAATGCGTGAGTGGAGCTCTTGCGGGGTGGATTTGGTGGGGGGAAAGGGGGAGAAAAATGGTATTATTGCAATTTCCGGCAAAACTGAACGTCATAGAGTAAAAACTTCAGTACAAAAGTTGTAGACGGTGCAAAGGTCTACAAATTTTTTAAATGTCACTTTTTAACATAACCTCAAAATTTTAGAGAAAAATGCAAAAAATCGTAATATTTTTTTTTTCGTTTTTTATTTTTCATTTCCTCAAAACCGGTCTGTGTCCTTACTGCCTACAATTTTTTTTAGATAAAAAGGTTAAAAAATTTTTGAGATATTAATTTTTTTCGGTCGAAATCACTTTTTTCCAATCAATTCTTCTCAGGAAAATTCTTATAGTATTTTTTGACGTTGCTCATTTTTTTTGCTTTAACATATACTTTTTGGTGAGATAATAAAAAATTATAGCAACAATTAAAAAACATGCTCAGAAATGCAAAAAAACAAATAATGGCTTTTGCAACAAGGAATTTTTCATTTCATTGTTGATAATTTCTTCCAATTTAAAAAAAAATCAACAAACGATTACACCATCTATTTCTACCGAAAAAATACAAAGTAAACGGTATTTAATTTACTACGTTTATACGTGCCTAAAACCGGTTTTATATAAGAACGGTTTTAAATAAAGTCGCTTTCTTCTTCATTAAAATCGTTTTCTAACAGCTGATCGACGTACTGTCAACCCTCTTACCTTACAGTTTACCAAAAATTAAAACATATATATTGTTATATTAAAAAAATCTTATATTGCATTTGTTTTAACCGCAAATAAAACAACTAAGTTAACAATTTTTTTTCCGGTTTAAAATAAAATTGATTTATTATTTAAAATTGTTCTAATGATATGCCTCGGACAAACATTTTCAAAACATCATTTGTTAAAGTGTCATACATAAACAAAAAGTTGTTTGTCGTAGAATAGATTGGTGCACTTATTTTTTTATTTTATTTTAACAATTAAAATATTTTTTTTTTAATATATTATTTAAAATTATTTTTTTTACCTCCTAAATAAATTTGAATCTAAAATCCGTGTCTATTATGAATCTATTTTTTTTTCTAAATTTTTGAAATCGATATTTATATTTTACTGGCTCACGAAAAATCGTTAGGTAATATATTAGAGAGTTTATTAAGCCGGAATTGCAAAATCAATTGTCGTTTTCAATATTTATTTATTTTTTAATTTTAACGAGAATTTTTTGACATTACTTATTTTTTTTTTGTTTTGACATATACTTTTTGGTGAGATCAAGAATCGATTACACCATTCAGTTGTACGGAAAAAATGCAAAAAAGTTTTTTGACCATTTTAGTAAATATGTATTTTTTATCTAAAATTACCTTTTTTTGTAAACTCTGTTTAAATCAGGATAATATGAGAGGAGTATTTTTTCTATTTCCATCGAAATAATTGTTGGACGGAAATAGCTTAAAATTTTAGCTTCTTGTTGGAAATTAAAAATAAATTAATTAAAAATGTATGATACTTTACTAATCGAAATAAGATATTAATAGCAATACTGCACAAAAAAAAAGTTTTAGGTCAAACAATTACTTTGTTTATACGGTACTCTTAAAGCGCTTTTAAACAAAGGACGGTTTAAAAATGCTTGTCCTAAACATACCATTAGATCAATTTTAAATATTAAATCAATTTTATTTTAAACCGGAAAAAAAATTGTTAACTTAGTTGTTTTATTTGCGTTTAAAAAAAATTTAATGTAAGGATTTTTTAATATAACAATATATATATATATATATATATATATATATATGTTTTAATTTGTGAGAAACTGTAAGGTAAGAGGATTGACAGTACATCGATCAGCTGTTAGAAAATGATTTTAATGACGGAGAAAGCGACTTTATTTAAAACCGTTCTTATATAAAACCGGTTTTAGGCGCATATAAACGTAGTAAATTAAATACCGTCTCCTTTGTATTTTTGTTGATTTTTTTTTTTAATTGAAGGAAATTATCAACAATTGCTGAAAAATTCATTGTTGAAAAAGCCATTATTTGTTTTTTTGCAATTCTGAGCATGTTTTTTGATTGTAACTATAATTTTTTATTATCCTACCAAAAAGTATATGTCAAAACAAAAAAATTAGCAACGTGAAAAAATACTACGAGAATTTTCCTGAGTAGAATTTTTGATTGAAAAAAAAAGTGATTTAGACAGAAAAAAATTCAGATCTTAAAAAATGATAAACTTTTTTACCTAAAAAAAATTGTAGGCATTAAAGACACATAGGGGTATATTTTGGCAATGTTTCCTGAGAATACAATTATTTTCGCGGAAATGAAAAATAAGAAACGAAAAAATTAAAATATTACGATTTTTCGCATTTTTCTCGAAGATTATGAGGTTATGTGAAAAAGTGACATTTACAAAAGTTGCAGAACTTTGCACCGTCTAGAATTTTTGTATTGATGTTTTTACTCTATGAGGTTCAGATTTGCCGGAAACCCCCCCTTTCCCCCACCAAATCCACCCCGCAAAAGCCCCACTCACGCATTTTTTTTTTAAACGTTTATCAAAAGCCCCTTTGTCATTTCCAGTCAGCATTTTTCTGACTTCCGACTAATTGCAACCTAACATGACGTCGGTTTTGGCCCAAATTTAGGTCGACAGTTGGTTTGTCCATCAAACAACGTATTTTTTACTAAGACCTGACGTCGTTAACAACTAGTGCATCAGTTGTGATGTCGATACTTATCAAAACTGACGTAGCCAAATGTTGGTGATAATCGCTACTTATCAGCGACGTAAATTAACGTTAATTACGGCGACGTAATTTTTAGAATAAAATTCAAGGACGGGCCAAAGTGAAAACGGACGTCAATGAATTTAGTTGTTGCCAAGATTTCCTGTAAATGGCAACACTGCAAATACGAAAGTATTTTATAAATATACTTTACATGGACTTATGTTAGAATAGAAAGTTTAAAAGTTTCTATTGTATAGTTTACAAAATAATCTTATAGGCCACTCACCTCGGGACACTCGGTATAACGTCCAATTCATGAGACGTGATAGTTAGTATGAGTTTTAAAGTAGAATTGTAATAAAATTGACGTTGCCAAACTTTTATTTATTAATTGTAACTATTCCGAGGTCCACCGACGTGGGTGCGTGATCTACAATTATACTACAATATTCTAGGTCGGGTTGTTCTACAAGGCGACAGTGTTCTTGTCCGAATAGGTAAATAATGATTACAAATTTGGTCGGCGCCCGAAACGCCATTTTAAACGTTTAGCATCGATGCGCCATTACAACAGTACATTTAATTTTTTAATTTTAAAGCCTTGATATGTAAATAAACTCATGTGTTGGCAACTAAAATGCATTTTTTAAATACCTATAATGTTTTACTATAAGAAACTGGCTTCCTTATAAAGATTTTATTTTTAGGTTAATTTTTTTCAAAATTAATTTCTGAATATTTTTGAATTATTTTTGTTGGTTTCTGTTTTTTTAATGTCTATTTTAATTATATTTATCAGTAAACTGACCTTTGTTGGAAGATTTGGATCCATATAATGTGTAAAACTAACTTTTTTCAGTTACCTACATCTATAAATAATAACTAAGATAATAATTATTCATTGGGAGGTGTTTGTTTAGACATATAAAAGATTTTACCTAATAAGTTTAAACTTGGTGTGCACAGTAAAACTTTGGGTCGTGGGTCTACGTAATTTGACGTAATATTTGACCAAAACACTGTGCAGCACCCGACGTCGAAACGACTCGAATTTTGATTCCCCACTTAGGTGCTAAATCGAGTCCTCAGGAAGACTGATGGACGTCGCAGGCGACGTCAGGTATTTCTTGCCCTACGTGACCATAACGTAATATAACGTCCAAATGCTTGTTGGGTAGTAACTAGAAAGTAAGTCGAAAGGTAAAATTAGGGTAAATTTTTTGACATGATATTTATATCTCTTACAAGATATAAACTTGACGTGGGTGCATATTCTGCATGATGCCATGCACAAAGGTTCTTTCTTATTACGTAAATATAACGTAATTAAAGAAACATAAGTTATGTTATGTAAATATTACGAAAATTTTATGAAAACATTTTTTATGTAAATTTGTTGACTTTAGATATTTTTTTAATAGGTACAAGTTTTTAATGTTTGCTCTGGGACGGCAGATTTTTGCTTTGTAATAAAACAAATTATCTACATAAATAAAAATATTCTTCATGTGCAGTTTGTGTTTGAGAAATATGCATTTCCGTTCTACGGCACCTTTCTCGAAAAATCATTTACATGAAGGACTATACACGGTGTCCTAAAAATCCGAGTCCATCCTAATATCTTCAGAACCAAAAGAGACAGAGAAGTAAAATTTCACATAATTAGATGGTTTACAAAAAAGTATCTTTTTAGATGCTAATTGTGCTACCATTCATTAAGGGGGCGGAGCTAGGGCGGATACAATACTTTTTTTTAAATGAGATACCCTGTATATTTTCTAAAATTTGAATAGAGCTTTTCATTCTGTTTCCGAAAATACCTAATTTGTTACCTTTTTCTCTAACGGTTTTTAAATAAAATGACAAAACCTTTTAAATAAGAGCAATGCGATTTAGATAAAGAATCACCGGATATCTGTGTTTTCGCCTTTAACTCATTGGTTGGAGATGATTTCCTCATTTTATTTAAAAACCGTTAGAGAAAAAAGTAACATATTAGGTGTTTTTGTAAACAGAAAAAAAGCCCTATTTAAATTTTACAAAATATACAGAGTATAATTTTATTTCTCTGCCTCGTTTGGTTTTGGAGATATTAGGGTGAACTCAAACTTTTGGGACACCCCGTATATGCGGATACTAGCGTATTTTTTTTTATTTCGTTTTTAAGATATGAAATACATAAGGCCTCAAGTATTGTTTTCTGGACTTACTTCCTACACAGAAAGATTAAATTCTTCTTCGTAGTGGTTGTGGTAATTACTGCGTCTGCGCAATAGCTATACATCATTCCGTTGTGTTAATTAACCACTACCACTGCCGTAAGCTACGAATCCATTTCGTTGTGGCTGTGGTTATTTTTCTGGTTAATTTTAAGCCTGTCAAAGTTGTCAAAATTTGAATCGTTCCAAAATTTTCCTATTCTCACATGAGAACCTTTCCATCTTTTTAGTACGGAAAGATCCAGCTTTCAGAAAAAAGGTGCATCGGATTTTAAGAAAACGTTATTTTTGGCACTGGCCCTGTAAAATTTAAAGCATGTATATTATTCTTTCCAGTAATGTTAAAAGTTATAGGTAATCAAACAAGCGTCATTTTTTTTCTGTTCGCCCTAATATTTTGTTGGGTCGGGTTTGACCTTTCGAAAATATTAAATTCACGCAAAACATGGGTAAGCCAAGCATTACTCTCACAAGATTAATAATAACATTTTAAAAATGAAATTAAAAAGAAAATAAGATACCTGCAACACCTATATCATTAGAAGTTGTTGTGCATGTAAGCATTAATAAAATAACCACAATTTCATTAGAAAAAATAAAAAATTCAAACAGGTTTTGCTGTGAAATCATCTTTCCAATTTAAAATGTAATGCGTATATAGAAAATAAGTGGCATATTTAACCTCGAATTAACCCTGGGATTAACCCCAACAATAACGATTCGCATGGGAGCATTGAATAAATAAACATAGATAGATAGACCAGTAGAATCCCTTTAGAAGAATTAACAAAGCAAGGAACCCACAAAAAAGCCGAATTTACAAAAACCGAAACACAATTGAAATAAAACGTCCGAAATGAAATATGAACGAAAGTAAGACTAATTATAATTTTTCCGAACATTAAAATATCAGAATTACAAAAGTATCGAAATTAATTTTCTAGAAACAAAAAACACCCGAACCACAAATTGATAGAAAATAATATGTTCGATCCTTAAATCAGCAGAACCACAATCCATCCGAATCGCTATTGGGCATGCGTCAAATTTAAATCTCTAGGCCCTGGATTGCAGCGTTGACAAGTTTTTCTATTTGGAAGATGACACGGGGATTTTTTTTATTAAACGATTTTATGTAACTTCACAGTTTCTGGCTGTCTAACTGTCTATCAAATCTTGCAATTCATTTTTGACACACTTCCCGTGAACCGATTTTAATGAAATTTGGAACAGTATTGTACGTCCGATGACAATACAATATGTAAAGGGGGTAAAATAATACAATATCACAACTTACTTTCACTCTTCCCTGCCGTAAAGCCTGGCAACGTAGCAATTGAATTCGTGGCTATCGGTTCAAATCATTTTCGGTCAGATTGGAGTCCTTGAACTTTGTGGTCCGGCATTGTTATGTTTCTGTCAAATTATTTTCGTTAAAAATATTTTCTGACATTTTGTGTTTCTATAAAAATATGTTTCGTTAAAATTGAATTCTATGCATATATTTTCTAGCGATTTGATGAGTCCCTGTAACATAATTTGTCAGAATTTAAAAGAAAAGAAAATAATTGATCCGAAAAAAATTGTCTTGAAAATTAAATGACGGGAAAATCAAATCGATAGAAAATATATGCATAGAATTAAATTTAAACGAAACATATTTTGATAGAAACACAAAATATTAGAAAATATTTTGAACGAAAATAATTTGATAGAAACATAATAATGCCGAACCACAAAATTTAAGAACCCCAATCTGGCCGAAAATGATTTGAACCGATAGCCACGGGAAGAGTCGAAGTAAGTTGTGATATTGTATTAATTATTTGCCCCCTTTACATTCTTCAACCACCCCCTACCCCCAAATTTCTTCATAATATTACATTACAAAACCAGCCAGAAACTGTAAAAGTTAAATAAAATCGTTTAACAAAAAAAAATCCCCGTGTCATCTTCCAAATAGAGAAATTTGTCAACACCGCAATCCAGGAACTACGGCGCTCTAGAGATTTAAATTTGACGCATGTCCAATAGCGATTCGACTGGATCGGGCATAGCATTTTCTATCAATTTGTGGTTCGGGTGTTTTTCGTTCCTAGAAAATGATTTTCGATACTTTTGTAATTCTGATATTTTTACTTTTACTTTCGTTCATATTTCGTTTCGGAAGTTTTATTTTCTGTTCAATTGTGTTTCGGTTTTTCTAAATTCGGCTATTTTGTGGGTTCCCGATTTGATTTTCCCGTCTTTTTTTTTTAAAGACCATTTTTTTCGGACCTTAAATATTTTCTTTTCTTTTAAATTCTGACAAATTATGTTTCTGCCAAATTTGGTTTCGGGTTTTTTTATAGGGACCCACAAAGCCTTTGACCACGGAAACTTTGATTAAGGGACTTATTAGATAGTTTTTGGCCGTGCCCAAGACGCCCGTCGACTATCGCTATTGGACACTTTTGACAATTGAACGTCATATAGGGTGAAACGCCGCAAACGTACGTACAGTTAACATAAGCATTTTGACGTACGAAGAACATGCGGATTTGTGTTGGCGTTGCGCTCAGTATACCCAAGACATACCCAAGCGTGTTTTTCTGTTTGAGCGTTCTTTCTCGAATAATTAAATGGGTACCTGCTCGTTTAAATAATAGCAATACATTTAGGTAGGTTTTATCCTCTACTTTCTCGCAACTTAATTAAGAAGGTATACATTATGGCAGTGGCGCACCCAGGAATTGACTTGGGGGGGGGTGTTAACGATAAATAATAGAAAAACTTAATTGGAACTAAAAATGTGACCATAACCTGGCTTCTCGGGAGGGGAGGTTTTAACCCCCCCCCCCTCGGTGCACCACTGATTACGGCATGGATTGGAAAACCACAGTATACTAATTTTATTTTGGAAATTAAAAAAAAAACTAATAAAATATCCCAAACGTCAAATAACCGGACCGTCAACGTAAAAATTTTACCAAAAAGGCTATTTCGAACGGTCAAGTACAGTATTAAAGTTATCATTTTCGGCGAAGTTATCGGGCTGTCAATTGGCATGACCGAAAACTATCTATAGGGCAGTCTAACAAAAATTATATGGCTGATCCAATATGGCCGCTGTAGGGTAAACAAACCGTTTTTCCATAAGACGTAATGTTAACTTAAATCAAAAGTTTGGCAAAGTGGAAAAAGACGCAGATTAGGCAAAGTGATTTTTTATAGAATAATCCGCCTTTCTGAATCGGGGAAAAACAAGCATTTTGCCGAAATTTTAAGAATAAACTCAAAATTCGCAATTAAACGTGGAAATGTCCCTCTACCTATCTCTGTCACACAACTGTAATTACAGATAACGTCATCTCTCTCAAATCATCAGATAGCGCAACTGAGAGAGACAATGCCCATCCACATTGTGCAAGTGCGAGAGAGATAAAAGTACATGACATTGCTTCTTTAAACTGTGGATTTTGAGTTTATTTCTAACATTTTGGCAAAATGCTCATTTCTCCCCGATTCAGAAAGGATCACTCTATAAAAGAGTCACTTTCTTTAATCTGAATCTTTGTCTGATTGATTTTTAGCACTATTATGCAGGACAGGAGACGCGTGTGCAGCAGCCATCAGATTTAACGCCGCCTGTAGTAGTATTACGGCCTGACTTTATTTGTCGAAGTTTTACATTGTGAAAAATATAACCTAAAAACACAGCAGTAATCAAGGCTAAAATAATTTACATCTAAAAAAGTCAAAAATTTCAAGTGAAAATTAATTTTTTAAGGGTTTAAAAGAACTGCTAAATTTTTTTTTGGTAATTTTTTTGTAAAAAAAATACAGTTTATCCGAAAAAAAATAAAATGAAAAAAAAAATCATAAAAAAACTTGTAAAAGAAAACCAAAAACGGTGAAGAAAAAATGCAAATTTTATAAAGATTTAAAATTTGGTATCAAAACAGAGAAAAAATTATCATTGCCCCCCAAAAAATAGCTACATCAAAAAGTTTTATTTTTATATTTAATTAAAGCTCAATCTCAAAAATATATAGGTAGTTCAAAGTTTATATTTTTTCAAAATGAAGGGAAAATTTAGCGCCCTAATAAATTTATAGAAAAGATTTGTCGCGTAGAGGGCAAAGGGTGAGGGGATAAATCGGAAAAAAGTTTTTTCCTCGATCAGGATTTGAACCCGGGACCCTGGTATTCTAGAGGTCCCGGGTCCCCCCAAATCCTGGTCGAGGAAAAACTTTTTTCCGATTTATCCCCTCAGCCTTTGCCCTCTACGCCGCAAATTTTTTGGGTATCTTTATATTTTTTTTTCTTGAATATGCACTTTATGCTAACTGTGTAATCATGACATATTTTTACAGGTCAACGTAGGGGTCTACTACGAATCGTTGTGTCCCGACAGCAAGAAGTTTTTCACCCAACAACTGTACCCGTCGTTGCAAGGCAACCTGTCAAAATTTGTCAATTTGACACTTGTGCCCTACGGAAAAACAACCGTAAGTAATTATAAACAGTCCATAAATACATACAGACCGCTTCAAGTTACTGCGAACATGGGGCGAAAGAAGTCTAATTTACCAGTGTACGTACATGCAGAGACACCGCACGCCTATCAGTGAAGCAACCAACACTCAGGCTTCCGATCGCCATTCGCTGCCGTTCGCCGCCGTTCGCCTTGTATTTAGTACGCCTCTAACCACGGTGCTGTGTGGAGCGTAGTCAATGAAACCGGAATTTGGTCAATAAATACGCAAATTTTTATAACGTAATTTTCTTATTTTTTGTCACTGATAAATAAGAGCGTTTTATTGTCAACTGCTCAGATTTATCAGTGACGACGTGTTACAATGAAAATAATAAGGAGAAACAAAATAAAAGCAATTTCTCAAAATAAAATAATACATTCTAAAAACCAAAAAGATTCTCCCAGTCAAAAAAAAATTAAAGCAAATGTTCGAAAAGTCCTCCTTGCTCGGCTAGACAATATCCGAGCCTACTATAAAAACCCCTTCCAACGTTTCCAAGCATGTTAGGGGTGATAATTTGAAAAGCTTCTTCAAAAACAGATAGAAGTCATTAGGAGCAAGATCGGGAGATCGAGCTGGCCATAAAATAGTTCCCCGTGTACTTATAACCCGATTAGGAAATACATTATCAAGATATTCCCTAACAAGGCCAACATTGTGAGCGGAACAACCATCTTGTTGAAACCATGTTTCACCAAATCTTACACCTAACAACTGCCTAGCAGTTGGAATAATGTGCTGCTGCAGTAGATCCAAGTATCTAGGACCATTCAAATTGCAATTGCCGTTAATAAAAAATGGCCCAATTACGTGTTCCCCTACAATACCCCCCACCAAACATTTAGTTTTTGGGGATACTGTGTTCTTACGTCAAAATACAAATGCAAATTTTCCCTCGACCAATATCGAATGTGTGTTGGGTTATGACGATTTGACCATTTGACCATCTGCACTTTTTCAGAAACTTCGTAGACATCCATTTTTAGTTTTAAAAATGTATTATTTCAATTAAGAACTTACCCATCTGTTTCTCGAGCAAGGCAGAAATAAAACAAAATAATAAAAACAAAATGAATTTCCAAAAGATAACACTGCAGCGTGCTTCGAATCCACGTCGGTCGTACGGCACGGAGAGTAAATTGGACTTGATTCCCCCTATGTTCGCAGTAGCTTGAAGCGGTCTGTATTTTGTGAAACAGTCTGACGCTATTATATTGTCTTTCGGGCTGTTGGGCCATCATTCTGTACAAGTTTGTCTTCTCGACGTTTCGCCGATTCGAGTGTTCGGCATCTTCAGGACAGCTGTGTACCAATTCTTTAATCACTCGAATTTCAGTCGTTTACGGATCACATTTTCGCAAAAATTTCACGAAAAAAGGGTTAATTTTTACTGATTAAGATACTAAACACAAAAACAAATTGGAACTTGTATGCACATTGCCCAATATTCAGTTTAAAAAAATGCAAAATAGAACGATTGATGACGCTTAGATGTCATTTCCACTCGACTTTGCATCGAGTGGGTAAAAGCAACCGCCACAGATCCGAACGATAAAAAGGATTTTCGATTTAAGAATTGGTCCTGGTTCTGGTTGACATTATTTTGACATAAATTTTGACAGCGGTTCTAAAATAATGACGTCATTTAAAATATTATGAAGATATCTTTGATTTTCCTCAAAAAAAGACTATCTATAATTTTGCAAAATTTTAGGGGTTATGTTTACAACCAAAGGGCCGAACCCACCTCCCAGGCTGGTTCTAAAATTTCATAACCGGGTTGCAACCGTGACCTCATTGTTTTAAAACGAAAGGACCGGTTGCGGTTCTGGTTCAACCAGAACCAGGACCAATTGTAGAACGAAAATCCTTTATGACAGAGGAATGCCAAACCTTTCGAATATTAGCGAAATAAAAATGTTAAATTTTAATTTAAGGGCGAATATAACTAAATATTATACAATTTCAGTACAAGTTGATTTTGTGTGAGCGATAATAATGCATTAAAGAATATTTAACCCTTTTTTCGAGAAATTTTTGCCAAAAACGTGGACTGATGATCAGTCCAAGTTCTTCCGTCATCAAAAAGTAAAAACAAAATGACACTAAACTATGCTACCCATTGTTTTAACATGTGCCATCTATATTTTAAATTTTGAGTAACTGCTTTGAAATTATTTCAAATTTCTATAGGTTTTCTTTGAGTATATTGTATAAAAATTTCTACGAATAGTAACACCCGTCATCATGGAATGCCTGTATAGCGATATAGTTTCCTATTACACGTATTTCATGTCATTTTTTAAATAATATATGGGTTATGCTGTTAATGAAAAAAAAAACATTGTTTTGTTGTCGCACGTTTTCTTGATCCTAAAACTTTTTATTGGAATATATCATATTTATGTAAGTATAACCATTATAAAGTAGAAAACATTTATCTAAAATATTAGTATTACCTTGAAAAAAACCAGGCTTTCCTTTGAAAAAATTAACGATAAGTTATTAATTTCTACGTCATTTTTTAGCTTTACAATTGTCGTACGCTTATTGCGGCAGTGGGGTACGCTTAGGGACTTAGCCTCCCTCCCCAGAACTAGAGGCTCTCTATACATTTGACAATTGTTGTTTTACCAGAGCTGGGCAACTCATATTGCCCTCTCTTTCCAGTTTTTTTTATATTTGCATCAGCGGCGTAGCGTCGGGGGGGGGGCACAAGTCCTTTTCATCATTGATGGATGAATTAAAAAAACATGAAATTCAAAAACCTGAAAATATTTTGCCATACATGGTGAAAAACAACTTGAAAAATTGATTTCCAAACATTTTTAAACTTTACAAAATTATGTCGACCATCGCCTCTAGCAGCGCAGGAGCTGAATGTACGTGTAATAGGCTTAAAAAAATTAAACATTGCGAAAGGTCGCAAATGACACAAGAAAATTTAAATTTTTTTGCCGTAATTACTATAGAGCGAGTGTACAGTAATACCATCGATTTTGATCTTATACTGGACAACATGAGATCAATTAAAACTAAAAGACTAGTTTTTTAATTAAATTAGTTCTTAAGTTTTTTTTAATGTAGTGCCTATCTGTATTTTGTAATAAATGTGCAATTTATTAACAAAGTATATATAGAATATATATTTTTTCACTTTCAAATGTTTAACCTTTTTTATGCTCTGGCGCCCTTTTCAAGCTTCGCCCCCCCCACCCTATATACCACGCTACGCCGCTGATTTGTACGTAAAACGGATTTTATGAAATGGATTGATGGTTTGTTGTCTCTTTTTATAATTTCCACAGACAGTTTTTGAAAGATTGATTTTTTTTAGTTTGTAAAATATGTCAAGCTTTGACAAAAAAAAATAAAAACAAAATGTAATTAATAGGTAAAATATAAAGACTCCTATGATCTATATTTTGTGTGCTTACTATAGTTACTATTATTCTCTTCTTTTAATTGCATCGGTCTGAGAGAGATCAGGCTTACCAGAAAATGCTCCCCCTAATTTTCCAGCTTGGTAAATGCATGTTTTCTTTTCACTTTTCCTGAGTTTCTTTCTCCGTTGGACAACGGAACAATACAAATTCATCGAGGCACGTATTTTTACAGTTTTTGATACAGTAAAATTCCATTTTTAAACTGACGTTTCCTAATCAAAAATTTGACAGTGACAATAAAGTTATTTATTGTCAGGGTTTAACAATTATCATTGCCAACACACAATTTAAAACATTTCCCCAACAACTGACAGATCTAGTTGCTCACCTCTCGTAAAAAAATAACTGTCAAAAATCGTATATAGGGCCTCTACCCAGAACGACTCATACGACTACCAAAGAATAAATGTCTCTCAAAAATCAAGAATAAAATGGTTGTCTGCTGCTACTCAAGCCCCTCTCCAGAAACATTAATTTCTGCGTACGCCACTGATTTCGGTTCTAAAGGCACATTTACACAGACAAACTTTCATTTGATGTTGAAATGCCGACAAACATTTACACGAGCATCTTGAGCAAAATGTTCAAAGAAGTGTTCGAGCAAAATCTTGTACAAAAAAACACACGTAAATTTTGGAGAGAATGTTGAGCAAAATTTGTTTGAAGAATTGGGGATATAAAAATTTCTTTACAAATTCAAAATATATATTGTTATCGGAATTCATTGAACTTAACTGAAAATAGAAAAACAAAGTTTTGAAATAAGGTATTTTTAATCAAGTGCTTTCCGACGGAAAAACGATTTGATGCCGAAATTCACATTTTACCTCATATATAAGCAACTTCGATTGATCTGATTTTTATAGGGGATATGCCAGTATACTTGTAACTCTTTTGGGGTTGTGAACAAAAGAGAATAAAAAAAATAATAATTGGCACTTATTTATTTAACTTCCTACTTTAGTCTTTTACAATAATAATTAAGGCAAATTAAAAAAACCTATATACATTTTATTAAATCTCAAATGTATGAACAAACGCACGTTCGGTTTAAATAATACCCGTTTATTACCCACTTTTACAACCCTACGAACCCGACCGTTCTCTAAAAAATATAATTTAGCAGTAATTTAGTAGACTGTGTCGCCGATCTATCATCCCGCGTTTTGGATTTCGCAGGTAGTAGGCCGGCCACCCTTTTGAATCGCAATGTTGCCCTTTGCATATTGTTGGTTCAGTGTCAGTAATCGACCTTGATTATTACATTAAATTGACAGTAAATATCTCTATCTTCAGCATTTTCATGAACCTTTTGCTTTTTTAAAAGCAACCCTTGGGACCTTAAACTAACTAGATAAATCTGGTGTGACGAATTAAAAAACAACAATAAAAGGTTAAGGTAAAGTAAAGTTACAAAAATATGATTAAAAAAAATTCCCCTCCCCACTACTCCTCATAGTCGTGAGGCGCGGATTACCGCTTAAAAGTGCAATTTTTGAGTTTTTTGCCGATATTTGAAAAACTGGGTTTTTTTTACTTTAGGAAAAAAACCCTTGGAAATAAAAAAAACTCGCAAGAAAATCCCAAAAAAAATCCCCGGGCAAAAAAATCCGGGAAAAACCCTAAGAAAAAAATATTATAAGTAAAGCTGATAGTAGAGCCAATAAAAATGTTTCGCTTGCCGTCGGCTTTTTTCACAAAAATTTTAAATAAAAGTGTGTGTGGTGTTCCATTTTTTTAAAGAATTGAGATCACTGATCACTGATGTGAAATTTTATTTATTCTCATCTTTAAAAATATGTTTCCAAAATAGATAGCAATAATTTGCTCAAAAATTTACCCGAACAAAATGTTCAAAGAAAAGCTCACAAAAATGTTCACGCAAAAAATTTGAGATCTTTTGCACGAGCTTTTATTTGAGCATGTTCGTCTGTTCGTGCAAAAGATCTAAAATTTTTTGCGTGAACATTTTTGTGAGCTTTTCTTTGAACATTTTGTTCGGGTAAATTTTTAAGCAAATTATTGCTATCCATTTTGGAAACATATTTTTAAAGATAAGAATAAATAAAATTTCACATCAGTGATCAGTGATCTCAATGCTTTAAAAAAATGGAACACCAACTTTTATTTAAAATTTTTGTGAAAAAAAGCCGACGGCAAGCGAAACATTATTATTGGCTCTACTATCAGGGATTTTTTTTTGGGATTTTCTTGCGAGTTTTTTTTACGTCCAAGGGTTTTTTCCTAAAGTTAAAAAAACCCAGGAAAATATTTCTTTTCCAAAAAATATTTTGAGTTTTTCAAATATCGGCAAAAAAAACAAAATTGCACTTTTAAGCGGTAATCCGCGCCTCACGACTATGAGGAGTGGTGGGGAGGGGGATTTTTTTAAACATATTTTTGTAACTTTACTTTATCTTTAGCTTTTATTGTTTTTTTTTTTAATTCCTCACACCATATTTACCTAGTTAGTTTAAGGTCCCAAGGGTTGCTTAAAAAAGCAAAAGGTTCATCAAAATGCTGAAGATATAGATATTTACTGTCAATTTGATGTAATAATCAAGGTCGATTACTGACACTGAATCAACAATATGCAAAGGGCAACATTGCGATTCAAAAGGGTGGCCGGCCTACTACCTGGGAAATCCAAAACGCGGGATGATAGATCGGCGACACAGTCTACTAAATTACTGCTAAATTATATTTTTTAGACAAGGGTTGGGTTCGTAGGGTTGTAAAAGTGGGTAATAAACGGGTATTATTTAAACCGAAGGTGCTTTTGTTCATATATTTGAGATTTAATAAAATGTATATAGGTTTTTTAATTTGACTTAATTATTATTGTAAAAGACTAAACTAGGAAGTAAAATAAAGGGATATTCTTTTAAACGTAAATTTTTATCATTATATTTTACAGGCAACAACAATAAATAAGTGCCAATTATTATTTTTTTTATTCTCGTCTTTTTTACAACCCCAAAAAAGTTACAAGTATACTGGCATATCCCCTATAAAAATCAGATCAATCGAAGTTGCTTATGAGGTAAAATGTGAATTTCGGCATCAAATCGTTTTCCGTCGGAAAGCACTTGATTAAAAATACCTTATTTCAAAACTTTGTTTTTCTATTTTCAGTTTAGTTCAATGAATTTCGATAACAATATATATTTTGAATTTGTAAAGAAATTTTTATACCCCCAATTCTTCAAACAAATTTTGCTCAACATTCTCTCCAAAATTTACGTGTGTTTTTTTGTACGAGATTTTGCTCGAACATTTCTTTGAACATTTTGCTCAAGAAGCTCGTGTAAGCTTTGTCTGTGTAAATGCGCCTTTAAGAGTTTTTCCTAGTTCATATCATCAAAATGGGTTCCAACTGTTGAGTTTAACGACCTTTAAAATTTGCAGTTATTTTATGTACCCATGTAATATTCTGCGATACTATGTTACGTAATTTTATTCTTCGTAAGCAAATTTATTATTTTACCTGCATAAGAGTTTATTTACCATTACTGGTAAAACCGACCGTGTTTTTTTACTAAATACCCCTTAGCTAGACCGAAAATGAAGCCAACTTTCGGTCGGAAGCCATTCAGTTGGTGCTCATTTTGGCGTTTGTAGATTACTTTAATTTTAATTTGTTTGTGCTAGACAAAAAAAAAGTCTAACATCGTACCAAATAACTCGGAAACTAAAGCTCCCACGAATTTGGACTTTAAAACAAAATTTATAGTTCATATTCATGGAAACTTAAATCTGAAAACCGAATATCGTTACTTGCTTTTGTTCCAAAGTTACAATTTTTTAAAATATTTTATCGCCCTTTTCCCCCCTTTAATCCCCCATCACCCTACCCAAAAGTTAATCAGTTCATGGTCAACGGGTAAAGGATTTTTGTACCAAATTTTTCTTATAAGGTTCAAATCTTTCAAAGCTACAGTTTTCGAGCTATTTTCATTTCCTTTCAACATAAAATAATTGATTGTATGGTGGACTATCCGTGCTTACTAGCACCAATTTTTTTATATCAGGACAGGACAGGTGAAATGTGCAGCTTTTGGCTGCAGGACTGACTGAACGAAAATGGGTGTTGCGTTACATAAAAAATTGTTGCATACTTCTATATAAATATATCCAAAATACTTCTTTACACAGTAGGTAGTATTTTTTATGCCATATTGTAAAAGAAAGAAATACACCGCATTATAGGACCCACTATATAGACTAAATAGTGTAGGGGCATATGTCGATAATTTCTATCCCGTGAGATTTTAAATGAGGGAGTTTTGTGACTACCTGAGATTAATAGCTCTTTAGTCACACAATCAAGTGTTACTGGGTGTTTTGTTCGCATCCGTGTAGAAGAAGTTGATATCACGTCATCTTTCAAGATGGCGGCCAAAAATCATAAAAGATACAACTTTCGCAACCGGAGCATGATTATATTCGATTCTATATAACTGGAGGACGGGAATTACAAAAAATTAACTTTAAAGGTCATCCGACTTTAAATGACCTTGAAAATCCCAAAAAACAAGATTTTTGTCATTTTCTCTTGAAAAAATCTTAATAATTCAAGGTTTTGTCAGTCAAACTTCAAATGTACCTCAAACTATTATTGAAAAATACCCCAGTAAAATTAAGACACTGCAAAAATAACATATACTAAAGGGCGCTATTCATCAGCTATTAAATCGAAGAGGACCAAATTTGGTAGGAAAAGAAGGGCAAGTCCAATAATATTGTAAAAAAAATTGGTTTAGCTATGACGCGTTTCAATATGGCCGCTAATATATCAAAATGGCGACCTATAATCACATTTTATTTTATTCAATTTCGTAAAAAAGCAAAAATGACAAGGTTGCCATCAATTCTTGTTGAATTACTATAAAAAAAAAAAGTTTAGTTGATGCATGACCTTGATTGACTTTGAAAATACCATGTCCGATTAAAAAACCAGCTTTTTGTGATTTTTTTTCCAGCGCCGGAGATGAAATTGACATCTTAGCCATAAACAAACAGTTTATTTTAAATCTCCCTACTATTTTTTTTATATGGCGTCCCAGATCTTTATGTTATACCCCGGTAAAAATGACCTATATACCTTTCGTTTTTATTAAGTTTCGGAACTTCTACAGGGATGCGGTGGCACATGAATGTGTGAGTAAATAGTTGTTAAATCCTCATCTTTGAATTTTATTATGAATGTTAATAAACAAGTGTAGTCATTTTGGAAAATAACATCTAAAACCACTAATCTAGTATATGGTAATATATATCGAACTTCTGCTAACTCTCTTATAGGCTATTTAAATGACTTTGTTGGCTAGACAAGTGAGTAGAACATAAAATTTACAGTTCCAAAACTTAATAAAAACGACAGGCATATAGGTCATTTTTACCGGGGTATAGCATAAACATCTGGGACGACATATCAAAGGAAATGTTGGAGAGATTTAAAATGAAGTGTTTATATTTATGGCTAAGATGTTAATTTCATCTCTGGCACGTAAAGTTTTTGCGTAGTGGCAAATTGGAAAAAACATCACAAAAAGCTGGTTTTTCACTTGTACATGTTATTTTCAAGATAAATCAAGGTCATGCATCAACTAAACTTTTTTTCATAGTAAGCGGCGATAAGTCAACAAGAATTAATGGCCACCTTGTCGTTTTTGCTTTTTTTATAGGTCGCCATTTTGATATATCGCTCGCCATATCGAAACTAGTCATTGCTGAAGCAATTTTTTTTAACAATATTGTTGGACTTGATCTTTAGTATATTATTTTTGCAATATGTTAATTTTACTGGAGTATTTTTCAAGGTCATGAAGCTTCAAATTGCATCAAACTCTAAGGATCAAATTTGGCATACATGCCTAATACTTTAAGGTAGATTTGAACTTGGACTGACAAAACCCCGAATTATTACGATTTTTTGAAGAGAAAATCGCAACAATCTTGTTTTTTTGCTATTTTCAAGGTCATTAAGGATTGGGTGACCTTGAAAGTAAATTTTTTGAAATTCTCGTTCTCTAATTATATGTATTAGTCATCTTAAAAGATGACGTCATATCAACCCCTTCTACACGAATGCGAACAAAACACTCGGTAACACTCGATTGTGTGACTAAAGATCTATCAATCCCACGTAATCACAAAACTACTTTATGCAAAATCCCACGGACTCCAGTTTACATACCAGATATCCTCAAAAGATTTTAGTTGTGAGCTTCGATTCGGAGATATATTTATATATTTTAAAAGCTTAGTAAGCTTTAAACCCAAACTTTGGTTGGCCCCCTTTCGTTTGGTCTCATTTTTCTTCATTTGCATATTGATTCCAGGGTCTCCTTCGCTGCGCGGGAAGATTCCCTGTTCTAAAAAATACACTTTAGTTCACAAATAAAGGGATCCCTAACCTATCATTTCCCAGACATGTTCATAAATACATACTATCTAAAAGAAGAATGCTCTAACGATATTTTTTGGTTTGTTCAAAGTTTGTATGTAAGGAACGAGGGTGAGGTAAAAAAACCTACTTGCCAGGGTCTACACAGGGGGTCCCAAAACTTCAAGTCCTCACTAATATCTCCAGTCATTCAGGAAGCGAAGGGCGGCGGCTGCGTTACTTTTTTTTACATGGATTTCCCTCAGAATATACCTTGTGCATATAACTGGAAATTTTTTTCTGGATTAATAAGTGGAAATCTTTAAAAATCACATGACATGTGTCAAAAATTTCCACGAAAATCGTATATAATTCTTATATTAGATTTTCTAATGTTTTAAATAACATTTTTCCTTTGATGGAAATATGCAGTTCCACTCGGTATATTCCTACTGAATATTTTGGCGTGGAGTGGAAAGGAGATTTTCCCTCTGTTTTCGAAAATACGTAATATGTTATATTTTGACAAAAATATATAAGAGCATTAAATTTTCCGCCCTAGCTACGGCATTGTAAACCATTTAAAAGTATGTGAAATTTGCCTTTTTCCGCCTCTTTTGGTTTTGGAGATATTTATGAGTTTCGTTTTAGTTTTCGGACACTCTGTATACTGCTACTGGGGGCGTGGGATAAAAGTTTTCCACTTTTTAGTAAAAAGTTTTCAGTTTAATATAAAAGCTCAATTAATAAAGTAAAGTAACGAGATTGTGTTACACAGTTTGGGAGTGCCACAAAAAGCACATAAAAATTAATTTTGCTTAGTGGTTGCTAAACAAAAGATGTGTGCGCTCTTCCCACGTTTCTGTCACATTCATTTTATGTTGTGTAGGATATCGCGAATATATATAGGTATTCTTTCTGTCGATAATGGACTTTTATATTGAAATCCACCATGAACACTGGGAATTTATTTCTTATAGTTTAGTTTTTCAGTTATTCATATTGCTTGTCAAGCATTTGTCAATGAGTTGTTGATAAGATAGTTTCTCGTCGTCTATAAATCCCGACTCTGGTGGACTGCTCCGAAATCAGTAGTATAGTCGAAATTATACCCATTTGTAGTGACGTCATAGTGGCAGTCAAAAACGTATGTCCACCGATATTTCTTTTGCAACAAATGACTGGTGGCTAATTAACGATGATACTTCTACTATAAAAAATGTCAACTATTTATCCGTGACCTTATAAATTAAGACTGGGTACCTATTTACCTATCGATGACCTGAAAAAAAACGGATTACATATACAAAATTAATTTTTCAAAAATATATAAACTACCACTAAATACATTGGAAAATTTGACATTTAATTCTCTGATATTGCATTTTACATTTTTTTAAATAAAAGTGGGGGTCAATCAAGTTGTTTAAAAGGTATGGTTCTTTAAAGGTCCCCAGAACTTCACAGTGAGGCAATATGAGAGTCATACTCAGAGTCATAGCAAACCATCCGATTGACCATAACCCTTTAACCTGTTTTAAATTTTTTTAAACTTAAAACAGGCGGAGCTTAATTCATAAGCACAGATGTTTATCATAAAACTCTAAAAAGATAACAAGATTATTTTTACCTTCACTGTTTTTTTTTTGAATCCGTGTGCTTGGTGTCATCTGATCCCTTGCTAAAGATCCACGTCTCGTCTATGAAAACTACAGTAAAACCTTCCAGACCTAAATTTTTATTTTTAATGTACTTCCTTAAAAAGTTTATTCTTTTATGGACAATGTCTGGTAAATCCATTAAATATTATCGACTGTTTGATTTCTTCCACTTAAAGCCTATACTGTTTATCCATCTTTGTTCCCTGAACTGAAATTGTTTCTCGAATTTCATTTTGTAATAGTTTGTAATTTTGGTTTTGGCTGTGTTTTGCTTTGAAGACATATTAGATGCGTAATTATGGGACCTAATTGGTTGCTTTTTTCAAGTAAAAAAAAGCTAATAATATTAAAATTATTAGCTGCGTTTGCTCATTAAACCTGTTATATTTTTTTCGAGGAATTTTCTTGGTTTAAAAAATAGCTTTGACAACACACTGACAAATTGATGTTTTTCAATGAGAGTGACGAATATTTCAGGTAAAAATATAAAGGATGTTTACTTATAAAAATCGAACAATAATCAGACAGCAATTTTTTCGAAAAACTTGTTGTCACTGCCGTTTGAAATGTACCAAACAGAGATACACAAAAATGACGTCACTACAAATGGGTATAATTTCGACTATAACTACCTATACAGTCCGTTTGAAAGTTGACAAAAATCCAAACGCCATAGATTGTTGAAATTTTTGCCGAAAGAGTATTTGTTGATATTTTGGCCATGGAAAGCTCGTAAAAATAAAATTGATGTACTTTTTCACCCTGACATGTTATAACAATTAATTACTGTACAGTTATTTTTGAACGCCTATGGTTCGTCAAACCAGGAATTTATCAGACCGTATGTAATAAAAACTTTCATTGTAAGAACGATTCATAATAAAAACTGCAATTTGTTAAACCACGAATCTTTATTTCTTCAAACCCACTCAATTTAACATATTCGAAATTTATAAGACCCGTTTTTAATCGAACCATTGTTAATCAAACTTATTCAAAATCAAACTCGTCATTTGTAAAACCCATTTTTAATCAAACCCGGAATTTGTCAAACCATTATTTTTATCAGAAATTTGTTCTTAACTGGAATGCAAGTGACATATATACACAAACTATTGAACGCTACCTGTACAAGTATGTGCGCGTAGCAGCGACAAATGCATCGAAACGCCGCGCCGCCGCGCTACCTGCGTGTACACCTCCCGTTCATGTATTATTGGCGAATGCGCAATCAATTTAGCAGAAATATCTGATAAACAACGGGTCTTACGAATTCCGGTTTTGAAAAATAATGGTTTGACAAATTTCGGGTTTTATTAAAAATAGGTTTTACAAATGACGAGTTTGATATTAAATTTCGAATTTTTTATTGAAAGAAGAAATAAGATTCGGATAACAAATTGGTTTAACGAATTGCAGTTTCTATAGTGAATGATTTTGTGATTGAACTTTCTTTTAGTTTACGGGTTTGATTTTGCATATTCTGCTAAACCGTGCGCCCACTCCGAACGATAGCTTTCACGCCCGCCTAAAGCTCGAGACCGCGACTCGATGCATTCAGGTTCAATGATCCCTCGACGCAGTGTTGCCAGATTAAAATTTAAGAATTCACTAGATGGCGTTAGAAATGTACATATTAAAGGCATATTTTTATTTTTATCAGAAAAAAAATGAAGTAAATTCCAAAAATAATAATAATAAACAGACAAATATATACGTAGGTATTAAAGATACCTGTTTCGTTGGGCATATCATAAATCATAACAGTTTTTGTCTAACATGAAACTTTTGGATTTCAACATTTATATCCGAATTTTTTAATTGTATAAATTCTCTATCTAACAAATTAATAACTATCGGTCTAATAGTTTCTATATTTTTAAAATTTTTCGAATTTAAAAAAATCAAGTTTTCTAAGGTTTTTTATTTCGTGTCAATCGAAGGGGAACCTTTTATAAATATTACAGTTTCAATAAAATACCTTAGGCATTTTAGGCGAAACGAGTGGAGCGTGGATTGGTGTAGTTTATTATACAGATACTTTTGGACCTAGGTACAGTTTATCTAATGGCATATAATTTAAAGTAATATTTACTTTTTGGGATTAATCGAGGGATTAATTTAAAATAAAGAAATACTAAGATCAAAATATAAAAAATTAAAAGTAGTAATGTAAAAAAAATCAGTAGAATATGACATTTTAATAAAAGTTTTCACTAAATCACTAAATTACAAAAAATCACTAGATCTAGTGAAAAAGGTTGTAAGGATATAATTAAAATTGTGGAAAATATTATTAGCTTTTTTGTTACTAAAATAACAGATATAATCTATATCTAGATTTTCAGAAATTGTTAAGAAAATATATCATAAAATGACTTTAACCGCTGACCGCGTGTGTCCAAAATAAATGTTTCTGCAAATGTTTTACTTGTTTTATTTTTTCTATAATCATAAAAATTCCAATCCCATTTAATAGAAAAACACCGGAGGGCATGACTAACGATAAATATGTACATTATGATGACCCTAATTGTTGTTTATATTGGTAAACATATTTTACACAGTTTATTAATTGATAACGTAGTAGCTTATTCCCACTATTATTCAGATTTAAGGGCGCCCAGATATCATCATGGGTTGGTTAAAACAAAAACAATATGTTTTTTAAGTCCATTTTACCCGGTTTCAAAGTGGCCACTGGGAAAAAACGAATTTTTTTAATGCTTCTATTACAGTTTTAGAAAAATTTTATGACATTTTTTTGTAATAATATTTTCCCACGAGCGTGCGGAAAGTGTCACTTTTCCGCGCAGCATGCGTGAAAAAAAACTGCACACCGCGCGGAAAGCCTTTTTACGCACACACATTTTTTTTCACAAAATAATGTAAAACAAGATGTTCTTAATTTTCCTCACGCTCGTAGGAAAAACGTTGTACCTAACGCGTGCGTCTCGTCTTTTCCAAATTTACGGCTTGCCCAATTTAAACTCCCCCAGCTAACACGGTTCCCTCGGGCCTTCGTCGGCCCGATGTCGATTGCCGAATTTGCCGTCATCGGCACGATGTCGATTTACGACCAGCAATATTTTTTGTCCGCTTTGCGATGTAGGCCCAATGTATGTTTGCCGACGCAACGTTAGACTGTAGCCCGCCGTCGGACCAATGGTAAATTTTACTTTTTGATAACATCGGCATACCGTCGCCGTAAGATTAAGGACTGATATAGTTTAACCACATGGTACCGACCATCCGCCCATAAAGCTGCTTAATTTGGTCGGTCTAACGTAGGCAAGCTGGTCTCGGCCCGACATCGGTAAACTATTCAAGTCCGACATTGGTTTCCTAAAGCGGTCCAACGTCGGCGATTGAAGAAGGTCCGTCGGTGGTAGCTTAAAGCGGCCCGACAATGGCAAACCACAAAGGTCCGATAATGGGTGGATAATAAGGCCCGACGTCCGTGATTGACGAAGGTCCATCGGTGGTTGCTTGACACGATCCGATATTGGCAAACTACAAAGTTTCGATAATGCGAGTGCTTAACTAGTCGGGCTGGTTTAAGTGGCAGAAGAGGTGATTCTTGTAGAGAAGTACCACTATCTTGTCAAGTCCGCATTCTAGTTTTGAAATATCTTTGCTCATTATATATAAAGTATTATCTTCCACTGTACAGGGAACAAAGTGACATTAGCGCCATCTCTACACATACGAGGAAGAAACTATTAAGCAGTTTAAAAATTATAATGTGACGTAATCGGATCATCGTTCGTTGCCGATTCTCGACCGATTAAACAAAGTTCCAATCGGACCATCATCGGCCCTAAAGCAGATAAGGTTTGCGTTGGCATATTGTCGACTATAGTAAATCGGGCAATCGTCAGTTGCCGATTCTCGTCTGATTAATCAAAGTTCCAATCGGACCGTCGTCGGCCCTAAAGCAGATAAAGTGGGCGTCGGCATAAAGTCGAGTATAGTAAATCGGGTCATTGTCAGTTGCAGATTCTCGACCGATTAAAAAAAGTTCCAATCGGACAATCATCGGCCCTAAAGCAGATAAGGTTTGCGTTGGCATAATGTCGACTATAGTAAATCGGGCAATCGTCAGTTGCCGATTCTCGTCCGATTAAACAAAGTTCCAATCGGACCGTCGTCGGCCCTAAAGCAGATAAAGTGGGTGTCGGCATAAAGTCGACTGTAGTAATCTCTGTCAGTTGCCGATTATTCACTGAAAACTGAAAATCGCAATCTGTCCAACATCGGGACAGCGTGTAGTCGCCGATGCCGACACACTGCCGACGTTGTCGACATTTGCCCGATTCAATGCCGACGATTTGTGTTTGCTGGGAATATTTTTTAAGTCCATTTTACCCGGTTTTAAAGTGGCCACTGGGAAAAAACTATTTTTTTTAATGCTTCTATGACAATTTTAGAAAAATGTTATGACATTTTTTGTAATAATATTTACCTAACAAGTGCAGAAAGTTATACTTTTCCGCACGCACCGGCGTTTGCACGAACGACGCGCCAGCAACAGCGTGCGTGCAAATTTTTTTTCGTGCACGCCCTGCGGAATTTTTTTTTCACGCGCGGCGTGCGGAAAAGTGGCACTTTCCGCACGGAAATGAGAGCGAGAAAAGCGTTTTTCAATGGTCCTAAGCTACTTTTATATACATTAAGTTAAGTGTTTAAGTGAAACGAGTGTTCTGTTTTGGGTGTAGCTTTTTTCATGTTCGATTCAATCTGCACTCAGACTGCACTGACGCAATTTTTTGACAGCACTAAGTCAGTATGAGTGTCGCACCAATTTTACCAATGGAAACCCCTATACAGGGTGGATTCTTTAAACGGAACGGTGCTTCTAGCGGGTTAGTACTTGGTTCTATATCATTTAGTTTACGAGGTATGGCAATTTTTTATTTTTTTAAACATAGAACACCCTGTATATTTTGCAATTTTTGAAATCTGCAAACAATTCTCTCTTCAGCAATAGTAGGATCTATCTTTTACGATAATCAAGATATTTTTATCTAAATCTTTATGGAAAACTTCGATATCCATTCAAATATCCCCCGTAAAACAGGACATAGACAAAAATTCCATGCAAGTTTAAATGCCTCTATCTTGGAAACCATAAGAGATAGAGTATTAGTGTGTGGTATTATCAAAAAGATAATTTTTTTTTGAATTCAAAAATGTCAAACTATTTAAACTACTATTTACAAAAATATATTTTTTTGCCATACCTCGTAAACAAAGACATAAAAAAAATCTAATATAGCACGATTAAAGAAAATCAAAAATCTCAGTTCACGTGTTTTGGGATTTTTTTATAAAACCAAATTCTAACCCGCTAGAAGCACCGTTCCGTTTAAAGAATTCACCCTGTATATATTCCTGCACTAATTTACCAGGACATGTATTCTTGAACAGGGAGCGACATAGATCTATGGCGAATGATCACATGGGATGAAAACGTTATATTCTTGAGCGACGATCCGATCTTACGGATCTCATGAAAATCATACGTTCCCGATCGCATGGTCCGAAACCGGGGAACAGCGTCGAATCTAGTGACACTTGCGCAATAAAGAGGTTTTTTTTTCGAATGTATTGCTTCCTAAACTGCTTGTCGATTGTGGGAGGTGATGAGAAAGACCGGATCGTATGACTTTCAAGAATACACGTCCACAGTGGCGGCTCGTGACTTATAACACCGATGAGGTACCAAGATCAAAAATATTAAAAAAATATTGGTCAAATGTAAAATCTAAAACTTATTAAGATTAAAAAAACTATTCCTCAATTTACTATTTTATGCGTTTTTACTTTGACATAAAAAAAAATTATTTATATTTTTATATAGAATATATATAGAAGAAACATTGAATTTTTGTATTTTAACGCCCGGGTGCGAAAAAATGACTCTAGGGCTAATAACTTTAAACACTAGTTATCCCCTCACGCTTGTGCATAAATAGTTTTATACATTTTCATTCCACAATTTTTGTTTGTAAGAAAATCAAAATGTTTGCATATTTATAATTTCCGTTGATGCGCGTAATATAGGCTGAGTTGTCAAAGCATGGGTGAAGCGGATCTTTTAGTCGCCTCATGTTGTCATGTAATTTAGAAAAAGTAAAAGTCGTCCCAAGGCTTTATACAAAGAAAAATAGGGTTTTTAAATGTACGATTTGTTGATTTTATAATTGCAATAACAAAAACGGGACTTCGCGTTATTTAATTTGCAAAATTTTAATGCGGCCAACGAGGCTTGATGCGGCACACAAGATGAGAATTCATTCTCGCCTCACCCAGCCACGGCGCGCTCTCGGACAGCGTTGATAGAAGACCGAAGCAAAACCGTTGTTGCAGAGTGGGGAAGCGAGACGACTGGAATGAGTGCTTCATCCATCTTTGATGGAACATACAAAACAAAACAAGGCAGAATAAGAAATTAATGACATAAAAGAAATAGCAACCTAATATTAAAATAAAAAAAATGTTATGAAGGGCTTTTTTTTCCTACAAAAATTAAATACAAAAAAATATCGCAAAAAATAAATTTACCAGTTTTTCCAAAAATGTTGGTGAGGCGCCGCCTCACTTGCCTCATCTGACGAGCCACCACTGCACGTCCAGAAATTTTATGTGCGGTTTTTATAAGGATCCGAGTTGCCTAACATATAAAATATACCATGTAAAAATGTACAGGTGAAATATTAAAATTCTGTTTACGCTATATAAACTAATATTTAAATTTTATGAATTCATAAAATTTTCTGGCAAGTGGCCACCCTGCGGGTGTTTTAATCCCCGCGGCCACGACGCGAATGCGAAAAATTTACTCCTATTATGTCTGTGTGGGTGTATGTGTGTGAGAGAGTGAAAAAATTGGTGGCACAAAGCACGGACAGTCCACCATACAATCAATTATTTTATGTTAAAAGGAAATGAAAATATCTCAAAAACTGTAGCTTTGAAAGATTTGAACATTATAACAAAATTTTTGGGCAATATTTACGAAAACCAAAATCGGAAAACCGCAATAACTCTTCAAATAACTCGGAAACTAAAGCTCTCACGAATTTGGACTTTATAACAAAATTTGTAGTCCATATTCATGGAAACTTAAATCAAAAAACCGTATATCGCTACTTGCTTTTGTTCTAAAGTTACAATTTTTTGAAATATTTTATCCCCCTTTTCCCCCCTTCAACTCCCCCCCACCTTACCCAAAAGTAAATCAGTTCATGGTCATCCGATAGAGGATTTTGGTACCAAATTTCGTTAAAATCGATTAAGGCGTTCTTGAGTTAATGTCTATACAAACAGACAATAGACAACTTTTTTTTTCGCCAATTAAGGTGTTTTGGAACCTTAGTAAGTCATTTTTGATAAAATTAAGAAAAGTTAAAATTTCACGATTTTAATAGTCTCCCATACCATATTGGTATGGTGGACTAAAAATGACAACAAAAATTTATGACAGACTGGAAAAACTTTTGATAATTTTTATGATTTATTTTATGAACTGTATGACAATGTTCCCCCCGAAAAATATAAACTAAAAATTTTAACATTTTAGTAATACAAACAATGCTTACATGTTTTGTGTTAAAATGTGTTTTAGACCAACCTGAACAACAACAACATCGAATTCACGTGCCATCACGGTCCCGGCGAGTGTCACGGGAACAAGATCCAAGCTTGCGCCTTGCACCTGATTGACGGTGGAAGACAGACCGACGGGCTTGGATTTAACAGGTAAGATCGTCACATATTCTTTGCTTCTTCTTTCAGTACCATGCTCACTTCAAACGTTGGCTATCAACAGCGCGATATGCATCTTATCCAATGTTATTTTTGAATATTTTACAAAAACCGCATTTTTTCCATATGAACAAAGGATCAATACTTAAAAGGAGGTACCTTTTTTAAAAATAGATCGGGTGTAATTGGGGCGCCGCGGCATGTATACCGCCCATGACCGCTTGGGCACGTGTCGGCCGACAGGCGGGTGGGCGAGAGTATTTTACCTGTAATTTTAAAAATGTGTACCACTACGCCACGAGCTTTCTACAGGGTTCCTAAGCAAATCCTTAGGGGGCCAAGCAGCCGTGTATAAGACGCAGACAAACGGAAAAGCACATTAGGCAGATAAAGGATGGGCATGGGGCGATGTTGTCACTACATCTTACACGTAGTAAATCCATTCCAGGTTTAGGACTGGAATAAAAATTGTTTTTGCTCGACTTTAATACCAAACTCATGAAAGATATCGTAAAAAAAAATATTTTTCGGCATTTCATTTTGTAACCATTGTCCTTACGCACTGTTTACAGTCTGGGGACTGAGATACATGCAAATGCCTAAACTAAAGCGTTCATACACGGCCGGAGAAATCGACTGAGATATTTCCGTAGAAACTTTATCAAGCAAATAGGACAGGTTGACGCCTTCGAACGTCCAACCCGGGTTTTGCACTTTGATTCGAAATCGAAAAGAAGGAACAGTCAGATGTGGGGCCGTGCACAAATTACGTAACGGTGATTTTACCAATTTTTGACCCCCTCCCTATGTAATGTTTTGTAACGGTTTGGCACGCCACTCCCCTAATATTACGTAACTATTTCAAGACCACTACCCCCCCCCCAAAAAAAAAAAAACTTTTCACTTATTTTCATTCCAAATTTTCTTAGTTTCACACACATACAAACGCTGTCGAAAACCCCCCTCCCCCCTACGTAACGTTTTGTAACCCCCCTCCCCCCTATGACCATTACGTAATTTGTGCACGGCCCCTGTAGTCCCAGTGGAGGAGGGCGAGAAAATTTATATTTTTTTCTTAAAAATTATACTCTTTAGACCTATTTCTTTGCGTCCCGAAATTAGCGGCGCCATTTTTATTTTGTGCTTTGTTTTTCTAACATTTTTGCGTTCGGCTAATTTAATTGAAAAAATTTTGCCTGCGGCGCCCTTTATCTTCTCACTCGAAACCAAGATCCCCCGTTTTAGGAAAACTGATTCCGTCTGTTTCTAAATTTTTTCGAATAAAAGTAGAGTATGACCATGGGGGAAATAATTTTTTTATACGGTATGACGAAAATTTCGAGAAAGTTGAAGAAAAAAATAAAAAAAAGTGGCAGAGCTCAAGTTTTTCGTAAAAAAAAACGTTTTTTGTAAAGAAACAGAGCAAAATAAATCTTTTCACCCCTTTTTGGGTGTTACAAATATTGGCAGCCCCTTATTTTTCGCTTTTCCCCTCCCGCTAGTTTTGAAGAATTGGTTCGCTACATGTTTCGAGATCATGTCATAAAACACCTCGAAAATATCAAATGTAGTTTAGGGCCAGCTTTATTTAAAATCAATAATATCGCAAGCAAAAAGCTCTGCAGGAAAAACAGCGCCGTTTATTGATTTCTTTGGCTGCTAGTGCTAGCTGCATGGTTTGGCCGTTTCCGGATAGATGTCACTAGTAGAACAGAATGGAAATAAATTTAATTAAAAGCGAAGATATTTCTTTCTAATGTTAACAACCTCACGAGTTTATCGCTCGGTATCGTAAATAATGGACCCTGCCGCCTCCTTTAAGCAAGAAAAAGCTGTGTTTTGGACCTGAAAACATCTAATTTTTAATTAGATTAGATGGTGTGGCCGCCATCTAGCGGAATTTGCAGACATCTTGTCAACGGTTATTATTGCAACTATGATTTATGCTCACAATGAAAGAGTGGCGACAATTTTTTCTCATGAAAGCAGTCCGGAGATAATAACAAACTGGCACCATTGCTCAATATACCTGTTTCTTTTGTGCGCGCAGAACTTTCTATGCCATTTCGGTTTGATTTATTGAAATCCTATCCCTAAGGAAAATCTTAGGAACCCTGTATATCAAATCTGTATTTTAACTTCAACCGTTGGGAACCATAGAAATATGATTTATTTGTATGTTGCGAACCCTCCGCGAGAAAGGTTGCGTAGAGCTGGAGCCTACGAAGCGACGAAACGCTTAATACGGTCAGGAGTTTTTTAGCAAGCAAAGAACCTACTTGTTAGAAAGCGCATTTTGGTGGCGTTCAACCAACCTCGGAATGAATTCGAATTAGCGAGCGCCAAATACGTTTCGAAATACGGGACGATTTTAGCGGCTGCATTGCAAGTGCCTATACGTCCCGTCAGAAATCCGCCGGTATCACTTAGCAGCCGACTTTTGACCGCCACTTCCTGGTTTGCTGGGAAGTTAAATAAAAATCGATATCTTCAATAAAAAAAAATATATTTTGGGGATGTCTTCTCCATGCCACAAAAGCACAAAATTGTGCCTCATCGTCTTAAAATTTCACCAAACTGCCTCTGCCGCTATTTTTTTTCAATAAAATTCAGTGCTCCACAAGATCTTATACCCCGTGAGGAAAAATGTGCAGTGGGGGCAACACAAGGCTTCTCAGTTGCTCAAAAGAACACAAAAATATGCACTAGATTTTTCAAAATAATACAAAAATTGCTCCAGTGGCGCACTAGAGATCGACATGTGACAAAAATATGTCTTTTATTGTATTTGTCATGTGACAAAAGATTTGAATGCCTACGAAATTTGTCGGTAGGGTGTGTACATGCTTTTAGGCCCATTTTAAAGGTGTGTTGGTTTTCTCATGGCTCTCCGGGTCCAGAGCATTTTAATTAAGGCCATAGTTTCTACCCAGATATTTAAGAAAAAAAATACAACTGGCAACGTCTTTTTCCATAATTTTAGGTCCGTTTCAGCGAGCTTAACATAATTACTTTTTTTTAAATGCATTAGTCTGAGAGAGATCCAGCATATTATGTAAATACCCGCATGTACACCCTCGCATTCTAACTATCTTCTTGAGATAGCAACTGTAACTGACATATATGCGGGGTCGAAGGCTGTGCAGGCGGGTATTTTTTCTGGTATGGGTAGTTTGCTGTAGTTTTGTTTTGTGCCGAATGTACCTGATTCATCCTCTCTTGAGTAATAGGTAGTAAGTAGATTTGGTTGAAATAGCGAAACCTTTCTCAGGAATATAACGTCACTACTCTTGGTTCCATTTATCTACGTGTTGTATCATTTCTTTGAAGCGGTTCCCTATGGTCATAATCTCTATCTATAGATCGTGTCTTGTTTTGGCGGTAGTTCTCAAATCTTGGACAGTAAATTAACGTGTTCTGCGTCATCTATTCTTTGACAGTACCGACATATGTCATCCGTTTACCCTATTCACTTTGTGTATGTCCTAAAGGCTTCATGTCCCGTTAGAGCTTATGTCATATTTTAATCCATTTTTTTCTGTTTGCAGTCTATCCATGTTTTAATGTCGGAAATAATTATTTTCGTCCATTGTCCTTTTTCGGTATTTCGGTCCAATCTTGCTTGCCAGGGTTCCAGTGTTTTCTCTTTTGCAGTTTCTTCACTAGATCGTAACCATGACCTTAATCAGTGTTTTTTCTTATAGGGCTGTCTAACAAATTGTCAAAGTCAGCCATTATCACGTGATGGCCCTTTAAAAATGGTAGCTGTAGGGTAGGGTAGACGTAATGCTAATAAAAATGAAAATTTTAAATTAAATAAAGTGACTATTTTATAGAGTAACCCTTTCTGAATCGGGGAGAAACGAGCATTTTGCCGAAATGTTAGAAATAAACTTAAAATTCGCAGTTTAAAGAGGCAATGTCATGTACTTTTATTTCTCTCGTACTTGCACAGTGTGGCTAGGCATTGTCTATCTCAGTTCATCCTGAAGATCGGGCCAAATCGGCTTGAAGAGAGACAGTTGCGCTATCTAATTTGAGAGCGATGACGTTATCTGTAATAACACGGTGCGACAGAGATAGGTAGAAGGACATTTACACGTTTAATTGCGAATTTTGAGTTTATTGATAAAATTTCGGCAAAATCCTTATTTTTCCCCGATTCAGAAAGGATTACTCTATAAAAAAATCACTTTGCTTAATCTGCGTCTTTTTCCACTTTGCCAAACTTTTGATTTAAGTTAGCATTACATCTTATGGGAAAATGGTTTGTTTACCCTACAGCGGCCATATTGGATCGGCCATATTATTTTTGTTACACTGCCCTATACCATCACATAATAAAGTCTAAATTGGCATCGTTTATTTCATTTTAGGATAGCTGTGGGCTTCATCAACTGTCTAATGGACAAGTCTAAACGCAATGGAGACGTGGGAGAATTTCCAACCAAAGAATGTGCCGACCTTAACCGCGTTCAGGTTTTGGGTCAAATTGAGACTTGCGTCAATAACACTGATGGTACGTAAAGAAAATGCGCCACTAGGCATCCACAAAAGGAAGAAAAAAAAAGTTTTTAGATAATAAACACTTTACACGGCGTTGCTATGCATCCCCGTGAAAATTTTTGTAAGCAAGATTAACTGCGATGGCCGATGGTAGTAGTAGTGTTTACCAGAGACAACCTTAATAACTTACGGAGACTAACAGAAAGATAGGGCCGCGCAGGAACTACATTCCTGTAGCGCATAGCGCATTGCGGCGGAGAGTGAAAGTAATGCTTGTAATAAGTCAACACCTTGCCCCGTCCATCTCTTTCTATATGATCATGAAAGAAAGACACAACATTTTTCAATGTCGAAATATATTTCAAACAATTTTAATTTAGTACCTGCCGGTTTTTGCCACCGCTTGTCAAAGTCTGTCAAGTCTGACAAGCGGTTCTTTTAGATTTTTAAAATTGAGTTATTTTAATTAGTTTATGGGATTAACTATATATAGTGGATTAACAACTTATTGTTAAATCTAAAATGTCATTTAAATCAGGCTGGATCACTACCATTAAAGCTAGAGAGCATGGGACTATTTGAAGAGTCCCGAAAATTGGGTTTCAGATTTTTGCGAACCAAATCTCTGAACAAAATATTGTGATGGTTTATACAGAGTTAAGCAAAGAAGATAATAGGTTTAAATACAACAAAAAAAAGAGATATAGGTTAAAACATTTATAAAATCTGTGAGACTTATACTTTTTTTCCCAATTAATAAAAGAAAATAACATAATAAAACGTTGTTACCTTTAATATTTGACAATATTCCTCAACATAGTTATAACCCCCTCCTCCTGTTTTAGACTTTTAAAGGGCCCAAAAAACTTTTTGTAAGTTAAAAAGTTTTTTAGCTGCATGGAACAGTACAAAGCTGGTTAAGGTTTGTATAGAGCTAAAACCTTTCGCGAATGCATTGCTTTTTTAACAATAAATAGTATGAAAAAACTGCGCCTGTTAAGTTTTTTCATATCTTTTTATTATTAAATAAGTAAGGGTCTGTAAAAAATTAACCAAAGAATATATGTATTTTATTATGCGTCTGGCTGTACAAGTAGTTCCTTCCTGTAGCCACTGGCTGCGCTCATGTCGCCGATAAACAATGTTCCCCAAGTATAACACAGTATCGGTCACTCTCGCGTAGCTACTTTCTCTATGGTGTTTACTTTTCAGAAACCAAGCAGTTTTCGTCTTTTTTTTGCCCAAAATAAAAATATAATTTTATAGCCGTTTTAATCGCATCTTAATAATTTTCTCTGAATGATTCCAAAAATTTTACAGGTATTTGTTTTTCTCTGTATAAATAACTTTATTTTGTATAAATGCCTTTCATAAACATGAAAGATAAAGTAAGATCACACTAGTTGTACTGTGAGTAAAATTAAAAACCGAAAAAACACACCACTTTCGGAATCAAAAATCAAAACAAACAAAACTGGCGACAGGAATAACATCAATCCAACGCACTTGCGCAAAACGGCCGTATATCTTTATTTTCATGGCCTACTTGACCATGATATGTTACTAACAAAATTGTTTATTAAGTTTAAAAATATATGGTGTCGAGAGTGACGTTCAAAACGGCTCAGTCATGTGATATCCATAGTTTTTGGAGTCAAAAAAACCTCAGAATATGCTGAACTTTGAATGGCGGAGCACTTTTTTGATTTTTTGCCGAATAAGCTAAAATTTCGTTCTCAGGCCACCGATTCAAAAGTCAAAGAAATTTTAGCTTATGAGGCAAAAAAATCAAAAAAGTGCTCGGAGCCGTGTCTTAGTTTTTACAAAATGTGCCTTCCGTTCAAAGTTCAGCGAATTCTGATGTTTATTTGACTCCAAAAAGTATGGGTATCACATGTCCCGTTTTGAACGTCACTTCACTTCGACATTTTCTGAGCTAAGGTCACCGACAAAAAAAAAATCTCTATTCTTAAGTTAACCTATTGATTACGGCTTGATACAGTGACGTTTACATGGAGGGGGGGGGGGGCGGTTGAAGGTTAATCCTCCCTCCCAGACAAAGTGCTTGCTATTATTGGCCTCAAAATTTTCATTAAGGCTATAGTTTTTCCCAGATTTTAAGTAAAATTGTTCCATTTTTAAATGCTTAATGAAAATATCTGAAGGATTTTTCAAAAATCTCAATTATTTTTTCTTCAAAATAAAAGCTGTGGTGCTGTCATCTATCCCAAAAGCCTCAAAATAATTGCGGTTTAGAACAAACCCGATTTACAAAAAAAATAGAGAAATACTCACAATTTCCTCTGGATTACATTTTTCCTTTTTATATAAAACCGATCAATAAATCATAAACGTTTACACTTCATTGAATTTGGGAGACACACGCAGCTCAAGTGTTGGCCGATAGATCGCAGAATTTATACGATTCCATGGTATTTGCAGGTGTTTTGTCACCAAACTTTTAATCGGGCCGCAGTGGGACAGAAGAGTATTTTTACGTTTTCTGACAGAAAACCATTCGAGGTAGTGTTTATCTTTCAAAAATATGTATGCGAAAAGTCAAAATAAGTAACCTAACTCCAAACTTTTGACCCGGTGCTAAAAAATCTCTGGGGTCCCACTGTAGATAAACATAAATAAAGTCTCCGCGTTGCCATGGAAAACAAATTCAATGACGTAAAATTTTGCAAAAAATCAGGTCGACATAGTTAAATTGATTTCCCGTAAAATATTGCTAAAAACAATTCCCCAGATTGTAACTACGACCTTAAAAAATAAAAGATTGCAGATGTTAGTAAGAAAATTGCCATTAAAAAAAACGAATTATATATCTTTATTAAAGTTGACTGATTGTCAACAGTGCACTGCACGTGGTACAGGGTGATTCACCATATTTTCTACCCTCCTTAACTCCCTTAGTATTAGAACTGGAAAAAAGTTTTATGAGCAGAAGTTGCAAAATTTCAAATAACGACCTTAGAAATTAGTAGCTGTCATCGCAACTGTCAACTTTTGACATTACTTTTTTATTTTAAATAGAACAGCCGGTATATTTTTTAAAATTTGGAATGTCCTTTTTTTCCTGATTCTAAAAATATATAATACGTGGGATTTATCTTGGATGATTCTATTTAATTTTAATTTAATTTTATTATTCTATGTTTACTTTTCTAACATATTATGCTAATGGAAAAGTATTTATCTTTTTTCTCGAAAACCGTCCAAAATAAATCCAATATATTATATATTTTTAGAATTAGGAAAAAAAGACAATTCCAAATTTAAAAAAATATACTATTTAAAATAAGAAAGTTAATTTCAAAATTTGATAGTTGCGATGACAGCTGATAATTTTTGAGGACGTCATTTGAAAGTTTACAAAAAAAATATGCATCTTCTGCACACAAAACTGTTTTCCAGCTCTAATAATAAGGGAGGTACAAACGTGCTTATATCTCATTAACAGGGCTTCATAGAAAAAAAAAACGAAGTTCGCCATTCATCGTAAAGTTGTTTGTTTGCCATCGATTAAGCCAAACTTGGCATTTTGGTGAACTGCCCCTTTAAAATCTCTTTTTCCTCTGCATTATAGAAACTTTGTTTTCCTGTCACCCATTAAAGGATTTACAAAGCGATCATTTACACTTTGTATCATTAAGGGTGAATTTGAATAAAAAATGCGCTTCTTCCAATTAGTTAATATAAAAACCTGTTAATCAAATTTGTATCAAATTTTGTACGGTGAAAGTAAATTTTGGATAATTTTAAGTTTTTTACATAATTTTACCTATCCTAAAAATTTTTAATTCACGGTAAAAATTATCGATTATTTTAAAAAACTAAATAAAAACAAGATATATATATTTTTTGAAAAATCACGCGAACGGTCTGTGGAGGATACCAGAAGCCTCCGCTGTGCAAAATTTTGTTAATTTTTGATGAACGGTTTATTTAACTAAACGAACTGTTTCTAGGATTCAAATTCACTCTTAAATTATTTTTTTTCAGCTTCGAACTACCTTTCCCACTACGGAAGCCTGACCGACACGGTTCAGAAACCGCTGAAAGGAGTCCCGACCATCGTATTCAACGGTCAATTCAAGGAGGCCGATAACACGCTGGCCTACGGCAACTTCGCTAAAGCTTTGTGCCAGTACATTCCCAAAGGAGAAAAACCAGCAGAGTGTAACGGCGCGAACGTTTTGTACGCTTCCGTATTGTTTTTGGTTTTGTCCGGTTTCATTTCTCGGCTGTTCTAATATGTAAAGTTTAAAAAAAGTATTGGGGCATTGAGCAAGTAAAAAAAACTTTCAGGGTCGTGAAAAAGAGGTGTAGAATACCTGTAATTGGTGCCTTCGTTTAAAAACCGTTCAAAAGCTGTCTACTTAGGAACGGATCCCTTTAGAAGTCGTTTAAAAGTGGTTAATTTGTTTAAAAGCGGTTCACTTAAAAACACTCATTCAAAAGCTGTGGATTTGAAAACACATCCGTTCAAAAGTTGTTTGTTTCGGGGGACAGCCCCGTTCAAAAGTTGTTTCGGGAACCGTTCAGTTCAAAAGCAGTTGTTTTGCGAACCGACCTTTTCAAAAGCTTTTTAATTAGACACGCCTTTTCTCATGACCCTAAAAGTTTTTCCTCGCTCAATGTCTCCAGAAAAAGAATGATACCAACCTAAAACGTGTATAAACCATTCAACCAAAATGTTTCTTGTTACATTTTAGTACGGCGATAAAAACTTTCGTTTTTAAGGTAGTTTTTAGCGAAATAAGTTTATTATTATAGTATTTTACCACGTGGAATAAGAATAAGTTCTATTGTGATATTCCAGATCTTTTATTTTAAAAACATTCGTTTGTACTTATGATATATTTTAAAATAATATTTTTGTAAGGTGCCTTTAAATCAGAGGCGGTTCTAAGGGGCCAGGAATATAGAAGGTTATTACCCCCTTCCTTCCCCAAATATAAAAAGTGTGCAAAAACTGTTGATTTCGCTCTAGGACTGTCTCTGCTATTAATTGTAACTTCTATTTTATTGTTACTGTCCCCTTTTGAAAGCAGTTTCTATTTAAGTAAATAAAGTAGATTTAAAAATACGTCCACATTAGTTTATAATAAAATTAAAAAAGAAAAATAAAAATATCATTATATTTTTTTATCTAAACAATTATATTTAAAAAGTATTTTTTTCTTAACTTACTTACATACGACATAAAATTACGCAAAAAAAGATTAAAAAATAATTGTGTATTATTATAACTTGCTGCATAAACTAGAACACATAGAACGGAATAAGTTTATGTTAAAAAAGAAACAAAGATAAAAACACAAACAAAACTAAAAGAAAGATTGGATATTTGATGTCTATGTACTAATTTTTTTTCAATGGTTTACACTATACTTTTTCTGAACTTACCTTATACACTTTATTTACATCCGATATGGAAAACTTAGTTAAGTCTTGAAATATTCAAGCATATAAAGTTTTTAATATTTTATGTAAAATTTTTAATATTTTTTCCTTTTCCATGTTTTGGTAAATTGCAATTAAAACTTGTGTCATTGAGAAAATACAATACGTGTTTAAAACAATTTTTATCAACAAAAGGGTCTATAAAATCTAATTTTGACCTCCCAAATGAACTCGCACAAGTTTAAAATCACCCCATATACACACACAAAAACAAAATCAGGAAAATTGGAATATCTCTTCAAGGGTCCTCTGGATGCTTTTTTAGTTTCCTGACAAAAAATACTTTCAGATATTTTTTTACTCCCTATTAAAAAAATCGTTTATTAAATACAACCCTTCATTCTGTTTCAAAACCGCAAACTACTTGTTGATAATTAAATTTGGGAGCAAATCCTCGACGAGAACTTGATTTGCCGTCGTTAAATCATCTGCCAACGAAAGATGATTGAACGATTCCAAGTACCGTTCTAAATTAGGCGTTTTGCTCCATTTTAGCTTGTGGATCAATTCGGATGCTTTAGTTTTTTGACAAAGGCTATTTTCAGACATATATTAGCTAATTCTATTATATCCGTTTTAATTTAAATCCTATTTTTTACTGCCTCTTGCAAAAGTCGTTTATCAAATACGATTCTTTCGCTTACTGAGCCTAGTTTGAGTAGTAGAAAATGTTATGAATGTTTGAAAATTCGTAAAACAACTGGGCAAGATTCGGGAGCAAATGATCGACAAGAACTTGATTTGCCGTCGTTAAATCACCTGCCAACGAAAGATGATTGAACGATTCCAAGTACCGTTCTAAATTAGGCGTTTTATACTCTTTTAGCTTGTGGATCCATTCGGCTGGGCTGTTGGTCTAAAGCGGCGATATTTTCTCGATTAGTTTCTTTAAAAAAAAGATTCGGGAGCAAATGTTCGACGAGAACTTGATTTGCCGTCGTTAAATCACCTGCCAACGAAAGATGATAGAACGATTCCAAGTACCGTTCTAAATAAGCCGTTTTGTTCCCTTTTAGCCTGTGGATCCATTCGGCTGTTAGTTTTCTTACAAACATATTTTCCGGACATATATTAGCTAATTCTATTATATTCTTTTTAATTTACTGCCTCTTGTGAAAGTCGTTTATCACATACAATTATTTCGCTTACCAAGCCTAGTTTGAGTGGTAGCTTTAAAACGCCGTTACTTTTCGACGTCAGCGATTGTTCTTGATTGTTTAAAAATTCGTAAAACAACTCGGCTGAGCTGTTGGTCTTAAGCGGCGATATTTTCTCGATTAGTTTCTTCAATACCGCAGACTGCTCGATGATAATCAAATTCCGGGAGCAAATGCTTGACCAAAACTTGATTTGCCCGATTTGCTATTCTAAGGGTTTCGTCACCTTTTATTTTTTGGACCCAGTCGGGTTTATTAGTTTCCTGACGAAAAATATTTTCAAAAATATATTACCTAATTCTATTATATTTAATTTAAAGCCTATTTTTTACTGCCTATTGCAAAAGTCGTTTATCAAATACAATCCTTCGTTCTGTTTAAAATCTGGTGGCATTATCAACGTCTCGACGAACTGCATGTACGACTCCTTAAAACGACCCGAATTTGATTTTTTACAAAGTTCTTTATACAAAATGGCGCAGCGTTTCGATAACTCGGCGATGCACAACTTTTGCTGGTCGCTTTTAATGGGGAAACTTAATATTCTTTCGCTTATCGAGCCCAGTTTAAGTTGTAGTTTTAAAACGCCGTCGACTTTTGACGTCAGCGACTGTTCCTGAAGGTTCAAAAACTCGTAAAACAACCCGGCTGGGCTGTTGGTCTCGAGCGGCTTTATTTTCTCGATTAGTTTCTTCAAAACCGCAAACTGCTCGTTGATAAACAAATTCGGGAGCAAATGCTCGACGAAAACTTGATTTGCTGTTGTTAAGTCACCCGCCAGCGAAAAATGATTAAACGATTCCAAGTACCGTTCTAAATTGAGCGTTTTGTAACCTTTTACCTTGTGGATCCATTCGGCGGGAACGTTCATGTCGTTAACTAAAACATCGACGATTTCTTGAGTTTCCGGGTCACATTCGGCGCTTAAATTTCGGTCTAAAATGCCCATAACTAAGTGCTTCTTCGCGGAGTCGTCTTCCAGATAGAGCAACACGAATATGGCCCACTCCCAGTTGCCGAGTTGTTCCAGCTGGTTCGAAAAGCTGGTGCATATTTTGTTGAGCTCCGCCTGTTCGATTAGGCCCACGTCTAAGGATTGGAACAGTTGAAGCAAGAGCCAGCTGAAAAGAACAGAAAAGTTGTTAAAAAACAAAAGATCAAAAGATCTTGGGTGGAAATAACGAAAATTCAAACTTGGATGAGTATTCCACAAGGAACACACAAAAGATCAAAGCGAAAAGAGAAATTAATAAACGATGTTTCACCTTGGGTAACCAGCGTGGGCTCATCAGTAGTTTCACTGGTCACCCTCCACTATACATCATTAAACACCATCATACACTTAGATTTCCAACCTTGAACCACTCACAAATAGGCATCGTTCCGCACTGGTACTTACTTATCCAAGTTACCTAATACGAATTCGTCCTGGCGTGTTAATATTTCCAGTAGGATTATGCTCCTAAGGCAATTAAAACAAAGAAGAAGTTAAAAAACCTTTTAGTTTCTTTTCGGTTGAAGAAACTGATTTGGAGGTTTTTTAACTTCTTCTTTGTTTTAATTGCCTTAGGAGCATAATCCTACTGGAAATATTAACACGCCAGTACGAATTCGTATTAGGTAACTTGGATAAGTAAGTACCAGTGCGGAACGATGCCTATTTGTGAGTGGTTCAAGGTTGGAAATCTAAGTGTATGATGGTGTTTAATGATGTATAGTGGAGGGTGACCAGTGAAACTACTGATGAGCCCACGCTGGTTACCCAGGGCGAAAAATCGTTTATTCATTTCTCTTTTCGCTTTGATCTTTTGTGTGTTCCTTGTGGAATACTCATCCAAGTTTGAATTTTCGTTATTTCCACCCAAGATCTTTTGATCTTTTGTTTTTTAGTTTCTTTTCGGTTGAAGTAACTGATTTGGAGGTTTTTTAACTTCTTCTTTGTTTTAATTGCCTTAGGAGCATAATCCTACTGGAAATATTAACACGCCAGGACGAATTCGTATTAGGTAACTTGGATAAGTAAGTACCAGTGCGGAACGATGCCTATTTGTGAGTGGTTCAAGGTTGGAAATCTAAGTGTATGATGGTGTTTAATGATGTATAGTGGAGGGTGACCAGTGAAACTACTGATGAGCCCACGCTGGTTACCCAGGGCGAAAAATCGTTTATTCATTTCTCTTTTCGCTTTGATCTTTTGTGTGTTCCTCGTGGAATACTTATCCAAGTTTGAATTTTCGTTATTTCCACCCAAGATCTTTTGATCTTTTGTTTTTTAGTTTCTTTTCGGTTGAAGTAACTGATTTGGAGGTTTTTTAACTTCTTCTTTGTTTTAATTGCCTTAGGAGCATAATCCTACTGGAAATATTAACACGCCAGGACGAATTCGTATTAGGTAACTTGGATAAGTAAGTACCAGTGCGGAACGATGCCTATTTGTGAGTGGTTCAAGGTTGGAAATCTAAGTGTATGATGGTGTTTAATGATGTATAGTGGAGGGTGACCAGTGAAACTACTGATGAGCCCACGCTGGTTACCCAGGGCGAAACATCGTTTATTCATTTCTCTTTTCGCTTTGATCTTTTGTGTGTTCCTTGTGGAATAATCATCCAAGTTTGAATTTTCGTTATTTCCACCCAAGATCTTTTGATCTTTTGTTTTTTAGTTTCTTTTCGGTTGAAGTAACTGATTTGGAGGTTTTTTAACTTCTTCTTAGAAAAGTTGTTAATGCGAAAAAAAAAATCCCACAAAAAACGTTTTTGGTCTACGTTCAAAAACTTCTTACACCATATAGAAAAAGGCAAAAACCTTTCCGAATTGGGACCTACCGCGTACGCATATTAGGAATCCTTGTTTGTGTATTTCTTACCTTAGCCTATAATCCGAAGGATCGTCGGTCAGCGTAGCGGGATTTAAAACGCTGCTTAATCTATGAATCCCCGACCTGTATAACGTCAAGATATGGTACATTACGTCGAACGGTCCGTCTTCAACGAATTGTCCTTCCAAATAGGACGGATTGGGCCTTTCTGCGTAGGCGTATTCTTCAAAAGCTTTTTTGTACATTTCGATGGCGAGTTCTATCGGCGCTCCGTTGGGACAGATGTACCATAGGTGCATCGCCAAAGCACGTTTCCAGTCTAAATCTGTAGAGGAAAAAAATTTAGAGAATTAACTTTACAACTGCAAAGGGGGTATGATTATAAACGCCATAAAAATCAACAACCTAAGATATGTTGACGACCCTGTCATAATTGCAGACAGACACGCTGAAAGGTCTACAAGAAGTGTTGAATGAAGTTGTTTTGAAAAGCTCACAATTTGGGCTTAACTTGAATGTTGGAAAAACAAAATAAGATGGTGACTGGGTTGGGTTGAAGCCCGTACAGATGCATCGGAGCCAAAAATTATGAGAAAACTTTTGATTTTGAAAAGCTCTTCAAATCTCTTGAGGAAGTTGGACTAGATAACCGAGATCTAAGGATAATGGCCAACCTATACTGGAACCAGACATGTCAAATAAAAGTCGGTCCTAAGAGGTCTGAATAAGGGGAGGTATTCGCCATGGCTGCATTCTGACTCCGCTGTTGTTTAATATCTCTACATTAATAAGGTATAAGAGAATGCACTCACAACAGCGAAAAAGGTCCGACTTTAAACGGCTTAAAAACCTACAACCTAAGATATGGCGACGACGTCATAACTGCTGATACGCCAGACGGTTTACAATAATTGTTAAATAAAGCTGATGATCATAATACTGAAAACTTTTCACATTAATTTAATTCTACCACAAAAATTTGATCAGTGCCCTTATAATAATGAAGGACGAGAAATAATGAACAACAAAAATTGCAAATGCAAATCAAAACCAACCACTTGTTCTTACATAAACTCTTGTCGCTTTTTGCATTTAAAAAAATCAAAAAGTAGACATAAGGTCCTAAATAAAGTCTCTGCCGTCCTTTGTTAAAGGAAGGGCACTCACCTTCGAAAATATTAATGTCATCTCTGGTCGGTATGCCGCCCAGAAGCAGATATAACTTTTTCATCTCGTCGGAAATGTGATTGGCAGCCATGCTTCGGTACCAGTTTTCGATTTGCTCCTAAAAATAAATCTTATAGTACATTGTGTCTAAAGTTTGAGTTCACTAATTAGCTCGTCTAACGAACTGTCACATCAGCTGACGTAGAACAAACAATCCGTTTTCCTAATCCTGAAATACTCTTAATAATTGACCTGAGGTTAAAAATAGTGCTTTTGAACTTCGCCAAAAATAATGCTTGGAGATAAACAAAACCTCATACCTTTTTTTTATTATAAAATCTAAGTGTTTGTGTCGAGGTTTGTGTTTAATCATATCAACCTCCACCTACTACTAATCACTTATAAATACACATCAAAAAAAATTACCAAGTTTGATTGGTTGGTTTTTTAACGATAAACGTATTTAACGGCGATTTAGGAGCTTATAACTAAATACACCATTTACATCTATTTAGGAAACATGCAGACATATTTTTAAATAAAACTTTATTTCCCGATTGCACAAAGGATCATCTCTTGTGGTTGTTAAGAATTTTACATTATTGTTAATGTTACGGTTTATGGAAAAACAGTTGGTTTGTGCTAGGGCAATAATGTGTTCTGTTAGACAGACTAATGAGAGACAACTAACCTGCACATACGCCTTGGTTAAATTGGGCACGCTCAGCTGGGCTATAAGGAGCGCCAAGTTTGGCATTTTGTTGTTCATCGCGATGTTGGCCGCGTCAAAGACTTTGAACGTTGACAGATGCGCGAAGATCGACTCGACAGCTTCGGTAGTCGAATCGAATGGGCCCGTGGGAAGGACAAGGTCGTCTGTGGTGGTGGTTTCTACAATTGGGAAATCAAAATAAGAAAAGCGCCCTATAACGAAAAAAATGTGTTTTCAAAAACATTATTAAAAAAATATATATAAAACCACGGACCCAACTCTTGAAAAAAGATTTCGCAGGACGTATACGGATTTCGAAAATTTCAATTGTTGAACGCTCGTATACGACTTTTTCGCTCGGAATTTGAGTCGACTGGTCCAATCCACTCGGATAGAGATTTTCGCATACGAATCTAGTGATATAACCCAACTTTTTCCTGTTTGTTTATCAATTTTTTCTGCAAAATTGTTAAAATTTACCAACGTCATTCAACTAATATTGAAAGGTTACGCGTGTTTTTTAGAAATTCGATTTTTTTACTTCTGTGTGGGGTTCGTGAATCTTTTTACTGGGCAAATAGGGACGCCAACCCTAATTAAACAAAACATCCCAAGGACATACCAGAACTTATGATTTGGGATGTTACAAACGTCACGGGGATGTCCTAAATGTCGCATATAAGTCCCATTTAGTGCTGATGAAGGTCCCGTGTCCATCAACTGATCGCCTATGCACATCCTGCACGGATATTCCAGGGACTTCCGAGCCGACATCCCAGAGACGCTCGAACCGGATCTATAAAGGATGTCCTTAAAGATGACCTTTTGGGACTTTCAACAGATGTCCCATTTAGATCCAATAACGTCATTCTTATTTTTTTTAAAAAAAACACCGACTTTTTCTCGTTTATTAAGTAAGTATTTACATTTTTTTTAAATTTTATTTAAAACATATAGAATAAAGCTTTACGTTAAAAAATCTAGTTCAAGTCAAAGAGAACGGAATATTTCAGAACGCCTGTGCGGCCGCCCGCTGTTTATCAAAGAACCAAGAGAGCTTTACTGGCTCGCTAGAATTACTAGGAAGTCGTATGGAAACATTCGGCGCCCATAATCCCACATAATTTTGTTTTTATTTGAATCCAATCATTTTTCTAACTTAAAAATATTGTACGTGCAAGTGTACTAAAGAAAACAGAGTTAAAAGGGTAGATTTTAGATCCCAACCTCGGTTTTAAGAACGCATGGAAACTTTTTGGATAATGTGTACTAACAAAACAGATCAGTTAAAGCTTCATTTAGAGGTTAGAAACACTCTTGCTAGTCGTTGACGCTCCCGTTCGAGATAAAATATGGCTATTCCCCCAATGAGCATTTTTGTCTATATAGAAGTTACAGGAAATAATATAAAACCTTCGTAAAATAACCAAAAGTTATATTATTTAGTGTTGGTGATAATTTTATAACTCTAAAATATCTCTTAAATGAGTAAAAAAGACTTGAAAAACAACTGACCAACACCAGCTTATAAAAATTGATGGTACATAGTATTGGATAGAAAAACAACATATAGATTTTATAAAACTTCCTTATGAACCCTCAAGTCTAGATATTATTATAAAAAGGTTTTACAACTGTTCTAACAATACTACATAACAAATTAAAGGTTTTTATCAATTTAGAAATATAAATTTTCCATCTTTCTTCCCTTTGCTTGTTATGTATTATTCTTTTTCTTTTTAAAATAAAAAATTTATAAAATGGTGTTTACCAATCTTCTAAAATAAATTAAAATGGAAGTGAGATAAGTTGAAGCAGGAATATGAATATTTATATACTATAGGTTAAATAAAAGCTGTTTTCCCAGTTATCTTACTCTAATAATCAGCTGCGGTCCCGTGTGTACTGTATAGTTTTCGAATACACTCACAAAATTTTCATGGGCTCCAAAAATACTTGAGAAAACGGGGAAAAAAATATTCATTTAAATAATACTTTTTTTTTCACATATGTTTTTTGCTTTCTGGGAGAAATATTGAATTTTGTATTTTGTTCTTAACCCTAAACAAGCAATATTTCGATTAAAGCATATGTTGAAACCCCATACATAACGTTTTAATTTTGGTCAAAAACCTATTGTTGGAATCCAATCCTCTTTTTCTAAATGCATCCGTCTGAGAGAGATCCAGCATACTACACATACCAGGAAAAATACCCGCCTGCACACCCTTCAACCCTGCATAACTGTCAGAGGTAACTATCTCAAGAAGATAGTTAGATTGAGGGGTCGAAGGGTGTACAGGCAGGTATTTCCCTGGTATGCTGGATCTCTCTCAGACGAATGCATTTAGAAAAAGAGGATAATGTCAAACTCGCAGAAACGGACCTTGAGGCTGCGTTCCGTCGAAGTTTCACGGTGCATTTTTGGGAATTTAACACGGTTACTATATTGTTCTCTTTTTCTAAAACCCGGTTCCCATCTATGGGTTTCTTATGGGTGGGCTCCCCGAATCAAAACACGGATCACGTAGTCTAAGCGAGATTTGCCTATACAAGTGCATGTCGGTCCACGTGATGAGTTTTTTGAGTCGGGTGTAGAATGCATTCGATCCCGATATCTGTCATCGAAAACTATCTCAAGAAGATTTGGATCTCTTATGTCTCTCCTCAGATTGATGTAATTAAAACCAGATAATGATATTATGGTATCTCACAAAAACGCGCCTTTTGATGTCGCAAAAACGCACCTTTTGATGTCACAAAATTAACCTAAAAAATATTGTTTGTTTTGTTATAAATTTGAAATTGTTTTTTTGTTGTAAAAACAGTGGTATTATAACCACTATACAAAGAAATTAATAAAAACATTACAGAAAGAATGTGCAAAAAAGGTTTATGAATGAGTTCATAAGAATATTACAGGCACCAATTTATATAAGTGTCTCTTTGTTGTTGGTTAATTAAGTTTTTGTAAGTGAGTTGATAGCAACATTTTAAAAACCAATCTATATATCTTTAATTGATAGTTACTTACGGTTTTATAGATGGGTTAACAGAAAGATTTTAAAAACCAATTTATATAACTTTTGTCACTGATGACTTATATTTTTATAAATATGTTGGTGGAAACATTGTTAACACCAATTTATATAACATTTGTTACCAATGACTTTAATTTTTATAAAGATGTCCGTGGAAATATGGTTAACACCAGTTTTATGTTACCTTAGGGTACCATCAATTTAGAACCTTTAATAAAACAAATATACAAACTCAATTCCTGTAGGAAACCTCTAAATACCCTAGGGCATTAATGGAACCCTCTTTATAATAATTATATAAATTTTTGTCACCAGAGGTTCCTGAAAATGCTCATTGGGCCGTCAGCAGCCGATTTTTATATCTCTATTGACTTAAACCAGCGGTGGCGGCTGGCGGGAGTATTTCCAATCGAATTATAAATGCACCTTAAAAAACACACCTAGTGTAGTTGGGTAGCGTTGCTTTTCTTTTATTTACTCCTCGAAACTTTAGAACGCGGGTTCAGAAAGGCTCAAAAAATAAAAATATTTTTTTACCAAAAGTTTGTTTAGAATCACGTTAAAAATGCTAAAAACCTTTTGTGTCCTACCAGGCAGTTAAGTAAATAAGAAATTTTGGTTACCATGGAAAACAAATGCAGTGAAGTAAAAAACGGCAAAAAAATCAAGTCGACACAGTTAAATTGATTTCCCAATATTCCAAGATTTAAAAAAAAAATCAAAAATAAGGCAATCTAACACAATTTAATTCTAATCACATTTTTTTAAAAAACGATTTGCAAAACATGGACCCAAAAAAACTAGCCCCTACTTTAGGCTAAGCTACGTAGAAAAAAATAGAGAAAAAAATTAGAATCCAAAATTTTATTTATTAACAAGCCTAGGAAGGTACACCGTTTAAGGCTATAGTCTCTCCCCAGATTTTAAGTAAAAAAAAGTACAACTGGCAACGCTTTGTTCTTTAATATTTTAATATTTTGCCAGAGTGCACAGGGAAAACTAAACATCAGAATTAGCTGAAGTTTTGCAGGGGTGATCATTTTTAAATGCTTAACAAAAATAGCTGAAGGATTTTTCAAAATTCTCAATTGTTTTTGCATCTATCCCAAAAGCCTCAAAATAATTGCGGTTTAGAACAAACCCGATTTACAAAAAAGATAAAGAAATACTCACAATTTCCTCTGGATTACATTTTTCCTTTTTATATTTCCTTGCTTTAGCGAAAATAAAAACTAAGTTTTCTTTTTCCTAAAAGCCTGTGCACTCCGAAAAAGAAAACCGATCAATCAATCACACTTTATTGAATTTGGGAGACACACGCAGTTCAAGTGTTGGCCGATAGACCGCAGAATTTATACGATTCCATGGCAACCACTACGCATGTGCGGTCGCCCACCGATAAAGGCCTAGCGCTGCGCAGGCATTACCCCGAGTCTATCAAAGAATCAAGAGAACTTTACTGGCTCGCTGGGATTACTAGGAATTCGCATAGAAACATTCGGTGCCCATAACCCCACATAATTTTTTTTTTAATTTTGATTCAACAATTTTTTTTAAAATTTAATTATTGCGGCATAGTTATGTGCAATTGTACCAGTGAAATCTTGGAGTGCCAAGGATAAATTTTAGAACCTCAGTTTCAAGAACACACGGATACTTGAGTACTAACAAAACAGGTCAGTAAAGCTCCATTTAGAGGTTGGAAAGACTCTTGCTAGTCGTTGACGCTCCTGTTTAAAATAGAATACGATTATTTCGTCTAGCGCCAGTAGCTGATTTTTAAATCTGCATGCTTTTAAGTTATACCTGTTTTCGGTATCAGCTAGCGAGAGTGTTTCCAATTCAATTATAAATGCACCTGTAAATGCAACCTTAAACATTACACCCAGTTACTTTAATACGTAGTTGGGTAGCGTTTTTTTAGCAGGTAATTCTGCAATAAATGGTTTTCTTTTATTTTAGTATTTTACTTGCTTTTTTAGCGGCGCAGAACGCGAAGTCAAAATAAGTAACCTAGCCCCAAATTTTTGACCCGGTGCTAAAAAATATCTGGTGTCCCACTGTGGATAAACATAAATAAAGTCTCCGCGTTGCCATTGAAAACAAATTCAATGACGTAAAATTTTGCAAAAAAAAAACAGGTCGACAGAGGTAAATTGATTTCCCATCCAGTGTTGCTAAAAACAATCCCCCAGATTGTAACTACGACCTTAACATACTAAAAGTCCCCATTCCTACCTCCTCAGGAACTGTCTATTTCTAACCTCCAAAAAATTCCAAAAAAGTTTTTCTTGGATAACTCCTAAACGGTGACAGACTGTCAAAAATGACAAATAGGAAAAATGTTGCAAATTTAATTCTCTATCAATAAGTAAATAGCGATAGTGTATGCAAATTTCAACAATTTCAAAAAAAAACAAACAATTTCTTGCATATTCCTTTTTAGCATTTTCATACAGATTTCTCAACCTACGAGTACCAAACTTGGCAGGGTTGATTTAAAAGCAAGGACCTAAATTATATCAGAAAATTATTTTTTTACAGTGGAGTAGTCTAAATTTCTTGTTGACAAGTTATAATTTTCCATTTTACTTCAGCGTATTTTCCTTCATAGATCGCATAGAAACGTAGTCCTTCTTGGACACTTTAGTAAAAGCACCTTTTTTGAAGCAACCAAAACTTTTTCTCTGATTGTGTCAGTGTAACCCTTGTCACACTAATACTGTGGGTAAAATGTCATTATTCTTTGGTGCTTTAGTGAAAGTAGTCGTTTTTGTTGTTAATTATGGAGAAAGGGAAAGTTAAACGTAAATTGTGTGATCAAGTGATGGAAAAGGATTCGGATTCTTCTTCTGAAGATGAAGAGTTTTTAAAAGAATCCATGAAAAGACTGAAATCGAAGTTAAAAATGTTGAAAAAAGTGAAAAAAGTTTCTAACAAAGACATTGTTTTGCCGACAAACTTGTTGCTGCTGCCTCCTCCACCTCCTCCGCCTTCACCACCTTTGGTAATCGGAATGCAACCTCCAAAAGCGTTGTTAATTTACACGAAGTCAAATCGGTTTTTTCAGCAAATGATTGGTTTGAGGAAGATGAGGAGGTTCCAATGGAAGAAGAAGATTCTGGAAGTCAAGTTGCAGATACAGCAGAAGAATCTTTGGACCCCCGGATTTTAAAGGCATTGGGAGAAGAAAATATTATAAGCCCCTCATCAGACAATATCCATATTAGGATAGCGAATCCTTGGCAGAAAATTTTAACAATGGGGTTAGACAAGGATATTAAAGACGGGTTAATGGCAAAATATCCAACACCTGGCAACTGCAAAGCTGTCTTAGCTCCAAAAGTAAATCCGGAGATAAAAATCAATGTAAATGACATGGCCGTCAAGCGAGATGACAGAAAAAGCCAAATGCAAAATCAGATGGGCGTGTCATTAACATGCATAGGAAAGACAATCTCTAGATTATTGAATCCTAGACCCATTTCTCAAAGCGAGTCGAGTCACACTTTGGAGAGTCCATAAACCGAAAGGCTTTGTTGGTCAATATGGGGTTTAAAAAGAAGTTAAAAGAGAATTTTAAAGATATTTTAATGGACTCTCAGGTAGATGAATTTTTATTTGGGAAAAATCTTAATGACACATTGGATCAAACAAAGACCCTGCAACGGAACAGTCAGATTTTAGTGGAATCTTTTGTACCACAAAAGAAACAATTAAACATGAAGAGCCCCTCCTTTGTACAACAGAGAAACCCTCAACTTCAATTCAATACCACTGTAAGGAGGGGCGTTCAACCTCAGAAAAGGAAACACAAACCTACATATCTCCAATCACAAAATGTCAGGAGGAAAGAGGATCCTCCAAGAGATTTCCAACGCAGGAGACAGAGGAAATATTAGGGGATGTAAGTATATTTGCTGGCAGATATGTTCTGACAAACTCATTTTATCATGGATAGATGGATACAAAATTCAGTTTACACAGAAGGTTGTTCAAAATAAATTACCTGTTCAACATCAGTGGTCAGCTTCAGAAAAAGAAAGAGTTTCCTTAGCTATTAATCACCTTCAAGAAATTGGAGCAATATCTCATTGTCAACCCAAGCAGGACCAATTTATTTAAACTTAACTTAATAAGTTTGTTAAAACATACCACTTTAAGCTTGAGGACCGAAAGCTAGCATGTCAGTTGATGTCAAGAGACTGTTTTATGGCTACGATAGATTTAAAAGAAGCCTATTTTATGATACCAGTTCATAAACATCATAGGAAATATTTAAGGTTTAGTTTTAATTCAAAAATTTATGAGTTTTCTTGCTTACCTTTCGGTTTGAGTTCTGCTCCTTGGGTCTTTACAAAAATAATGCGTCCAATTTTAACACATTTAAGAAGTCGGGAATTTTTGTCAGTTAATTACTTAGATGATTTTTGCTTATTTGGAGAGTCATTTAATGACTGCAAACAAAATATTGTATTTACATGTAACACTTTAGAGAGTCTAGACTTTATTATAAATTACAAGAAAAGCATGTTGGAACCAAGTAATATTTGTAAATTTTTAGGTTTTAATTTAGATTCCAATAAATTTGGAGTAGGATTACCCACAGATAAAATTATAAAAGTATCGTCTTTGGTTCAAAAATTAAGTCAAAGAAAACATTGTGTTATTCGTGATTTTGCCAAATTTTGTGGAACAATTGTTTCGGTCTGTCCTGCTGTTCCTTACAGCTGGGTATATACTAAAAGATTTGAAAGAGCAAAATTCTTGGCCCTAAGGAAACATAGAGACAACTATGATGTAATGATGAATATTCATCAGCATTTAAAAGATGATTTTTTATGGTGGTCAAAAAATATAAGCAATGCATTTTGTAAGATCAGAACTTATAATTTCATTACTGAAATATTTACTGATGCTAGTTTATTAGGTTGGGGAGTATTTTGTAATAATCAAAGATCTAGAGGGTTTTGGAATGTTGAGGAGTAAAATATAGGAAGCATTAATTATCTTGAACTTTTAGCGGCTTTTATTGGATTAAAATGCTTTGCATCAGACAAGACAAATTGCGAAATTTTGGTAAGAATTGATAACACCACTGCCATATCATATATAAATAGGATCGAAGGTATTCAGATTCCTCATTTAAATAATATTACAAGGCAGATTTGGCAGTGGTGTGAAAAGAGACATATATATATTTATGCTTCTTATATTAGCTCTTCTGATAATTATGAAGCAGACTTTCAATCAAGACATGGAGAAATAGACACAGAATGGGAATTGTCAGATAATGTGTTTCAAGAAATTGTTTCGAAGTTTGGGAGTCCAAATATAGATCTTTTTGCTAGTCGAAACAACTATAAATGTAAAAAATTTATTTCATGGTTCAAAGATCCTGAGGCTTTTTTAGTAGACGCCTTTACAGTCTCTTGGAAGAATAATTTCTTTTATGCGTTCCCTCCATTTAGTCTAATTCCGAGAGTTTTGCAAAAAATTAGAACTGATAAGTGTCAAGGAATAGTGGTCGTACCTTATTGGCCCAGCCAAGCCTTTTTTCCAGAATTTAAAAGATTATTGGTTTCGGGTCTATTAATTATTCCTCCATCTGAAAATCTTTTACTTTCTGTTCACAGAGGTCCACACCCGCTTTGGAAAAAGCTGTCTTTAGCAGTCGGGATATTGTCAACGAAGCCCTTGCAATAAATGGTGTCCCAAATGAGGCCATGGAAATAATAAGATCCTCTGTTACTGAGTCGACATGGCGTCAATACAATTCAGCATTTAAAGCTTGGTGGGATTTTTGTAATCAGAAAAAAGCTTCAGTAACTTCAGGTTCAATTTCATTTCTATTAGAGTTTTTTGTTTTTCATTTTAATCTAGGAAAGAGTTATGGAACTTTAAATAATTTCAGAGCTGCTTTAGATATGTTTTTAGACTCAAGTATAATGAATGACTATAGGATTAAACGGTTTTTTAAAGGTGTTTCACACTTAAGACCTTTAAAACCTAAATACGACAAAACATGGGATACAGAGATAGTCTTAAAAAATTTGGATACCTTATATCCTAATGGAGAACTTTCATTAAAACAATTATCTTTAAAAGTAGTTACTTTGCTGGCTATTAGTACAGCTCAAAGAGTTCAAACTTTATTTTTAATTAAAATGGAAAACATTGAACCAGTGGATGAAGGGTATGACATTAAAATTCCAGATAGGATAAAAACTTCAGGGCCAAATAGGATGCAACCGATCTTAAATATCTAAATCTGTGGTTTTAACATGAACTAAAAGTTTTAAGGTTTTCTTTGAGATAATGTTTTAGTTTTTAACTTGGTGATGGTTTTTTTAGTTAAAATAAATCAGTAATAAAACAAAAACTGTAAAAATATTTTCTAACAAAACAATAGTTCCTCTAAACATCTACGTTTCTATGCGATCTATGAAGGAAAATACGCTGAAGTAAAATTACAAGATCAAACGAACTTCTCTGAAGTGAAGTTCGATCTTAATTTTACGAAGAAGCGTATTTTCCTTCATAGATCAGCTTTCCCGCCTCTCCCTTCCCAGAGGTTTTGTTCAAAATTTTTTATATACTCTGAAGAAATAACATTTTACCCACAGTATTAGTGTGACAAGGGTTACACTGACACAATCAGAGAAAAGGTTTTGGTTGCTTCAAAAAAGGTGCTTTTACTAAAGTGTCCAAGAAGGACTACGTTTCTATGCGATCTATGAAGGAAAATACGCTTCTTCGTAAAATTAAGATCGAACTTCACTTCAGAGAAGTTCGTTTGATCTTGTAATTATTGTTGTTGTTTTCCTTCGCTTGCGATCAAATGGAAAGTGGTTGAACTTTAGTACATTCAAGCTTTTCAGAAAAGAAGTGGTAATTGGAGACGTAGATAAACAAAATACATGTAAACCACCTTTAAGCCACTTAGTAAGCCGGTGTCTCCTGTTGTCTACGGAATTTTCGCTAAGGCCCCACAGAGCCTCGCATAACGTCCAAATGCTGTGCAAATAGTTGGCCTTTTTACTGTTGTACTGCGTTGCCAGTTTTTCGAACAATGCCGTCAATTTGTTGAGATAGGATTGGGTCTTAAGGATTTTAAAGGTTGGAATACGAGCGGGGGATAGTTCGTGGGTCGATTCTTTTAGGACGGTTTGCAGAGATTCCAATAGGACATCCTGAAAATGAAGAAAAAAAAAGAACATGAACTTTAATATGATATTATAGTGATCAAAAACGCTATTATCAATTAAAGTATTTTTATAAAAAGTTTTGGACTTTCCAGTATAGTACAGTAAAGTTGTCATCTGAGGACCAAAAAAATTCGGGGAGTTTTTGGTTATTCTTTCGGAGGGTCTCCCAAGTTTATGTTTCCCCCATTCCTCGGGAAGCATCCGCCTTTTTGAAAAATCTTTGTAACCGAGTTTTCTCCATTTCTATTGGTCGGAGGGGAAAAAGTCTGAGAACAAAAATATTCGGCGAAAAATTTGCAATTTTTGTCCAAGTGCTCAACTTTCTGTAGTTAGTTTCCAAAAAGATAGAGGACGCCAAAGTTACAAAAAATCAGTTTTAACGTATTTTGACTTTTTAAACTTTAAATAGGGTCAGTCCATATCAAGTCAACCAGGGTATTTTACCACACCATCTCCGATGTTGATGATTTTTAGTATACATGTTTTTCCTACCAAAAAACTGGAAAATCCAAAATTTCAGACTTTTTTGACCAGTTGTTTATTTTGAATTAATTTTTGAAAATCGAAAAAGTCACTTATTTGTCCTTAACATGTGCGCACAAAATTAGGAATATCCAAAGAACCACTTATAATAGAAAAGTAGGTGAAGGTTCATTTTAAAGCTCTTATAAAGACCTTTCATATGAGAATATTGCATAACATATATTGAAAAAAAAAATAAAAAAAAAAATTTTTGATTTTTTTTTGAAAAATTTCAAAAAGGCCATTTTTAATTTTTTTCAAAAAATTATATTATTTTCTTTAAAGTGTTTTTAACTATTCACAAAATTTTGAGATGGACAAATCATGGGTTCAATGTGAAAAAATTTATTAAAAATGTCACATGCATGAAAAATCGCCTATAAATAGACAATGCATTTTGGTAATTAGAAGAATATAATGGGGTTTAAAGCGATATTATAAAAATATTTAACAATATTTTATTTAATAAAAAATTATATCCTACGTTTCATTCTGTATCAGTAATCAGATTAACATTGCCCCCCATTGTAATATTTACTTACAAAACCTCTTTTCCACCGGAGACGTACTATTGGATGTTCCAATTCTTAGGAAAATATGCCTGTATAAACCTGCCAATACTTTTGTGAAATACTGCCTGTTTATTCCTGTTTAACATTAAGGACACACCTCCTTCATTTTATTGGTCTGTTTAGGTACATTGTGGGGATTTGCTGACATGAAAATTCCTGCATAAATTGATTTTAAATTTTTGGCAAGTATCTTCCTGATACAGCTCCAAATAATCGATACATAATAGTTCGACTGAAGGTTTATCAGAAGTCATCTCTGTGTAATTTTAAAAGTTTCAACTATGGGTGAGGCAAGTGGATGGACTAAATATAAAGTAAAGTGCTGTGATCCACTAGAGTTAAAAATCAAGCATTTTGGGAAATTAAGAAATGTGACCAAGTGGATGTGCAGTTACAAAAATGTCAAAATGGGAATGAAAATCTGTGATGGTTGTAGACTAAAGCTTTCAAAGGAGTTTAAGGCATCTGAAGAAGATGAGGCAGGGTAAGTAACAAATAGTATTTTTTAATATAAAATTAATAAACTAAACCAATTGCGTCAAGTACGGAGTGGAAAAATCTCATGGCATTATTTTGCATGGCATTATTTTGCATGGCATTTTGAGAATACAGACATTATGTACAAATTTCTTGGCATTATGTACACATTTTGGGTCAGCTGTTACCCCCTTTTTAAGTTCTTATAAAAAACTAACTTTTTAAATTTTTTTAGACCCAGTCAAGTTCCAGAAAATGATCCAGATTTTCAAGATCCTGCTGAATCATTTACTCTTTTAAACAAGTCATTGGAGCTTCTTGGTGTGTCGCCGATTAAAAGAAAAAATGTATACAAAGAAAAAATTGATATTGTACAGCATACAATTGCGAAAGCATTTACAAAGGAATCAGATTCAACGCTAGTAAACGAATGCCAGTGACGAAAGTGAAATGATTAAGCAGTTAAAGGACAAATTTTTAAAAACCGAAAAGAGGAGTGAGAAAATACTAGTTTTATCATGTTTACCTCAAAGTTGGAGTAGAAAGAAGATTGAAGAAGAATTTGGAGTTTCTCAATATTTGGCCAGAGCTGTAAAACAGTTAGTTAAGGACAATGGGATATTATGTTCTCCTAACCCCAACCCGGGAAAGACCCTTAGTGATAGAGTGGCCCAAATAGTGGTAGATTTTTACCAAAGGGATGACATTAGCAGGACCATGCCAGGTAAAAAAGATTATGTTGTTATCAGAAAATATGGAGCTGAAAAAGAATATGTACAAAAAAAATTAGTCTTAGCTAATTTAAAAGAAATTTATGCATTGTTTAAAACTGAGTACCCCAATGAAAAAATTGGGTTTTCAAAATTTTGTGAACTGCGACCCAAAAACTGTATACTGGCAGGAAAAAGTGGGACTCATACTGTATGTGTATGTACTATACATCAAAATATAAAACTAATGCTCAATGGCTCCAAATTAAATAAGCTATGTGATGAAAATAACAGGCCTCTTGCAATATCTTATCATGATTGCTTTTATAAACTAATGTGTAATCCACCTTCAGTGGACTGTTTTTTAAGCAATAGATGCAAGCAATGTCCTGGAGTAGAACAGTTTAAAAATACGTTAATAGAAAAATTTGAGGAAGAATTAATTGATGAGGTCTCATTTAAAAAGTGGGTCTCAGTAGATAGGTGTACTATGGAAACCGTTGTTAAAAAAAGTGATGATTTTGTCCAGGAATTTACTGATGATCTTGTAAAACTTAAATCACATTCTTTTATTGCAAAAATGCAAAAAGATAGATACAATGAAATAAAAATTAACCTTAAACCTGGAGAGTCTTTGATCACTTGCGACTTTGCGGAAAATTATTCCTTTGTTATGCAAGATGAAGTCCAGTCTTATCATTGGAATAACAGCCAGGCAACCCTCCACCCTTTTGCCATTTATTTTCTAAGTGATGGTAAACTGCACAACCTGAATTATGTGTTTATTTCGGAAAGCTTGACACATAATACAATTGCATTTCATTTATTTTTAAAAAAATTAATGCCTGATTTAAAAATCAAAATACCAGGACTTAACAAAATTTTTTATTTTTCGGATGGATGTGCTGCGCAGTACAAAAACAAAAAGAATTTTCTGAATATATGCCTGCATAAAAAAGATTTTGGTGTTGAAGCAGAGTGGCATTATTTTGCCACCTCGCATGGCAAAAGTGCCTGCGATGGCTTGGGAGGAACTGTTAAAAGACTTGCTGCCAAAGCCAGTTTGCAGAGGCCCTATGACAATCAAATAATGACACCTCTACAATTGTTTACTTGGTGTGAAGAAAACATATCTGGCATTGATTTTAAATATTGCACAGAAGCAGATTATACAAATCATGAAATAATTTTGAATAAAAGATTTGCGGAAGTCTTAACAATACCTGGGACACAAAAAATTCATGCTGTAATTCCTCTTACAGAAAGCACGTTTTTGGCAAAACAGTTTTCTACATGCTTAGAGGTCGAAACACATAATCTTTTTAAAGGTGGAAGCATTATTTTGCAAAATATCGAGTCAGGGTTTGTCACTGTAGAATATGACAGTGCTTGGTGGCTGGCTTGTGTCTTGGGGAAAAATAATGAGAGCGGAGAACTGAAAGTAAGCTTTCTTCATCCACGAGGACCTGCCTCATCATTTTTTTACCCAACACCTCAAGATATTTTAATTATTAAACCAGAAAGTCTTATAAAAAAAGTTGAACCCAACACTGCTACTGGCAGAACTTACAATGTCAGCAAAAAAGAAATGTCAGATTCATCAGAAATTCTTAAAAGAAAGTTAAAAAAATAAATTTAAGGTATATAGTTAGTCTTAGTGTTTTCTGTCTAATTTTTATCAACGAAGTAGAAAAGTTTGTTTATTTCTTTTGCGAGTTTAAAATAAAATAATTTGTAGATAAAGCCTCTGGGTATTTTTTAAAACCTGTATCCATCCAACAAATTTATTTATTTTAATATCCAGTGCACTATTGGTGCTCCTAAAATATGTTTATTTTTTTAAATGCATGATTTTTAATGTACTTAATATTTTTGATATTTTTTTTGACATTGAACCCATCATTTCTCCATCATAAAATTTTGTGGATAATTAAGTAACACTTTGACCAAAATTATATATTTTTTTCAAAAAAATTAAAAATGGCCTTTTTGAATTTTTCAATTTTTTTTTTCAATTTTTTATTTTCAATTTTTTTTTTGTTAAAATTATGTTGTGATATTTCATAAAAAAGAGCTTCAAAATGACTTTAAAATGAGCCATTTATTACTTTCCTAGTGTAAGTGGTTCTCGAGATATTGCTAGTTTTGTACATTCTTGTTAAGGTCAAAATGCTGACTTTTTTATTTTGAAAAATTAAAAAAAAAAAAACTATGAATCAAAAAAATCTAAAAATTTGCATTTTCAACTTTTATGGTAAGAAGAAAATATATACCAAAAATCATCAAAATTGGAATTGGTCGCGTAAAATTTTTGTGATTTTTTGGTTGATTTGATATGGAATGACCCAATAAGAAAGTTGTAGATCTTGGAAAAATCCTATCAAAATTATTATTTATAATAAGAGCAGTACAAATGAGGTATCAAATTAAAGTTTGTGACGTACGCTACACAAATGACCCAGTCTGTCGGTATCAAAATTACCGAGAGTATCTGACAGACTGACATTTAGTCTGATATCGATAGTTGAATCCTTTTGGGTAACGGGCCATCCATCGCGTACATAAACGCGACAAGAGGGGTTGGAGGGGTAGGTAGAAGTATTATTAAGTGCTAAAAGAGAAAGGGAAGGGGTTGCAAAAATGTTATAGTGTTGCAGGGGGGGAGGGGTTAAAATTTGGAAAAATGGTTTTAAATAATTGTTGGTAGTACAGTAAAATTGTCATTTGAAGTCGAAAAGAAACCGGACAGGCTCCTCGGGAACTATCCGCCATTTTGAAAAAAAGTGTAGAAACAAAAATCTTTGGCATAAAATTTGCAATATTTTTTGTTACAGGTTTAACTCTCTATATATAAAAATATAGAGGGCGTTAAAGTTACGAAAAATCTGACGACTAAATGCCAATCAGTCTGTCAGATACTTTCGGCAATTTTCATGCCGATAGACCGGGTCATTCGTGTAGCACACGTCCCAAGCTTTAATGTGATACCTCATTTGTACTGCTCTTACTATATATAATAATATATAATCCACACCACGCGACTTCATGCATGCCCAGAAAGCGGTTCTCAAAGAATTTTACCGACTTTCAGCATTTTTCGGAGATCTACAACTTTTTCATTTAAAGTTAAAACTGATTTTTTGTAACTTCGGCGCCATCTAACTTTTTGGAATATTTTTGTTTAGACTTTTTCGCCTCCGAGCAATAGAAATTTAGAAAATTCAATTACAATGTTTTTTCAAAATGGCGTATGGTTATCAAGGAGTGGGGGAAATACAAACTTAAGGATCTTACTTTTCGACCACCCCCCAACAACATATAAAAATTTTAGCCTTCTCGGATCTATGACAATTTTACTGCAGTACTATTCTATAATCAAAAATGTAAAGGTAATACCCATTTCGTTATTGGTTAAATTCACGTTTACACACTTACGTTGAGAGGATCGAACGATGGACTCTTGTCGAACGTTTTCAATCGAAGCTCCGAATTAGAGTCTCTGTCTTGGTCTCCACTAACCCAAAAATTTAAGCCCTTCGACCATCCCACTTTGAAGGATTTGCCTTTGAATATAGTCACATCTGTACAGCACCTGAAAATAATACCACAAACCGTTAAGTCAAAACTTCAACAAAAATATAAAGAAAAAAACGTTTGTTTTTAGAAAAAATTAGTAAGAAAACCAGAAACCTATCCAATTTAAACCGTTAAAACTTTATAATGAATGGTGGTCTGTTTTTTTTTTTTCGTTAAAGCCTCGATAATGATATACAGGGTTCGAGAGTTCTTGTCTACGGTGCCGAAATAGCGTGTATTAAAAAAGAAGCGCAATGGCTAGTAAATGAGAGCGAAAGAGATAATAAACTTGAGAAACCGATCCGCTGTTGCCGATGTCACCCACAATTAACTAAAATATTCCCAAGTAACATCCCGTCAAATTTAACGATAAATGTTGCCTTCAAAGGGCGTAAAACAGTGATTATGAGTATTTTCTTATTTTAGTTTGAAATTCTAAACCGCTAAATTAATTAAAATGCCCATTTATCCACAAACTTGTACTACCGATTGACGTTACTCTTTCAATAAAGCTGCGAAAAGTCTGAGCCTGACCTCCCATAACCAGAGACAACTTAATAACTTACGGAGACTAAAAGAAAGATAGGCTACGTTCCTTTAGCGCATGGCGCATTGCGGCGGAGAGTAAAAGTAATGATTGTATTAAGTAAACACCTACCTTACCCCGTCCATCTCTTTCTATATGATCATGAAGGAAAGACAGAACATTTTTCAATGTCGAAATATATTTCACACAATTTTAATTTAGTACTCACCGGTTTTTGCCACCGCTTGTCAAAGTCTGTCAAGCCTGGTAAGCGGATTTTTTAGACTGAAGTTAGTTATTTTAATCCGTTTTGGTTGGAAATCGCGCGAGTTTATGGGATTAGCTATATAGTGGATTAACCACTTATTGTAAAGTTTAAAATGCCATTCAAATCAGGCTGGATCACTACCATTAAAGCTAGAGAGCATGGGACTATTTGCAGAGTGCCGAAAATTGGGGTTCAGATTTTTGCGAATCAAATCCCTCAAGAAAATATTGTGATGATTTATACAGATTTAAGCAAGAAGATAATAGGTTCAAATACAACAAAAAAAAAGATATATATATATATATATATAGGTTAAAACATTTATAAAATCTGTAAGCTGGGATTTTTCCCAATTAATAAAAGAAAATAACATAATAAAATGTTGTTACCTTTAATATTTGATAATATTCCTCAACATAGTTATTACCCCCTCCTCCTATTTTAGATTTTTAAAGGGTCCAAAAAACTTTTTGTAAGCTAAAAAAAGTTTTTTAGCTGCATGGAACAGTACAAAGTTGGTTAAGGTTTGTATAGAGCGAAAACATTTCGCGAATGCGTTGCTTTTTTAACACTAAAAACTATGGAAAAACTGCGCCTGTTAAGTTTTTTCATATCTTTTGATTACTAAATAAGTAAGTGCAATATGTATTTATTATGCGGCTGGCTGTACAAGTAGTTCCTTCCTGTAGCCACCCAAGTATAACACGGTATCGGTCACTCTCGCGTAGCTATTACTTTCTCTATGCCCATAACCAGTTACCCTAAAGTTCGACTCTACGAGACAATTTATCGTATCAGTCTCGTGTTCTCAAATATATTGTTAATTAATAAATTTAGAACAAAATTATACTTCTTTAAAAGAATCAAAAGAACACACTTGAAGATATTTAAGAAAATTTCAATTTTGCCCCTATTTCTAAAGAAGAAATATACAAGAAAATAGCTAAGCTCCCTAATAAAAAGACTTTGGGTCCTGACGGGGTACCAAATTGCTTTTTAAGATACTGTGTCTGTACTCTTGTAGTCCCTTTGCATATTTTATTTAATAAGTCATTATCTTCGTCCACTTTCCCAGAGATCTGGAAAGATAGCTTTATTGTCCCTATTTACAAAAGTGGAGATAAAAGTAATGTTGCCAACTACAGAAGTGTATGTATACAGTCTTCGATTCCCAAGCTTTTTGATAGTCTCATCAGCGACCAGTTAAAGTGGCTGTGTTCTGGTTTAATCAATCAAAATCAGCATGGATTTTGTGCTGGTCGCTCAACAGTTACCAATCTTGTCAGTTATCATAATAAAATAACAAGCGCCTTGGAGGAATTCAAGCAAGTGGATGCTATTTACACAGATTTTTCTAAGGCGTTTGATCGTGCGATCACTATACTTTGCTTAGAAGATTGCATGATATATGTTTTGGTGGGGCAGCTGTTGGTTGGACGAAGAGCTTTTTGTCGAACCATAAGCAGAAGGTTAAAGTGGGGTCGTGTCAGTCTGAAGCAATTTTGGTCGCGCGAGTTTATGGGATTAGCTATATAGTGGATTAACCACTTATTGTAAAGTTTAAAATGCCATTCAAATCAGGCTGGATCACTACCATTAAAGCTAGAGAGCATGGGACTATTTGCAGAGTGCCGAAAATTGGGGTTCAGATTTTTGCGAATCAAATCCCTCAAGAAAATATTGTGATGATTTATACAGATTTAAGCAAGAAGATAATAGGTTCAAATACAACAAAAAAAAAGATATATATATATATATATATAGGTTAAAACATTTATAAAATCTGTAAGCTGGGATTTTTCCCAATTAATAAAAGAAAATAACATAATAAAATGTTGTTACCTTTAATATTTGATAATATTCCTCAACATAGTTATTACCCCCTCCTCCTATTTTAGATTTTTAAAGGGTCCAAAAAACTTTTTGTAAGCTAAAAAAAGTTTTTTAGCTGCATGGAACAGTACAAAGTTGGTTAAGGTTTGTATAGAGCGAAAACCTTTGGAAAAACTGCGCCTGTTAAGTTTTTTCATATCTTTTGATTACTAAATAAGTAAGTGCAATATGTATTTTATTATGCGGCTGGCTGTACAAGTAGTTCCTTCCTGTAGCCACCCAAGTATAACACGGTATCGGTCACTCTCGCGTAGCTATTACTTTCTCTATGCCCATAACAAGTTACGCTAAAGTTCGACTCTACGAGACAATTTATCGTATCAGTCTCGTGTTCTCAAATATATTGTTAATTAATAAATTTAGAACAAAATTATACTTCTTTAAAAGAATCAAAAGAACACACTTGAAAATATTTCAGAAAATTTCAATTTTGCCCCTATTTCTAAAGAAGAAATATACAAGAAAATAGCTTTTTAAGATACTGTGTCTGTACTCTTGTAGTCCCTTTTGTAACAAAACAACTACTACATTTTTACCTATTTAATTTTTCTTTCATGTTTCCTAAATATTTTATAAAATACTACGATTTAAATTTGCCGCTCCTTAGTTCTTTCTTTCCTATTGGTACGGGGTATTTTTGTCTCTCTTTATCCTCTTGCCAACTTTTATTTTAGCAATTGCGCGCCATAAAGTTCGGGGCATTGGTACCATAGAGGGTCAATCGGTCACCCACGTTTTAAAGTTCTCAAATACTGTTTAAAAAAACGAACCCTTCGGTTTTAATTAGTGGATTTAGCTGTACGCTAAATCACCTGAAGTGCCTGGTTGTTTCTTTATAGGTAACAATATATATATATTTTTGAAATTTTCTAAGATAAAATTAACATTTTTTATGAATCTAATTTTCCCTTCCTACCTTTAAGATATTGTTTTTGTTGTTTCTTTATAGTATTTGAGAATACACGCATAGTAGTCCCGTAGTCTTGTGAATCTATTTTTACCGGCCACCAACCCCCTACCCTTCGCAAGTCACGGCGTTTCGTGGCACTTTGCATATTTTATTTAATAAGTCATTATCTTCGTCCACTTTCCCAGAGATCTGGAAAGATAGCTTTATTGTCCCTATATACAGAAGTGGAGATAAAAGTAATGTTGCCAACTACAGAAGTGTATGTATACAGTCTTCGATTCCCAAGCTTTTTGATAGTCTCATCAGCGACCAGTTAAGGTGGCTGTGTTCTGGTTTAATCAATAAAAATCAGCATGGATTTTGTGCTGGTCGCTCAACAGTTACCAATCTTGTCAGTTATCATAATAAAATAACAAGCGCCTTGGAGGAATTCAAGCAAGTGGATGCTATTTACACAGATTTTTCGAAGGCGTTTGATCGTGTCGATCACTATACTTTGCTTAGAAGATTGCATGATATATGTTTTGGTGGGGCAGCTGTTGGTTGGACGAAGAGCTTTTTGTCGAACCATAAGCAGAAGGTTAAAGTGGGGTCGTGTCAGTCTGAAGCAATTTTGGTTATGTCAGGTGTTCCTCTAGGGGGGCACTGTTCACCAATATTTTTCGATTTATTTGTAGATAGTATAGTTGATTGCTTTCAGAACAGTGACAGCCTTGCTTTTGCTGACGACTTCAAAGCATATAGGATAATTAATGACTTGTCCGATCAGCAGCTTCTGCAGGAGGACCTGGACAGATTGAGTGACTGGTGCATTGAACTTGAACATATCCAAGTGCTGTCAGATTAGTTTCTTTAAGGGGAAAAGAAAATAAGATACTTCATATTCAATTAATGGGGAAAATCTTAAATATGTCAGTAAAATAAAAGATTTGGGTATCATTTTTGATGAAGGGTTAACTTTTGTTGATCACATAAACACGGTTTCATTGCAGGCTTCCAAAATTTTGGGTTTTGTTTTGAGAAATTGTAACCAATTCTCCGTTGATACAATTAGAGGCATTTACTGTGCATTGGTGAGGTCTAAAATTGAGTATGATGCAGTTGTGTGGTCTCCATACCATGCTGTTCATAGTTGTACGGTGGAGAGGGTTCAGCATAAATTTCTCCGTTTTTGTGCATATAAATTAATATATAGTAATTGAAGATCATAATTATTCTACAATAGAGAATCAAATTCAATTGCGATCATTATCAGATCGAAGAATTTTTGCTGGACTCACTTTTCTTTATGGTATTGTCAATAGTGCAATTGACTGCTCGGACTTGGTAGAGCTAGTTAATGTCGAAATATCCACTAGACACAGGAGAGGAAATTTCAGATCTTTTTGTATTTCTTTCCACCGTACAAATTATGGCTTCAATGTACCTATGGATAGATACTCTAGAATCGTAAATGATCATCAGCTTGAAATATTTGGTTTAAATGTAAGTGAATTGTGAATGGGGTTTTCCCGTAATTTAATAAATAAATAAAAAATACATTCGTAGTTTTATCTACAAATTACTTTAGCATTCCTTACTGCCAATTAATATATTTAAACCCCAGCGCAAAAGAATTTGTCGTTTCTTACCTATTTGGCAATACCCCGTTGTCGCTCCCAGGCGCGTCCAAACTGTTTAAAACATTATAAACTCTAGGCCTCAACACGGGCCTTTTCCTAGATGTCGCCACTTCTTCAGTAACCACCGGCAATGTGGACATCTCTTCGGGCTCCTCGGCCAGGTCCAGGTACTGCTTGAGGATCGACGCTTGACTGCCAGCGCCATCTGACAATCGGTCCTCGTCAGCGAATAGGGTTGATTTCATAACCTAAAAAAATAATTACAAGTTCACTGAAAATTGAACCCTCTAGAAGTTTTAATAACACTAGTTTACAAGGATTTCGCAACACAGTAACGGCATATATTTTTTGTTTCACTTACTTTGTTTATACGGACCTCTTAAAGCGCTTTTATAAGGACGGTTTGAAAATGTTGCCGTATAAACACCACTAAAACCGTTTTAAGTACTAAATCAATTTTATTTTAAAGCGATTTAAAAGAAGCTGCTTTAAAACCGATTTTAGGGTCGGTATAAACACTTTAAAAACCTTAGAACATTGAACTACTAGAAGGAGTCTGGTCTCTCTGGTTACACTGCTTGTTTGAGTGCAACATCTACAGTGGGGAAAGGGGAGAAAGAAATCTGTGTTGCCAATTTTAATAACAAAATTATGCAACAAAAAAGTTATTAAATTTGGATTAAGTTTTGACGCTTATTTATTAATTAATTAATGAGGTTTAAGATATATGTTGAAAAAGCTAATATACACAATAAACTCACAACCTATTTAAAACTTTCGACGTTTTTTGAAAATTTAACATGTGTTTTCCTTCAAAATCTTCTTTTGTAGTCAACGTGGCAACATTGATTGTTTGTTGCGGTTTCTCGATTTTACCTGGAATGTCATTATTGTTTTGAAAGTGAAAGTTTCAGCACTTGTCAATAGTGTTTTTTTTTTATATTTTTGTGAAAAGTTTGTGGCGAAAAATGGTTCCGAAGTGTATTATTATATGTAAGTTGAAAAAGAATCCGGGGGACCGCAGTATTTCATTTCACAGGTACGTTAAATTAAAATATTAACTAAATATTAGGTTAGAATTCGTCATATTTGGCCATTCTTGGTAAACAAAGGCAGGAAATCTGCGTTGCCGCCTTGACATTAATTTCAGTGTAAATAGGGATTTCCATAGCACCTTTTTCTTATTTTTATAGTTTTACATCCTACTTCAATACATTTCTAGTTTTTTTTTATAGAAACATAGATTTTTATTACTATATCTAGAATTATTGAAGGTATTCTAAATAATATTAAAAACAGGGGAAAACGTATTAGGTTAACATGACAACAATTGGATGAAGATGTTGAACTCAAACACCCTGCCCTAGGTCTGAAAAAAAGCTCCTTCTAGCAGTTCAAGGTTCTAAGTTAAAAACGCTTTAGTGCGTTGCTCCCAGCGAAAAGAAACATTCAATACCACTTTTACAAAAAAAATCTATTCATATTGTTGTGGTATTTCAGTTTTTTTTTAAATTGAATTTATTTAAAACCGCCCTTGTATAAAACCGGTTTTACGCGCGTATAAACGTACTATATAACTGAAAATATATAGGACGTTGATTCATCAAAAATGAATAATGTTCAGACACCTTTTCTAAAAATTTGTTGTTACCGCTGTTTGAAATATATTAAACAAACATAAACAAAAATGACAACATTTTATTTTTGGCGAATATAAAGTGGTAGAATAAATAAAAAATTTACAAAAAAGATTTGTGGCGTGGAGTGAAAAGGCTGAGGGAATAAAAACTTTCTCCTCGATCAGGATTTAAACCCGGGACCTCTAGAATACCAGTGTAATGCTCTACCAACTGAGCTACCGAGGAACTGGGATTTTGACTGGCTATTCGGAAATTCTTTCGTCCGATTCATTTGTTAGTAGTGGAGAGATCTTAGAAGCTTATTGCGGCTTTAAAAACCTAGAGATGTTATAAATACAAGGAGGTGCACTTGATTTCAAAAAAAACTCATACATGCATTTTTTTCCTATATACCACCAGCTTACAGCTTAAAATTCAGTGTGACATCCTTAAAAATGCCACAGATATCAACATTTACAAAAGTTCAAATTATCACTCGAGTTATAGCAGACGGCTGGTCTATAAGAAGAGCGGTCACCCATTTTGGAGTTGATAAAATAACGATAATGCGATGGAAAAAGCGCCGAATTGAAAATAATTCTACGGATAGGAAAGATGGATCAGGACGACCAAAAGTAAGTTCTGAAGTGCAAAATGAGAGACTTATTGACCATCTCAGACAAAATCCTTTTTGAACGTCGGTTGAAGCAGCTAATGTAACATTATTTCTTTAGCAACAGTAAATAGAAGAGTAACGAAATCATAAGTCTCTTGTCGAGTTGCTGCAAAGAAGGCTTTTCTAATAGAAGAACAAAAACAGGCCAGTGATTTTTGCACTGAACAACGTTCTTATAATGAATTCTAGGAGAGGGTGGTTTTCACTGACGAAAAATTTTTTCAATCATCTTCAAGCAGCAGGAGAATTTTAGTTTATCGTCCACCAAATTCTAGATTTGAACCCGAATATACAAACCAAATTAAAAAAGCTGGACATTTTTCTGTAAACATGTGGGGCTGGTTTAGTGCGAGAGGTTTGGGTTTTTTTTGTAGATTCGAAAGAAGATTCAATAGTGAACGATATATTGAAATCCTTGAAAAAGTTATGCTGCCATCTGTACAGGCTTTACATGAAAACGTTTATCAGTAGCACAACTGTCCAGTACACACGGCTAATGTTGTTCGCCAATGGTTTCAGAATAATAATATAGAAACACTTCCTTGGCCAGCCAAAAGCCCTGACCCTAACCCAATGGAAAATATATGGGGTCGAATCGTTAAAATAATATACCAAAGGAATTGAAGACCATGAAATGCTGAAGAGTTAAGCGATGCTATTTATCGCGTATTGGATCAGCTCTCAGAAGACCATCAGTATTTTCAAAGTTTAACCTTTTCAATGTGCAGCTTGTAATAGAGAAAAATGGTGATCCTATTAAATACTAAATTATTTATTTTAGTTCTTTTCTAAGTTAAAATAATAAGTATTAAGTTTACCATCGTTTTTGTCCTAATCCAAGTTTCCTATTCGTCGAATTGTTTTCAATCCAGCGCTGTTTCCATCGTATTATTGTTATTTTATCAACTCCAAAATAGATTACCGCCCTCTTTATAGAACAGTCTTCGTCCGTTACTCGAGTGATAATTTGATATTGTTCAATAAAGACTTTACTAAAACATTATTTTTGCTGATTTTTTAGTATTATGCAAAATTTAATATAAAAATAAGGTTGCCTTTAATTTAAGTAAAAAATATTTTCAGTTTTAGACACCTTTTTTAAACAATATGACAAACTGTCGTACTTTTGAAATTTTTATGTATTTTAGCTGGTAGTCCGTATATATTATACACTTTTAGAAAGGTCAATTTTGTGCCTGCATGTATGCGTTTTTTTTGAAATCAAGTGTACACATTCACGATTATTAGTTGTAAGAAATTTCTATTTATCTATCAACCAACGACACACGACATATAGCGTTTTATTCGAGGTGTCAAATGACGAATTTCCAACCAATAACTTCAGCCAAACATATTTACAAAATAAAGGGAAAATTTTCGTTGCATGAAGGGAAAATTGGTCATCTGACACCTCCAATAAAACGCTATATGTTCTGTATCGTTGGTTGATAGATAAATAGAAATTTCGTACAACTAATAATCGTGAATGTGTACCTCCTCGTCTTTATAACATCTCTAGGTTTTTAACGCCGCAATAGGCTTCAAAGATCTTCCCACTACTAACAAATGAATCGGACGAAAGAATTTCCGAATAGCCAATCAAAACCCCAATTCCTCGGTAGATCAGTTGGTAGAGCATTAGACTGGTATTCTAGAGGTCCCGGGTTCAAATCCTGGTCATGGAAAAAGTTTTTTCCGATTTATTCCCTCTCCCTGTGCCCTCTACGCCACAAATCTTTTCTGAAAATTTATTAGAGCGCTAAATTTTCCCTTCATTTTATAAATAAAAAAACCTACCTGAATGTTTTTGCTACTCTTTAGCGAACCAAAATGGTGAAAATCCATCGTTACATCGGATGGAATATGGCGGTAGTCCCCCATGTCGCCCATGTCATCGACCAGCATGCTCTGATGAAGGATGTCGTCTTGTTCGAAATCATCGTCTAGAGGGAAGCCGGTCGAGTGGAGAGGTCTAAAAAATGCAAAATTTTATGCGATTTTATTTACTTTCACAATAAGAGTATTTAATCCTAGTTTATAATTGAATTTCTTAACCTAATTAAAAATCTCTAAACTTAATTAAATATAAAATTTCACCTAATAAATTTAAATTTATATTTAAATAATTAACAAATTAATTATTACCAAATAACTTATAACGCGCTTTTTGTTTAACCGCTACTGCTGGCATAAAGTTTGTTAGCACTAATTCCTATTACTGAATCTAATTTTCATTAATTTTAAATTTTTTATACTGCAATCATTGATTTAAATTTTTACTAAAATATTCATTTAAAAACAAATTTAAATATAATATACTTAGTAGGATGTGATAAAAAAATATTAAAAAAATCTAGAGTGCCTTGGTTGACAATCTGAAATCTGAACATAAAATATACTAAAAACAAATACGGAGACAGATATAATTATCTTTAGAGATATCCTAAGCTCTGGAGTTGATAAATATAAAAAGGAATTTAGCGAGGGTGAATAAATAACAAAAACAATGAATAGCGAGATTTCCCTCAAAAAAGGTAATGGTAACCGTACATCCGGATTTCGCACTTGTGGTGCTCATCAGTACGGTGCTAGGACATTTTTTTATCATCATATCATCTCCTAATTCCTAGCGCCGTACTGATGACCACCACAAGTGCGAAATCCGGATCTACGTTTACCATTACCTTTTTTGAGGGAAAGCTCGCTATTTATTGTTTTTGTTATTTATTCACCCTCGCTAAATCCCTTTTTAGATTTATCAACTCCAGAGCTTAGGATATCTGTAAAAATAATTATATCTGTCTCCGTAGAGACGCTTAATTTTCCTTTAATTTGAAGGTACATCTGCCGATTGTGCAATTTGACAGATGGTTTGTCTTTTACATGAATCTTGTGTCATATTTTTTCATCATCATTTCATCTCTTAATTCCTAGCACTGTACAGATGAGCGCCACAAGTGCGAAATCCGGATCCACGGTTACCATTCCCTTTTTTGAGGGAAAGCTCGCTATTCATTGTTTTTGTTATTTATTCACCCTCGCTAAATCCCTTTTTAGATTTATCAACTCCAGAGCTTAGGATATCTGTAAAGATAATTATATCTGTCTCCGTAGAGACGCTTAATTTTCCTTTAATTTGAAGGTACATCTGCCGATTGTGCAATTTGACAGATGGTTTGTCTTTTACATGAATCCTGTATCATATTTTTTCATCATCATTTCATCTCTTAATTCCTAGCACTGTACAGATGAGCACCACAAGTGCGAAATCCGGATCCACGGTTACCATTCCCTTTTTTGAGGGAAAGCTCGCTATTCATTGTTTTTGTTATTTATTCACCCTCGCTAAATCCCTTTTTAGATTTATCAACTCCAGAGCTTAGGATATCTGTAAAGATAATTATATCTGTCTCCGTAGAGACGCTTAATTTTCCTTTAATTTGAAGGTACATCTGCCGATTGTGCAATTTGACAGATGGTTTGTCTTTTACATGAATCCTGTGTCATATTTTTTCATCATCATTTCATCTCTTAATTCCTAGCACTGTACTGATGAGCGCCACAAGTGCGAAATCCGGATCCACGGTTATCATTCCCTTTTTTGAGGGAAAGCTCGCTATTCATTGTTTTTGTTATTTATTCACCCTCGCTAAATCCCTTTTTAGATTTATCAACTCCAGAGCTTAGGATATCTGTAAAGATAATTATATCTGTCTCCGTAGAGACGCTTAATTTTCCTTCAATTTGAAGGTACATCTGCCGATTGTGCAATTTGACAGATGGTTTGTCTTTTACATGAATCCTGTGTCATATTTTTTCATTATCATTTCATCTCCTAATTCCTAGCAGTGTACTGATGAGCGCCACAAGTGCGAAATCCGGATCTACGGTTATCATTACCTTTTTTGAGGGAAATCTCGCTATTCATTGTTTTTGTTATTTATTCACCCTCGCTAAATTCCTTTTTAGATTTATCAACTTTTTATTATCAACAAGAGCTTAGGATATCTGTAAAGATAATAGAGACGCTTAATTTTCCTTCAATTTGAAGGTACATCTGGCGTATATGAATCCTGTGTCACATTTTTTAATCATCATTTCATCTCCTAATTCCTAGCACCGTACTGATGAGCACCACAAGTGCGAAATCCGGATCTACGGTTACCATTCCGTTTTTTGAGGGAAAGCTCGCTATTCATTGTTTTTGTTATTTATTCACCCTCGCTAAATCCCTTTTTAGATTTATAAAATATAGGTATATATTTATTATTGATTTAATAGTAGTCCTTCAATTTAGTTAAGAAAGAAAATAGTTTTTTATTTCTTTGTTGACAACCATGGCACTCTAGATTTTTTTTTAATAATATGACGCGCCCCTTTTATCACAGCCTACCATATGATTTATGGAAAATATTTAATAACTCGACAACTATTTATCCGATTTTTGTGAAAGGCCCATCGTTTTGAACGAAATTAAAAAAGAATTCAAAATATTTAAAAACAATTGGGGTGTTCCATAAGAAAAATACCAATTTTGTGCTATATCTCAAAAACTAAAAGTGACTCATGAAATTTGATTTAGTAATTAAATTCGAGTTTAAAAAGTCTACAAGTCTGCAATTAACACAACGAAGATATTTTCATAAATAAAAAAGTTATAGGGCCTATCACAAAATGCAGACTTTTCAAAAAGCCCATAGCTCCAAGACGCGGTGACGCGGTTTTTACCAAAAATATTGTCTTGAAATTTGAGCCTTGCAAAGGGGGGTCGAATTTTCGACACCCTGTACTTCAACTACAATATAATATCCATTTTAGAGCTTTTTAAACGTCGTTTAAAAGTTAAATTTAACCGAATTGATAAGAAACTAATAGAAAAATTGACAAAAACCACATTAACATTTTTTGCTCTGGTAATTTTCGCACATCGTCGAAAGTTTACATTTTTGACGAGGTGTGGTTTCGCCATTTTGTTTATGTTATTATGGTGTTTCCGTGTTTTAAAATTTTGTGGCGTTATTTTCTGTGAATAGTGGTCTGTGCGTTAGTTTAAATAATTATGCGAAGCACACTGCCTCTTTTCGCATCGTATACCTCCCCTCCTAAAATAAACTAAGCATTAATTGGCCCTTAACCCACAAAATGTCTCGCTTACAAAGTCCAGGGCACTGAATGCCTACAAAACCACTTGTATGCTCAACTTTTATGCAAAAATTTGAAAAATAAAGTCCAATAATAATCACCAATTAAGCCTCAAAGATCCTGGTTTCTGTTTTCTAATCTTGTTTCGTCCATGTTTAAATCTAGAGGAATCCAATTTTCTACTGATACGAAATTACGGGAAACACTATTCGACACTTTTTTAATTTTTTTTACGTTAGTGTCAACTCTATTAATAAAATTTGAAAAGCAAACAAAAATATTAAACAAAACCTAAATTTTCGCTGTCAGATGGTTGTCAGTTGCTTTCACTACCGACGCAATCGACGGGCCTGCCCGATACTCTTCGCCTCTGGATTATTTCCGGGCTAACTTGATTGGAAGAGTTATTATCGATACGCATTTTTTTCGGGAAATGCAAGGACAGGGCCGTTATATTATTTCATAGTTATATGGGTATTTCTCAGGAAAATCGCGAAAAACTAATAAACAAATTCCGGGCCTGATTTTTAAGAAATTTATCATGGTAAACCCGGACTTTAGTATGTTAACCCGTTTCTGTAAGTATATAATAAAAAAAAATAAAAAATAAACAAAAAATTAATAATAAATAAATAATAAATAAAAATAGGTATAAAATAAAAAATATATATATAAAGGAAATTTTACGCAGATTTCAAAAATCGAGTAAAATATAGATGATTCCGTAAGAAAAATACCAACTTAGTCTTATACAGACCGCTTCAAGCTACTGCGAACATAGGGCCGAAGAAGTCTAATTTGCCAGTGTACGTACATGCAGAGACACCGCACGCCTATCAGTGAAGCAACCAACACTCAGGCTTCCGATCGCCATTCGCTGCCGTTCGCCGCCTTTCGCCTTGTATTTAGTACGCCTCTAACCACGGTGCTGTGTGGAGCGTAGTCAATGAAACCGGAATTTGGTCAATAAATACGCAAATTTTTATAACGTAATTTTCTTATTTTTTGTCACTGATAAATAAGAGCGTTTTATTGTCAACTGCTCAGATTTATCAGTGACGACGTGTTACAATGAAAATAATAAGGAGAAACAAAATAAAAGCAAGTTCTCAAAATAAAATAATACATTCTAAAAACCAAAAAGATTCTCCCAGTCAAAAAAAAATTAAAGCAAATGTTCGAAAAGTCCTCCTTGCTCGGCTAGACAATATCCGAGCCTACTATAAAAACCCCTTCTAACGTTTCCAAGCATGTTAGGGGTGATAATTTGAAAAGCTTCTTCAAAAACAGATAGAAGTCATTAGGAGCAAGATCGGGAGATCGAGCTGGCCATAAAATAGTTCCCCGTGTACTTATAACCCGATTAGGAAATACATTATCAAGATATTCCCTAACAAGGCCAACATTGTAAGCGGAACAACCATCTTGTTGAAACCATGTTTCACCAAATCTTACACCTAACAACTGCCTAGCAGTTGGAATAATGTGCTGCTGCAGTAGATCCAAGTATCTAGGACCATTCAAATTGCAATTGCCGTTAATAAAAAATGGCCCAATTACGTGTTCCCCTACAATACCCCCCCCCAAACATTTAGTTTTTGGGGATACTGTGTTCTTACGTCAAAATACAAATGCAAATTTTCCCTCGACCAATATCGAACGTGTGTTGGGTTATGACGATTTGACCATTTGACCATCTGCACTTTTTCGGCAACTTCGTAGACATCCCTTTTTGGTTTTAAAAATGTATTATTTCAATTAAGAACTTACCCATCTGTTTCTCGAGCAAAGCAGAAATAAAACAAAATAATAAAAACAAAATGAATTTCCAAAAGATAACACTGCAGCGTGCTTCGAATCCACCTCGGTCGTACGGCACGGAGAGTAAATTGGACTTGATTCCCCCTATGTTCGTAGTAGCTTGAAGCGGTCTGTATGTCAAAAACTAAATGTTACAGATTAAATCGAGTTCGACTAATAAATTCTACTCTAAATTATGTTCATTGATAAAAAAATAAAAAATTCTAAAACCCATATTTTTAAAAAAGCCCCCATAACATGAACACTTCCGGCCACATAAAATGCGCACAGCAGAGGTTAGCTGCAGATCCGTTTGAATTTAAGTTTTGCTAATTGCGTTGCTTATTGTAACTGACTTTGACGTTTTCGTTTCGTCGACGTTTTTAAAAATTATTCATAAAACTCATAACAGGGCCCTAAGTCATCAGATCAGATCGCCTTCTATACCCGTAGGTACATGTTTTGTGTGCTTATTTTTAAAATTCCCCAACTAAACGAACTCGAAAAAGCCCAAACTTTGGCAAAATTAGACGGTGGTTGGTCGGTTCGAAGAGTAGCGGCCCATTATGGACAAAACAAGACCACAATTGTGCGAATAAGAAAAAAAGTATCGAGAAGAAGAAACTGTTTGGCGAAAGGAAAGCAATAACTTAATCATAGTGCACCTCTGCAGGATCAGTAAATTTGACTAATCTTAGTATTTGCAGACAGCCAAAAATGTTCAAAATCAAAAAGAAATTATTAAAACACTACGTAAAAAAAAAAAAAAAAAAAAAAAAAAAAAAAAAAAAAAAAAAAAAAAAAAAAAACCTTTGGATAGGAGTTATCCTGTTGATATACAAAATGGATGAAGAATGGTTGCTTCTGGAAGCATAATATTTCTCATCATAGCAACCTCAGCCGTAAATCTTCAATGGATTCTAAAAAGAGCCCCATGTCCTCCCGCCGATATTCAACTCCACACATTCACAGAAAATCTTCTACCACGGTCTTTGTTCCCATCAATATTATATTTTTCGAGATAGCGTGTTCGTGCCAAAATTTGTTTGCTGTCATTGTGGGACTGAAAGATTTTTTTCATACGTGAAGACCACTTTTTGCCAAAATTCTTCTTGTAGTGAATAGTGGAAAAATTAACCTGGCTTGCTTCTTTTCTTCCCTAAGTAAGATTTTCTTGGCAGCAACGCGCAAGTCTAGAAGGGCTTATCCGTCTGCGCGTCGTTCTTATGGATCCAGAAAAATTTGCCTCAATTTTCGCCTCTGGGGCGATCGCAAATGGGTGGTCTTCAAGAAAGTCGATCAGTGCCTCACCTTCGTCGAACAGTTCCTTCTTCTTGATACTTTCTTTTTATTCTTACAATTGTAGCCTTGTTTCGTCCATAATGTGCCGCTACTCGTCGAACCGACCAACCACCGTCTAATTTTGCCAAAATTTGGGCTTTTTCGAATTCGTTTAGTTGGGGAATTTTAAAAATAAGCGTATGACAACCACAAAATATGTAACTACAGGTATAGAAGGCGATCTGACGACTTAGGGCCCTGTTATAAGTTTTTTGCTACTGTTGCGCCTCTAGTGACTCGGTCTCGAAGCTTGAATTAGGATAGCGGCGCCGGCGCCGGGAAATTTGAATTCGGGCATTTTTTAAAGTATTTCAGTTTATTAGAAACAACATTATTTTGGAAAAACTAATTCAACAATAATTAATTTTATTTTCCAAAATATTGCTGATTCTAATGACTAAATTTAAGAAATAAACCAAATGCGTCATATTTAATATATTATTCTTTTAAGAAGATGTATATATATCGAAACTATTGTATTTGTTAATAAACTATTTATTATGCTTCCCATGTCAGCCTCAATAGCAGCAGTTTCTTTTAAGACTTGCGAGTTTTCGTCATTTTCAAAAAATTCGGTGTAACTGGTTACCCATCAGCATTTTTTTTCTTGCAACCAACCAGATTTATTTCTGAGCAAAAGCTGCAGCTGTTAGGTGATAATTTGTTTTTTTGTTTAGTTAGGTTTTTAATTTTTTTCTGAAAGTGAATTTGCAAAAACAGGAATTGTTGTTTTCTATTCTAGTTACATTGGCAGTTTGTATGTGGGCAAAGAATACAGTTACGGTAATTTATGTTTGTGGTATGAAAACTCTTTTTAGAATCTCAATTACGGTAATACGGTAAGCAAATAAGGTCTATTAACTCTCTACCCACATATCAAAATTTGGATGGATATTCAAAATAAGACCAGATGGCCAGTGGATATCCCCATGAAGATATGCACTGCATATCCACCCAATATACACTGCATATCCATGGATCCATGGATGACTAATTTATATTCGGTGTATATGCAGTGCATATCTTTATGTGGATATCCACTGCATATCCTAAAATATACCAAGTATATGCATCTCGTGGCCATCTGGACATGTTTTGAATCACAAAATCATATCCATACAATATCCATCCAAATTGTGCTTTGTGGGTATTGAATAGGCTGTTTTTCCTCTGGTATGTAGAAACATTTCCCGGAACTTACCATTAAAGTCTGTTTCAGACTCTGGCGGTAAATGCAAGGATGGAATTACATGCCGCATTATAAGTTTTTTGAAAAGTGGTTTACAATTTCGGGTGCATATTCTAAACCTATAAAGCGTTTCAGATGGCAAACCATTGTCTTTGGCGAGCTTGATCTCTAGGGTGTAGAAAGCAATGGCGCAGAGGATCACTGGGCCACTCTGGGACTCAACACTTGGGCATAGTTTTCCAATTTTACTTATTACAAAAATCTATTACTGTAACAGTTCAAAAAAAAAACAAAAACACACAAAACTAAAAAACTTCAATAAAAAGCCCTCATAAAAAGAACGAAAAGACGATGACATTGATGGACATTGATTAAGATAGATGTCATCGGCGCAAATTGTCGCGTGAGCTTCGAGACAGAGTCCCCAGAGGCGCTGTAACTTTTTTTTTGCGATGCCCTTAGTAAGAGTTTTCTCTAAGTCCATAGGTATTTGCTTTGTGAATAAGCGTATGACAACAGAAAAATCTGACAGTGACATTTTTTGTCAATTTAAAATACCTAAAGGTTACTGGGTTGCGAAGCCCATAATACACTATATAAAATCGGCGTACGCATTTTATGTGGCCGGAAGATGTTAGTTTTTCGATCTCCCTTAGAAATACCCAAAACACCACAGCTCGAATTAAAACTACCCAGTACTAACGTATCATGTGATCACAAAATAAAGACGCAGTGCATTCACTGTAGATCATGAAAAGTGACTGAGGCGAGTTTTTAAATTCAACAGATTTGTTTCACCGATACCATCAGTTTTTTGACAAATCACATAAGTATGACAAGAAAAATAACGCTAATGCTAGATTTCTCTTTTTGAGTACTCTCTCATTATTATTTGATGACAATGATAACAATAACTTCAAAAAATAACTTTCTCAAATTGAAGTCAACAATATTCAAAAAACTTTCTATAGAGAACCCACCTTTCTTTACTGCCCTCCTTCTCAAAAGTATCTCTATTTTCTTTGGTTAGCTTCTCAGCCGTCGCCTTTAGTTTATCCAAATCGGCAGCCTCTTTCAGTTTTTGGCCTTTTTTCGCTTCGGAGTTTTGGTCGTTTTCTTCATCGGAATCGTTAAAACCGTATCGTGAAAAATGATCAACCTAAAAAAACGTTTTGATACATTTTCATCTGAAAAATGACGGTTTAGTTATTACAACGCAAACTATCATCAGGTTATACGTCAGAAAATGAAAGGCATAAATAAATACAGTGTTGACGCTTTCACCTAGTAGTTAATCTCGCCTGATTAGTGTAGATAAGTTAAAATTTAGTTTTATTCTTCTACTCAAAATGCGAAGGTAATCTGCGCATAAAAACGATATCAGCAGAAGCAGCCGAAATTACGAATAGAAAAAAGAGTCAGAGCTTTAAAAACAATATCCAAAAGAAAGAAAAGGACGGAGAAGCATGGCAAACAAGTTGGAATGGTGTCCACGACAAAGCTCAATGGACAACAACACTTATATACACAAAATCTAAAAGTATGGAGAACAAGAAAACACAGAAACATGCTTTATGCTTTTTTCGGTTTTTCGCCACTAAGTTAAGGAAATTTCCTAAAAAATTTTCCAACATTCTTTTGAGAATGATCACAGAGTAATATAGGGAGAAATCAGTATATTACAAAAGAACGCGATAAAATTAAATGAAAAATTGAAAAAGCAGATTGCATCTATCTAAATAAGGATGAATGCATAGCTAGCATATCAGTTGATATGAATACAGTTTGGCTTCCAATTTTAAAACTGGAAAGTAGCAAAGACGTTTATGAAACAAAAAGAAACACAAGAAAATGCAAGAACTAGCGAAGGTACATAGAAAAGCAACAAAGAGACACACACAGGTAACTGGAGAGTCCCTCACTACCAGACACAGAGCCTTTGATGTGCATAAAGCATTTGTCTGGAAAAAAGGATATACAGTAGACTCGCGCTAGTGTGAACACACGTTTATGTGAACCTTCCAATTGTATGAACAGCCAAAATGAATACATTATACATTTAGGACAGAGCGGTAGCGATTCAGTGGTTAGCTAGAAAGATGCAGACAAAAATTACATTTTATTTTAATTAACAACAAATTAAAAAAAAAAATCAATAAATTTTAAGTTTAGAGGGCAATTTGTTAGTATTCTGCATTTATAAATATATCTTCGATGGTGTGAACATCTCGATAATATGAACACGTCCGGTTTTTTTGTGTTCACACTAGCGCGATTTTACTGTAAACCGGAAAATGATGACATAAATAAAATACAGTAAACTGGTGAACCTGATTAGTATATAAGTTTTAAAATTTATCTTGAAGATGCCAAGTTAAATAAAACGCTTTACCTTAAAGACCCAACTGCCAGTTTCAGGCCTGTAATCGACGAACCTTGCCCCTTTTCTCTCCGACACCTTTCTAAGTTTCTCGGCAAAATTCATTTGCAACAGTTCGCCCATGTCTTTAATCAAGGTGTTCGTACCGCTCCTCTTCGGAAATACGTTGTCCAAGGTAACTTGGGCTCGTCGGTTCAGTCCCTGCACAAAAAGCACAATATTAACATATATAATTGTCACGTAGAAACCGTATTTTTAATGAACTTATTTGATTTTTTGTAGAGAATTGTAGAAAGCTTAGAAAATAAATGCTTATCAATGGATTTATTTCTAGATTTGTCAAAAGCATTTGACAGCTTGGATCACAATATACTTCTTACAAAACTAGAGAGATATGGGGTCAGAGGTACTGTGCTTGAGTGGATTGAGTCTTATCTGTCATAAAGAAGGCAGTTCGTTGTTGTGGAGAAGGATAATAAATCGCAACATTCAAGTGAAAGACGTCTTCCAAGAGGGATTCTGCAAGGAGGCGTCTTAGATCCAACATTATTCCTTGTTTACATTAACGACATGGTTTGTAAAAAATAAACTTACACTTAATAGGGATAAACCCAGTATTTGTGTTTTAGGACACAACAAAAAACAGAAATACCTGACTCTCTCATTGTCCAATCCACAAATGTCCCTCTGACAACAACAACTAAATTTCTAGGAGTACACATAAATTAAAACTTAATATGGGATAAGCACATTGATGAATTAAACAATAAACTAAGCAGTATATGTTATACCTTTCTAAGAAATTACACAAACCTGGAAATATTGAAAATACTCTATTATGCTATTATTAGAAATTGAACCCTATAGTATCTCAGAGTTCCTTAATTATACAATTTGAAAATTTTAAGTGATAAAAATGTGATAAATATATTTAGATTTTTTACTTCAGTGTCATGTTGTCATTCTTGTAAATTTTGTCATAATTTCTGTTTTGATTTTTATGTATCAACTTACTTTTTAATTGTTTTGTGGGTACTTTTAACTAATGTATTAATTTTCAACTTTTATTGATTTTTAAACTAGATTAGTAGGCATTGTATAAATTATGACTTTTTGACTTAAATTCATTTTAACAGTGTTGCATTCTTTGTATTGTTCAACTTGTTCTTATGAATAAAGAAATTTCTGACTTTGACTTTTGACTTTTGAATTGAAAATTTGCCTTATTTTTTTTTTAATTTTGTCTCTCAGTTCTTTTCTAGTTGTTTTGATACGCAATGATGCTTACTTGTTATAAGTATGAACCAATTTTTTTCCTGTGTTTTTTTGAAGTTTTGACAAAAAAATCGTGCGCTTTGACACCTTGTACCTGGAGAACAAAAAACTTTTAACTCCGTTAATATGCTTGAAAAAACAAAAACTATTACCTGGCCGACCGGTGGTTTTTTCGACTCATCAGGATAAATGTTGATTTCTCTGTATCTAAAGTGGACTATTTCGTCGATATTCAACCCAGACACGTCTATCTCGTCTGGAAAGTACACGTTGCCATAATTTTTACGACCTAAAATGCGACAAAAAGAAAGATATTTTTTATCGTAATTAACATTTCAAGTAGCATTTGGACGTCAAACTACCCAAGTAGCATTTATCCGTCTTCCAACCTAATCTGTCATAAAGTGACGTCGTATTAGATACAAAATAAAGTTGTCTAGTAGTAAGTCAAACAACTTTTGTAATAAAATCCGACGTTCACGTAGTCAGGTACGCATATGCGAACCTTAAACGACGTCAAAATAGCAACGCAATTTGTACAAATATTTTCCCAGACGGATTCACGTCAGTTTACGTTTCAAAGCAGACTGTTTTAACGCCTATACCTAAATCGACCACGAAACATCGTCGGCCTTGTTACCTTAATCGACGTCACATTTCAGGGCCCTTATTTGGATATCTACCATAAAAGGAACGAAGAAAAATAAGGATATTTAACCTACAATTTTGCATCAGGGACATCAAATTGCACAATTTGTTGGCTTGCTGCCAACCAAAAATATGATGGACAGCTGGGTCCTTTAAATTTTAGGACGACTTCAGAAAGTGTTTGATTATTGTGAGCAGTTTATACTATTAAGTTGACATTAAAAATTTTGTAGGTTATTTGCAACTACAGGATGATCCATGTTTCTTTAAGGGAACTGCTTATACTTTTTACACTAAGGTCTTCTTTATTTTTTTTATTTTGTTTACTTTATTTATAAGACTTTTATACCAAAAATAATAAATACATTTTGTGTGTGTCTATGTATTTGTTATAATAATAACAACAAAAAAACTACAAAAAAATCAATATTTTACGTTACGTTTACGTCGATAACGTTTTGTAATCTGCGAAACATTGATTAGAAAGACACCGTGAAATTTTCTTGGCCTGCAAGGTTTTCTCATATCGTTGTGATTTCTTCCCAGAAATGTTCCGCATTTTGTGGCAAGAACCTGCGTTGTTGGAGTCTGTATACAATAACACTCCAAACATTTTCTATTGGGTTCATATCTGGGCTGTAACTTGCCAAAGGAAGCAATTCAACGTTGTTTTCTTGTAACCACCTTATTATGATGTTCGCGGTATGAACCGGACAATTATCTTGTTGATATATAAAATTGTTTTCTGGAAAAACCTGTTCCACACTTGGCAGCATGACATTGTCCAATATCTCTAAATAGGTTTGTCCCACATATCACTCCCAATCCTCTCGCTGACATCCATCCCCATACATTCACACTAAAATGACCAGCTGCTCGGTAGTGACTCACATACTGTGGATTGAATCTGGCGTTATCTGGCCTATACACTCTAATTTTGCATTTCTTTGATGACTGAAAGGTTTTTTCATCCGTAAAAATCATGCGGTTCCAAAAATCTTGATCTCTGTTGATATAATTCAGAGCAAAAAGCAAGCGAAATTGTTTTTGTTGCGGTGTGAGCTCAGTTTTAGTAGCAGCAACACGGCAATTTAAGTGTGATCTCTTTATCCTCCTGAAAGCAGTTGTCTTGCATCCTGGAAACTGAGACAAAATCCTTGCTTGTTTTGCTGTTAAAAATGGGTCCTCTTAAAGTCTTTGAATGAGAGCTGCATCTTCATCATGGCTGGAAACTGCGGGTCTGCCTGATCCTCCTCTCCTCTCTAGCGTTCTTTCTTCCCTACACCTTTTGTTAATTAAGAATACAGTATTCCGGTTGAGATTGAAATGTTCTGCCACAGCTGCAAGAAACCATCCGTTCTCGAGCTTCGTTACAATCCGTGCTCTCAATTCCTTCGTCGTGTGTGGGGCCATGATCTGAGTTTCTTGACTAAATTTAGGAATTTTATGTGATTGGATTTTGACGTTGAAAATAAATTTTTGAAGTAGAATGACAGTATAATTTGATTGACATTAAATTGAAATAAAATACACTGCTCAAATTCAAGAAAAAACTGCTTTAAGAGTTGTCCTAAAATTTAAAGGACCCAGCTGGACCTTCAACTCGCACTTATATTTCTTCCAGTCCACTTTATCTGGAGCATTAGTGTGGTCAGTGGGGTCACACCGATATTGCTTAATGTCGCATTTTTTTTTATAGGGAACCAACAATTGTTATCTTAAAATAATAATTTTAAGGAAAAAACAAGGAAAAACGGAAAATATTTTTCTAGGTAATGTTCAGCGGCCGGCGGATTCCGAACGTTTGCACATATTACGTAGTTTATCGTTGGCTAGTTAGATTTGGATAAAATTAGGGCTGCAAATCGGTGTCCTTGTCCAAATAGGTGATAAATTGGTAAAAGTACTATACCAGCCATTATTGACAACAATTTTTTTGTTTTTCTTGAATAAAAAACACTCAAAGAGACTTAATAATGCCTTAAAGATGTGTTTAGTATTATTCTTGAGTGATTTTAGTATTAATTACAACGGAAATAGTGCTTTAAAAAATTATTTTTTAGATATTTTTTTCTTTTTGCTATTTTGTGCGAATTTGGAAGGGGGGGAGATATTTTTCGCTCCATCTTGACCAACTTTGTCAGTAAAGTGGCCCTCGCAGAAATATTTCGCTCTAGATTACTCGGTAAGGTGCCCTTTTTAATAACATAACTTTTATTGTTAATGAAATAAAAAGGTGGCTATTTATTTTTTGTGAGTTATAATTCGTTAATATATATTTCACCTAAAATTTACTAAACAAGTACCACATTAGGTAATCAATTAAATAATATAAATTTACGTAAGCTGGTGGACGTATTATCACGTCGTCATAGGTAAACTACTATACCATTGAAGTACAATTAGCGACGTCGAGCCGACCCGAATTTGTATTCCCCATTTAGGTCGGATTGGGGTCGTATGGACTGAGATTTGTAGTCCGCTTGCCAACCTCGGGGTTAAGCTAACGAGTAGAGGACGTAGTTTGACGTCCAAATGCTACTTGGGACGTAATATGTGCAAAAGTTCGGAATCCGCCTCCATTCTTCATTGGCCATGTAACCAAAACTGACTTAAAAGAAGAATGACAGTTCAGATGAACATAACCTAGAAAAATATTTTCCATTTTTCCTTTAAAGCACTGAGTGAGCTCGAATCTGTCTCGCAGATGTGGGAGAAGGATAACAATTGTTGGTCATCATAAAAAGCGACATTAAACAATATCAATGTGACCCCACTAATGTTCCAGATAAAGTGGACTGGAAGAAATATAAGGGCGAGCTGAAGGTCCATCAGATTTTTGGTTGGCAGCAAGCCCACAAATTGTGCAATTTGATGTCCCAGATGCAAAATTGTAGGTTAAGTATCCTTCTTTTTCTTCGTTCCTTTTTTGGTAGGTCTCCAAATAAGGGCCCTGAAATGCGACGTCGATTAAGGTAACAAGGCTGACGATGTTTCGTGGTCGATTTAGGTATAGGCGTTAAAACAGTCGGCTTTGAAACGTAAACTCTGACGTGCATCCGTCTGGACAAATATTTGTGCAAATTACGTTGCCTATTTTGACGTCGTTTAAGATTCGCATATGCGTACCTCAGTACGTAAACGTCGGATTTTATTATAAAAGACGTTTGTCGTTTGACTTACTCGTAGACAATTTTATTTTGTACCTAATACGACGTCACCTTTATTACAGATTAGGTTGGGAGACGGATAAATGCTACTTGGGATGTACTTTCACCAACTTTTTTTTAATTGTCCTTTAACTAATTTTCTCTTTATCAATGGGTGCGCAAGAGATGGAAACATCTGGTATCCCTTTTGCACTCATTGTTCAAGAGATAATTAAAGGAAAATTTAAAAAAAGTCGGTTCAAGTGGCCGTAAGTTGTGGTAAAAAAGTACCAGTACCTATTAAGTCGACCAATTAACCACTTTCAAAACTAAAGATAAAAAACGTTGTCTACCTCGCCATCCATAGTCTTGCAAGACAAAGTTCTACTATACCTCCTAAGAAAATAGTCCGCCATTTTACAGTCAACCCAACATAAAGTAAGATAACATTTTTTACTGAAAGCTTAACTAAATTTATTCAACCAACCAAAAATTCATTCCTAGCTGTCAAATCTAAAGATACACCAACACCGTGTCAACCTCAGATTAAAACATACAAAGAGATATAACAGTAAACAATACTACCACGATCAACCATCCATAAGGTTAATTTTCCCATAAAATGCACGGTTGCCAATTTGCCGCGGGATTTGGTAAGAACAAAACTAAATACGCATTATTATACAAGTTAATTAGCCTCAGACTAATAACTAATTTTTTTAATTTGATTAATTACTATAATTAAATTTTTAATGAGTAAAATTGCTAGAAGGACAAAAAAGTATTGCTTTAAAAAATACAAACCGGCAACGTTGGATCAAAGATAAGCGGCGAATTAATTATGACAAGTCTTTTTCGTTTACAGCTGACTCGGCAGTGTTTTTAACAGGTGTTGGTGGTTTTTTTTTTGATTTTTCATTTTTATTTTGATTATTTAAAAAAAAGAACGGTATAAAATATTTATGAGGACCAGCACAGTGCGTGGTATAAAGAAAAAATAGAATATTTCTGCTAGAATTATTATTTCGGAGGTAAGAGATTGTGTCATTTTAGCTTGGTCATTGGCGTAGTTTTGTAGCTTATATATTTTAAATCTAGAATTATAATCTCTTTGTGCAAGGTGTATTTAAAACGACTTTGTACTGTGCTGCCGAGAATTCAGCTAATATCTAAAGAATTAATTAAAATTTGTACCTACTGGCCATGGTGTCTCGTCGAAGTACAACACCCGCAATTTACTATTTACTTTTAAATGTCGGGAGGTCGTGGGTTCGATTTCCATCAAAGAATGTTTTGTTTTTTTTTTCAAAATATGCTCGCAATTATTTCATAAGTATTCAAAAGTTGCAGTTGCAAGAAACCCAAAAAATATAAAAATTTCCGACTTATTAGTAATGGGAGAAGAGAAATTTTAGGTATTTTTTAATCTAAAGCCGAGAACTTCAAACTGTTTTAAATCAAACAACACCAGTACATATATTAGAATTCTGGCGAATGCGTTGGTAAACTCAAGATCCCAAGTACAGGAGGTAATTAAGCAGATACAAGGAACAACTCCCGACAGTTAACACCTCAGCGAATACCTTGAATTTTGAGCTATTTAAGAAAACGAATTTTAAACTATTGGGTGTGTGTGAGTGTGTAAGGGCTTTGTAGTGCTGTCCACGCAAGGCTTCCTTCTTCCGTGAGTAACGAAGTAGGAAGCCTTGGACACCACTATAAATTTAACTCTAATTAGGTGGCCAGAATTTTAATTTTGGCTACAAACTTATTTTACTTTATGATTTGAAGCGAAGTGGGTTGACGCACGCAAAAGCCCAAATAAGTGGGATTAAAAACGTATTAAAAGTTAAATGTGTCACTTACCTACAGTAAACCCTTTAACCAAACAGCGGTCGTTTTCGTCTGGAGTCAGTTCATCCAAATTGGGCAAGGTGTAATACTCTGGGCGAGAGCATACCACGTTGCACGGGTTCTTTTTCAAAATCGAACTAATTTCCGCCCCTTCTCCTTCGTCGTCGGACGCCGGAGGGGACGCGTCTTCGCCCGGGGGTTCTAAAAAAATTAAGCCGCTCACAACAAAATGCTCTGCCATTATTTCTAACAATGACCATTTGTCTATAAAAACTGATGGCGTACTGATCTGACCTGCCTCTAGTTTTCAAGTCGTATCCGGTATCTATCCTTACGGTACTCTGGTGTATGTGTAGTTTGGTTGCTATATACGCCGCCGATACCCAGGCCGGAGAAAAACTGATTTGTCGTAGTTAAAAGCTCGAGTGTTTGAAGGACTAGCTCTTACCCCTAACTGGGCTGAGCTAGTCCTTCTATTGGAGTAGGCCAAACATAATAAATAATAAAGTAATATCGAGGAAGTAACCACTAGTTCAGAAAATGTTACCTGATTGACAATTATGTTGAATTGTCAGTGATTGCAGGGGACTGTCGAGAGATTTCTAAATACTCCCAGGGACTCTTAGGGCCTGCAAGAAAGGGTTTGGGTAGTTGCAGGGGCTGCAAGGGACTGCGAACGGATAAGATTTGGGACATGATTGCCAACAGTGGTTACCCCTCGGATTACCCCCTCTGGCAAAATTATTTCTTTTTTTATATTTAACTTCACCTTGGGAATTTTGTCTTAATTTTTTTTCATATTCTTTTAATGTCCAACAAATGAAATCAATTGTTTTGACCTGTATCAGCCCCTTGGCAATACAAGAATCCCCCGACCTTTTTCAATAAAGGACATTTTGGATAAAGAAATAATCTAATATTTTTTCACAACGAAGGGAAAATTTACAAAATTTGTGTTGTAGAGGGCAAAGGGTGAGGGAATAAATCGGAAAAGTTTTTCTTCGACCAGGATTTCAACCCGGGACCTCTAGAATACCAGTCTGGGGTTTTGTTTGGTTATTCGGAAATCGCCTGCATTTATGACATAATCTCTTCAAAGATCTCCCCACTACTAACAAATGAATCGGACGAAAGGATTTCCGAATAGCCCAGTCAAAACCCCAGTTCCTCGGTAGCTCAGTTGGTAGAGCATCAGACTGGTATTCTAGAGGTCCCGGGTTCAAATCCTGGTCGAGAAAAAACTTTTTTCCGATTTATTCCCTCACCCTTTGCCCTCTACCAAATAACCAAACGAAGCTATAAAGTAGTCACTTATTCAACTATAAAGTAAAAATGAGCGCGTGTGAAAGTGTGTTTGTCACAATTTTTGTTTTTTGTTAAAATTTATATGAATGATCCTTTTCCCAAGTCCCTTCCTATAGTAAAAGAAAAACAAGCTAAAGAAAAACAAAAAGATTAAGAGAAACTACTAAGAGACCAGAAGAAGGAAATAGAATTTATAAAAAAAATAACTGGTTCTGACTATCTTAGAATCAATGGAGGAGAGACTGTATTTTAGAAAAAACATCGCCAAACACCAAAACTGAACTGAAACCCTAAAATAAAGGAGGTAACATTAGACAAACTTACCGTTTAAATGATCCTTGGTGATATTAACGACATTAGTAATATTATACGTTTGTTCATTCACAGATCGATTGGCAGCACCGTCGTTGTACGTGCTGTTCGCAAAATTCAATCTCACCGGGTTGACCTTATTTTCGTTCAACGAACTTCGCTTCTTGCCTTGTTCTTTAATGGCATTTTCCTAGAAAATAAAAACACGGTAAATGAATTTATCCTGAACTTTTATTGCTTAATGTTTCATTGCAAAGAAATTATTATAATAAAAAAAAATGAAATATTCAGATTGGAAAATTTAATTGATATCGTTTTAATGATTAAATCCCAGGGGCAGTATTTTTGAAATCACATAAAAAATATTCGCATACGAGTACTTTCGTGTGCAACCAACGACAATTTTCACGTATGTCTCTTTCTATGCCGTGTAGAATGAGAGGCAAAAACACATGCCGGCATGTTGTGAACAGCAGTCGTATCCGAATAGTTTCGGTCAAGATGCATCGAATGTGTCTAAGGCGCCCAAATTGTTTTGCTCGTAAGTACCGTTAGACAACAACATACCGGCATGTTTTTCGCCTCTTATTCTACCCGGGTATAGTAAAAGTTGCTTATTAGTTATCACACCAAAGTACTCGGAAGTACTTAAGCTCCACTTCTAGCTATAACATTAAATTAAAGAAACATTGACAGTTTGGTCTTGGGTGGAAATAACGAAAATTCAAACCTGGATGAGCATCCCACAAGGAACACACAAAGAACCAAAGCGAAAAGAGAAATAATTAAACGATCTTTTGTTTTTAGATTCTTTTCGGTTGATGTAACTGATTTGGAGGTTTTTTAACTTATTTATTGATTGACAGTTTGGTCGCGATTCTTCGGAAACGACAGAAAATCTCAGCTGTCACAATTCTGGAAAGTGACGATTTTTACTTATTATCTCATTTATGGTCGTCATTAAATGCCAAGATGAAGTTTGAGACGCGAGCGAGTTTTGTTTTTCTACATTTCCTTATGAGGCTAAACTTCAAACGCGATTTTCTAGATTGTGATTGGCACATTTGTGTAAGTACTTTCTAAATTTGCGGTAATTGAAAAATCTCAAAAAATATTACCTTGTCTTCACTGTTCAACACGTCCAAAATATTGCCACCCATGGAACTCGGGCTGTTTTCCGGTGCGGGTTCGCGTCTTATAATCAGTCTGCGGCAACTAGTTTTGTGGTAGTCTGTCAAGGGAGATTTGCTACTTTCGCTCGATTTTGGAATACTGTCGAACAGGCTGTCCTAGAATTTAAAAGAATGGGTGCCGTCATAGTACAAACGTTCCGAGGTATAAAATATGGTGCATAGCTAACCCTCTTCATTTTAACTTTGAATTGTGGCCAAGAGCTGAGCACACCAACCTAAGGCAAGCAAATTTGGAGGTCCAGTGATGCATGGGGTAACCCCAGGGAAAATAGAGCATATACCAATCTAAAAATGGCTATTGGCAATGTAGTGTTAAAAAAAAATCGACATCAGTTTGTTCAATCAGTTCATTAACGAAAACCATAGTTAGTGCGATGATGTTAAGTTGCAAATAATTTATGATTTCTTGTGGTCCGTGATGGCACATGAAACTTGAATATTGATAGTAACTCTACAGAGTCAATTTCATTATTTAGTATTTTCAACAGAGTGATAAGATCATAGTACTTTCTACGATTGTCTAGATTTGCTAAGTTCAACAGACTCATCATCAAAGGGCAAGAACTTTCTTTTCCCAAACGATCTTTACGAATCTCATAATATGCATTTCTCAATGTAAAAATGCAATTTCATAGCTTTATTTGCAATAATATCTATGAGTTCAACAAAACTGAGTTTTCTATCAAAAAAGACACCGAAGTCACGCATGATAATTGCAAGGTTTCTCCAAATTCGAGTTATCCAACTGATAAGTAAAATCTATATGGTTTAATTTTCTATAAATTGTTACATTCACACCATGCTGAAAACTCATTCAACTCTTGTTGCAAAATATGGCAATCCCCCAAACTTCTTATAATTCTAAAGAATTTTAGATCATCAGCAAGAAGTAAGTTACAGTTTTCTATATCATTTATAAATGCTTTAAATAACAACAGAGACAAATGTCCGTCCTGGACGACACCTGACAAAACGTTAAACTCAGCATTTTTTTAACAGCATTTTCTATTTTTATTTCCTGGCATCTTTCAGTTAGATTAATCCGAAATCAGTTGAAAGATGAGCCATGGATACCCATGACTTTAAGTTTATCAAGTATTAGGTTATGATCGACCCTGTCGAAAGCCTTAAAGAAATCGGTATAGATGACATCTACCTGATACCCACTCTCCAAGACTTCCAACAAAGTTTCTTCATATATCAACAGATTAGTAATTGAAAACCTGTGTTGTTGGTTTATAATATGTTTTGAAAATATGGTGTAATTTTATCTGTGACTATTGATTCAAACAATTTAGGAAATCAAAAACAGAAAACAAGAAAAATTCACAGTTTTTTATGAAAATTACTGGTAAACCATCTGAGCCACATATGAAAATAATGCTCTATAAACTCTATGCTCTATATAACTTTCTTACACTCGCGTGTTGTTTTACTCGGCTAACGCCTCGTTCACAATATATTTGTCACTTTCTTTTCTTGTTATGTAATATACTGTTACCTTTGTTTTGTTTCGATTGAAATTTCTTAGCTAGCTTGTAAATTAAAATTAAAAAACCATTAATATTTATTGTTTTATTTCTTTTCCAAGCTAAAATGTCCACATAAATCAAAATTAAAGGTGGGCAACCCTATCTATTCTTTGCAGAAATTACTTACTTTTTGTGGAATTGTTATACAATCTCCGAAGCAGGACAACTCTAGAATTTGAAATGGAGCAATTTATTAGATATTTTAGAGAAAAGACTCATAAACAACACAAAAGAAAAAGTAAACAAAAAAGTAGGATTATATGTCAAGTCGGAGCAGAGATCAAATTTACTCCATCCGCTCGTTCAAAATTTGCCACTTTTTCTTTGGTGATATCCATTCCCTATATATTCTATTCTCCCTGGGTAACCCTCATCATTTTCACATATACAGGGTGTCTCAAAATTTATGTCAGAAACAAAAAGAAAAGTAAAAGAAATTAAAAGAAAACCAAACACACAAAAGAAAGAGAAAAAAATAGAAAAAAAAGACCAAAATATCCCCAGAAAAAGCACCAAAGAAAGCCCTACGGGATGGAATCTGTCCAGACCGCTTCACTGCACCCCCAGTGCCATAAAAGCACAGAACAAAGAAGGTAATATGGCTAGATGACCTCAGCAGTACAGGCCAATTTGTAGTCTGAATTAGAAGAAGAACTTTTAGAGCGTATTAAATTGACTGCAAGTAATACAAAAATATATATAAAAAAAAACGAGTACGCCGCTTTCAAAAATGTTTCAATTGAGGAACATTTTTTCAAGACATGAGTGTACCACTAAAAGAATGCAAATGATTCGTTGAAGTATGATACATATACAGTGACAAAAGCACATAATCGCTGAATATCCTCATAATACACAAAAATAAATTCGGTTAGCTGCTGCGGCGGGTTGTTGTGCGTCGTTATAAATTAAAACAATGTCCCCTAATTAATTCACTGTTTAATTTCTCAAGAAATGAATAGTTGTATGTCATTTTTTACAACAAAACTCAAAACAAAATCACGAAAAAAACTAATAGTCCGCACCACAACGAAACGCGACATTCAAAACTGAATCAGCTAATATTGCATAGAATATCCATGCACCTATCCGGGATTCGAACCCGGAACCTTCCGTGCGGCAGGCAGATACGCTGCCCACTGCGCTACGGCGGTCGGGAATACCCTGTATATAATATAGTAGTACATGCTGACCAAAAATCAACTGGTGTGGCTTACCTCATTCTTGCCTAAGAGTTCGACACACCACTCTAAAGGTGGGAAATTTTTATGATTTAAGACAATTAATTCTCAATCAGTAACTGTTAATATTTTTATTTATATATTTATTTACGGACAAGATATTTTACAATTTTTATTACAAAATATTATCTTAATTAGCTAAGTCAAAGAACCCCGCACGAAATACATGGGAAAATGTACTTCACCCGAATTTGATGTAACTTTGACATTTGATAGTACTAATCATGGTTTAAGAGATATGCAACTTTTATTGAGATTGTGTGTCTAGTTCTTGAGATATTGAGGGTCAAAGTTCGGAAAAAGGCGTTGCAGTGGTAACCTTGCTGACAAAAAAGAACTATTTCTCAGCTGAACTAGTGACAGGTATACATGAATTTGTGTTGTTCAAGAATGGTTCATATTCATCAAATAACCAATATTGCTAAATGATGGTTAGTTCTTATATGGGGTGTGCTCAAAAAAATATAATTTTTTGAATATGCATTTGACATTAGTTTAGAAGGAAAAACCAAATATGCCCCAGGATTCTTCTATCTGCATCTATTTTAGATAGTTAAAATAGGATCACTTCATTTTTTGCCCATGCCTTTCACGGTACAATTTTTTGAAGTTTGACTGTTTTTCATCACTTTAAAAACTCGACATGGTTCAGATCTTTGAGCAATTTTGTCCCACTTTTAAAACCTATTCTAAATCTACTATTTGTCAATGTTAACACGATCTTCGTACTAATTTTTAGCATGAAAAGTTGGTTACAGAAAGTGTGTTTTACTACTGGGTCCATTCAGAAAAAAAAATTTGTTCAGCGTTTTTTGAATATTTACTTTTTTTTCTGTGGCCAGTGAGTGAGTAAGTCAATTTTCACAATATTTTACTCAAATGATACTTACAGGTACGTACTATTTTTATGACTTTGACCAACTTTCTATGTCTGGTTTTTGAAATATAAATTTGTGAAGTTAAAAGAAAAATATTTTTTTGAATGTTCATGCGATAAAACAAAACCAGCTGACTGATTAATTTGAATCTAAATGGGCTGAAACAGTGACCACCAGCAGGTGTGTGTTGGCTTACTCAATCATCCCTTTATAATAAAAAAAACAAAGTTGGTTATGTCAAGTTGCTAGTCAAAAAAAAGATGTTGTTTATTTTGTTTGATGGCAGGCGATTTTTACAAATTGGTATCAACTACTTAGTTCGATTTTTCTAGTTTTTCTTTGTAAAAATGCCTTTGGATTATATGATGCACGACTTTTGAGGCGTATAAATGACGGATAACAATTTGAAATTAAACGTCAAATTGCGATTCAGACAAGAGAAGACGTAAACACACCACCACAGGATTATCTTTTTTTATCAATAAATCACAGTAGAGCCGCTTGTGGCCTCAGTGGTCATTGTTTCAGCACATTCACATTCAAATTAATCAGTCAGCTGTTTTTGTTTTATCGCATGAACATACAAAAAAATACTTTTCTTTTAACTTTTCATATTTCATATTCATAGTTCAAAAACCAGACATAGAAAGTTGGTCAAACTATTGTGAAAATTGACTTACTCACTCACTGACCACAGAAAAACCAGTAAATGTTCAAAAAACGTTGAAGAAAACATTTTTTTTTTTAATGGACCCCGTAGTCATCAACTTTTCATGATAAAAATTAATACGAAGATCGTGTTAACAATGGCAAATAGTAGATTTCGAATAGGTTTTGAAAGTTAAACAAAATTGCTCAAAGATCTGAACCATGTCGAGTTTTTGAAGTGATAAAAACAGTTAAACTTCAAAAAATTGTACCGTGAAAAGCATGAACAAAAAATGAAGTGATCCTATTTCAACTATCTAAAATAGATGCAGATAGAAGAATCCTGGTGCATGTTTGGTTTTTCTTTTAAACTAATGTCAAATGCATATTCAAAAAATTATATATTTTTGAACACACCCCATATAAGAACTAACCATCTTTTAGCAGTAGTGGTTCTTTGGTAATTATGAAACATCCTTCAACAATACAAAATCATTTATACCTGTCACTATTTCAGCTGAGAAATATTTATTTTTTGTTAGCAAAGTTACCACTGCAATACCAATATCTCAAGAACAAGACATACAATCTCGATAAAAGATGCATGTCTCTTAAACCATGACTAGTACTGTCAAATGTCAAATTCGGGTGAAGTCCATTTTCCCATGTATTTCGTGCGGGGTTCTTTATACAAATAAAAATCAATATCAATCACGGTAATAAATTAAATTATATTATTTTATTATCAAGTTAGGTTTCTTGGTTGTTGGTGTGTCGTGGGTTGAAACTCCGCGCAGTCCTAAAACACTTTTTCTAAAAAGTGTTCAGCCTTGGATAAAACTCAATAGGTTAAAAAAACACCAGGGAAGATTGTAAAAGGTAACTCGTTCTACCCCTCCAATCACGTCGATAACCAGGCCGGATGGGGTCGGTATCCCGTGGAGCCGCCCCTAGTTACACACTTCCCAGTCGGTAGACTACTGAAGGACAAAAAGACCATATAAAAAAGTGACGGTAAACTATCACAGACATGAGTTAAAACAAAATGGACAACCAAGTGATGTTGCCAAAGCTGAATGAAATCAAGCAAATCTATAGTCTATTTCAAAACCAAAGCTAGTGCGCAGTCTATGTGCCGATATCAATAGATATAACTTACCCTTATAGACCTAGCAGGAATAACCTTCAACTTCGAAGAGTTGTGAGACATGTCAATTTTTTTCGAGGCGTCCAACAAAGCTTTGAGTTCCTTTGGGTCCGTCGCCGAGATGGCGTTGGTGTTGGTGGCCATTTTTGGTTCTAGGCCGGCTAGGTGGGGCGCATCGCCGAAGGGGTCGTGGGTCAACAACGACAGGTTGCTTTGTTGGGCGGGGTCTTGAGGAGCGCCCAGTAACCTAAAACGAAGCATATTATAATGTTGGGAACTTTGCAAACAACATTAAATTTGAAATTTTTCAGCACGGGGTTTTTGCAAAATACGATTTTAAAATCTGGACACAAAAAAAAATTACCCGCACATTTTCTTTTCGCGTAAAAAAATATACAGGGTGATTCAAAATTCCCTAGAAAATTTTTTGTGGTTTTTTTCGTATTTTTTTGGGAATCGCCTTTAAAATAATTTACCAAGCAAATGTGCTGTCAATGACATGCTTTAGGGTTTTTGTCAAGCATTTTGAAGTTATCAAAGTTTTATTTTCAAAAAAAATTGATGTTTCTACCACGTAGGGTGTTTCTCAGAAAATATTAACAATTTTTTTTTTAAATGCAAAAATATCTCTGAAACGACGCAAAAGGCATATAATATTTGGGGTAGTTAAACTAGACCCAATATTGACTGGGGACTACTCCATTAAGGACCTGTACAAAGTTGCGCAGGGGATAAAATTAATGGAGTGGTTAGCCTAGGAACCAAGAGGGTGCACAATAAGCCAATAATGGCTGCAGTGCAGTGACTGTGGCTTGCCACCTGGCAGGTTGGAGTCACAATCGAGGGGTTTTAGTCGGTAGGAATCCGACACTACCCGGGCTCTCCTGGTAGAGGAGAAATTACTAGCAGGAAAGTAGTTCGGGCGTCTTATGCAAGATATCCTCTTGATACCCTTGAAAAAAAAAAATGTCTGAAACGAAAGAGTTTACAAACATATATTTTACTAATTCTTGTTTAGAACAACAAATTTTACCTACAGTTGTTTACAGTCTTTCTAGGGAATTTTGAATCATCCTGTATTAACGGAGAAAAATGTATTTAAAGTCTCGACTAATTAAAAAAAACACAAAAGTGCGAAAATATAGTCGACCTCACATTTCATTCGGCTAACCGAATCTTCAACGCCTACTAGATCTAGTAATCGGATCATGAAAACTTTTTCGCCATTTGTATTAAGGCGGATATACAATTAAGCAAGCAAGCAAGCAAGCACGCAAGCAAGCGGACAAATGTCAATGTCAAATTTCCCGGCTTCTCCAATTTTCTCGAAAAGTACAAATTATTTCTGAAATAGAGTGCGTTTAAAATATTTCTAGGTGTTAAAAGAAATCAAAATTTTTTCGAACTTCTAAACACCTAGAAATGTTTTAAACGCACTCTATTTCGAAAATAATTTGTACTCTTCGAGAAAATTGGAAAAGCCAGGAAATTTGACATTGACATTTGTTTGCTTGCTTGCTTGCATGCTTGGTTGCTTAATTGTATATCCGCCTTTAATTTTTAATGTTTTGACAAGTTATTTTAGTGAACTTAAAATAATTCTAGAAGTTTTTTTAGTTACTGTAACGTTTTCTTAGGGTCAGTTTCAACACCAAAAAAAATTAGGTAGTGTCTAGGGATCTGCCCATCGAATCTTTGATGATTTTGTTAAAAGGGCAGCAGCCGAAAAAATCATGTTTCTTAAACTCGAAAGGTGGATTTAAACGGCAAATAAAATTGTTGTTTGAAGCCGGTAAACAATGTTGAACTTGAGAGTAAAGTTTCGAACTTCCACTGTCTTTATTTTTTACTTATTTCACAACGCAATATAGCAGTTTGATAGCTTACACGATCCCCAATGCGTTAAGCCAACCGGGACATCGCGAGTGAAGTCACCCGCTTTACTTGAGGTTTTTAGAACTTCTTATTTGACAATTTCAATCGAAAAAAAGGAGTCATGTAGGGGCACCATTCAGCTTAAAATTGCTTTAACATATAAAAAAAAACCTTACGAGGTCTGCTGTTGCGCCTGTCCCATTCCAAAGCCAGTATTCATCTGACCAAACCCTGGTGTAGTCATGTTGGTACTAAACAAGCCGGTGGTTCCGGTGTTGCCGAACAAGCCGCCCGGTTTGGGCTGATTCTGGTTGCCAAAGATGCTTGTGTTTTGATTGGTTGCACCTAAAATTCACAAAATTTAGTATTTATAAAAAAAGAAAAAAAACTTGTAAACTATTAAAAATAGAGTAGCGTTGAAGATATTGCTAAAACCTTTCAAAAATGTAAAAATATACAGGGTGTTTACCGAGGTGTTTACTTTACTTTTTTGCAAAAAAACGAAAAAGTATGAGAAAATTTTATAATAGGCGTTTTAATACATTTTCAAATGAATGTACTACTTCAAATTGTAGATATTAATCCAAATATGATTTTCTGTGGTACTTTCAAGAAATTTACATAATGGCAATGTGTTTGCTTCTGTTCCGGTCGGCCATTCAGTTCATTTAAAGGAAAATTATGAAAATTTAGAGGAACTGCTTCTAAGAACACAACATGAAAATCACAACTGGGAAGTGTGTGGATATCTAAAAATTTTAGACCTTCTCTTGGCTCAGCAGTCTGGATTTACTAAGTTTCCATGTTTCCTGTGTGAGTGGGATAGCAGGAATCGAGAAGAGCATTGGATAAAAAGAGACTGGCAACAAAGAGATACTTTAACAACTGGAGACAAAAATGTTATTCGCGAAAGTCTTATTGAACCTCAAAATGTTTTACAAAATTTATTACTTCTAATTAAACGCGGCTTGAAGCTCAGGTACAAGGTATTTAATTATTCATTAAAGGACTCTTAAACAGAAAAACACGCTCGAGTGTGTCTTGGGTACTGATCGCAGCGCCACCATGTCGGAAATGGCGTGGAATTTAATAAAAGTACGCTAAAACGCAAATGCGCAGGTACTTTGTACGTCTAAATTCCTGTGTAAGCCGTTCGTTCGTTTGTGGCGTTTTACGGCAGCCCTTAACCATGACGTTCAAATGTCAACAGTGTCAAATAGCGTTAGAGGTCACGGCCAAAAACTTTCACAAGGTAGTCAGTAAATTTATGTACTTTTTAAAAAAAAAAGTAATACTTTTATGTACCAGATTGAAATAGTAGTTTCACAACTAATGGCTAAAATAGTGCTTTTTTACAAGCGTTGGTTTAAATAACGAGCGCAGCGAGGTATTTAAAAACGCGGGTAAAAAAAGCATTTTAGCCGCGAGTTGTTAACACTATTTTTTTTAATATCTTTATCAAAAAATCCAAGGAAAACAGGAAAATACTTTTAAAAATCTTGGACGAAAAGCATTTCTTGCAACACACCATCTTTACACTATAAATCAAGGCGGCTGGTAAATGAAATAACAACGGTTTCCATAGCGATGTGCCTTTTTACTCAGTGACGTAAGAAAAACACTAAGAATCTAAATATCCATTACTTTTTTGTTTCTTATCTGATTTAATTAGGTGATTTACGAAATACGAAGAAATACTAACTTATATTTTGTACAGTGTCTTAATTTAAAAAAAATAAGGCGTGTAAAACCTAACGCTTTTTACAACTATCCACCATCCTAAATTTTTTTTAATGTCAAATCTTGAACAAACGGACGCAACTCTCATGTTTTGTCTCTTTACACGTTTTTTTTTTATATTAAGTAATCAGGCCAAAAGTTATAGCAAATTGGAAAAATATGTAATTTTGTGATTTTTTCCAATGTTAAGACCAGATACTCATAATCTAAAAGCTTATAACCTTTTCATTTCTCAACCAATTTAATTAAATGATACGTCAATATACACATAGACAATGAGCGCTTGTAGTGAAAGCTTTAGAGTATGTTCATTGTTGCACATAAATTTTTTACAGGGGGGGTGAAAATTACAATTTTTGAAAACTGTCCGCCATCTTGAATTTTTGAGAAATTTGAAATTTTCAACTGAATCGAAAAAGTCTCATATTTTATCTTTCTAAAAAACCACTATCTATCTAAAAAGTGCAGAATTTTGTGGCTTACCCTATACTATGTTTTCACGTGGAACTGAATACATTTTCAATACGATGATTCACTTTTCGGTTTTCATGAAGCGATTTTAACGCGTTTTAAACACGATTAGAGCTTTTGACATTTGCCTGATGTATTTTAAGGTTAGTTTTTGCCAATTTTACTTCTTTGTTTGCTGTTTTAAAGCTAATAAGTTTACAGTACCATAATATAATTAAAATGAAGGTATATACATACTTTTTGCACTTATATATTGGAAGTGCTAAGTTGGATCCCGTAACGGTTTCAAAAAAAGCGGCGTTGATTTTGGGCAGGAACAACAAAAAAAAGTTCGATTCGCCCGTTTTTCATAGGTTTGAAAGCAAATCGTATTGAAAATGTATTCAGTTCGACATGAAAACGTTGTAAATGTTAAAAATTCCTTAAATTTACATATAGACTTACCACCAAAAGTAGATCCGAAAGCTGGAGTAGTGGTGGCGCCAAAAGCGGGCGCCATTGTGGTTTTACCAAAGGTACTGGAGAACCCGGTGTTGGTACCAAATGCACCGGTCGCTGCACCGAAGGCTAAAAACAATTAAAATGGAACATTTATGAAACCTCCGAACCGTGCGAGTTTTCTTAAAAACTAAACTTTAGTTTGCTCCAACCCAAATTTCATCACAATCGGATGAACGGTTCAGAAGTTACACCCGATTCCAAAAACCTCCGGACCAGTTTAACAAAACATCTGTGGTCATTGAAAATCAGCTTTATTACTAATGAAATATACTATTTCGGCTGGCAGATTTGGACCAATAGGAAAACATATTTTTCATATTACTGTCAGGTGGAGCATTGTTTATGGTGACTGAACAGCACTGCTCAGTGAAACGCAAGTTGCAAAGATTAGGTATAAAATATGAAGCAAATCATACAATATTTTCTTCAGGAAATAGTCCGCAAAATATCCCTCGTTCATAGCAAACTATAATTTTTAACTCAGCACTTGAAAAATTTAACCTTATTATGATGGTCCTATGTAATCAAAACATTTTCTGCTCAATTAAATAGTATGTTTTCATATTGAGTATGTTGTAAAAACATACTAATTTTTTACAAATTTAAATTGCTTGCTAAACATGCTTTTAACCAAACTGGGAATTGCAAAATCTTTCATAGATCGAGCCACCTACATCTGCAAATACAGAAGGAGCGTTAAATAAAGAAAAGTCAAAAATTCGATCTGATCTACAAAGGAATGGTGTCTCTAACTAGACAATCAATAAAACTCTTCAGACCACACCTACACCAAAGCCTATAGATGTAAATACTGAAAGAAAGGCGACACTTATAATTTAATATGTTAAAGGAACCTCAGAAAATAAGCAACCAATACAATCTTCGAACTATCTTCAAAACAACCACAACAATAAGAAGTCAATTTACCGAACACAAACGCAAAATTCAACAAGACGACACTTACTGAACAACCAGAAAGTATTTTCTCAAACAAGCGTCATCATCAAGGTATTTGGAAACCCACACTTTTCGGAGGTAACAGATTTCCACCGTGAAAGCGCAGAGCCAAACAGTACTTTTATGGTTCACTGAACACATGCTAGTATATAAGATTAGGTAGTCTTAATTTTTTTGTTAGTATTCACTTGATGACGATTGCAAAGGAAAGTTCGAAACTTTAGTTTACTCTTAACAAAAGAGGAGTGTATCGCATGGAGAAGGTCCAGGGGTTTGTAGTGCTTTTTGTTTTGGAAATCAGCAGTTAAACATCAACGGGATTGTGTTTCTTCCCCAGTGGCACACATTTATATTTTTTTCTTCAAAAAAAATACAAAAATCCAGGATTTTTGAGAAAAGTAAACAAATACATGACAAATACCGAATTCTTTCTGTCAAACAACAATGATCGGCTGGCGCAGCGCATGTTCAGAACAGCGTTAGTAAGCCAAACGAGATAAGAAAGGGAGATAAATAGGCCAAAAAGTAGAGGAACTTACAACTTTGTATATTTGCATGCATGTGATAGATTGGTGCTAAAAGTAGTTGGCAATGCCCGAAAATACTTTTGACAGAGGCATTCTCGGTCTATTTTGAGGTTATATGCTTTGTGGTTAAATCTGAATAACTTACCTGGCGCAGTGGACGTAGCTCCGAACAAAGGCTTCGAGGCCGGCGTGAAAAGGCTGGACTGAGTAGAAGCGGGAGTGTTGAACGAAAAAGTATTCTGGGTCGGTTGAGCGCCAAATAAGGACGTTGTTTGGGCCGGTTTGCCAAATAGACCAGTTGTGTTTGCATTCTGAAAATAAAGGTAAATAATTATTAATTTAAATATTTTTGCATTTTTTTGTCCAAATTTTTAAGGTTTAGATGTTTATTTACCTAGGCACATTACCTTTAGCTGCTTATATTCTTTATAATAGTTATAATAAGTTAAGATAATCAAGGCTTTGTCAATGACTATACATTGTATTCAGACAATAAAAGCTACTTTTAATTGATTGATTTTTTAAAACAATGTTCCAATTTTTTTTTACAAATTCTCTGATTTTCTAATGGAATAACACATTCCCTGACTCGCATGAAATAACACATTCTTGGACTTTTGCATGGAATAACACATTCCCTGACTTTTGCATGTCCAACTTACTGAGGTCATCCCTATGCCCCCGCCAAACGTGGTCTGCTGCGTAGTGTTTGTGTTAAAGAGCGACTGAGTGGTGGCTGCGCCGAAAGGTTTCTGCGCCTGCGCGTTGGCACCGAACAGGCCGGTACTTTGTTGCGTATTTGCGCCAAAGCCGAAAGAAGAGGTGGCTGTGGGCGTGCCGAAAGTGGTCGGTTTGGCGCCAAACGGGCTACTGGCGGTGTTTGGCTGCGCACCCATGTTGAATGTGCCTAAAAAAATGACAAAGTTTGCTGTTTTTATAAAGAAAAAAAACTTTTATATTGCTGATGCAGTTAAACTGTTGCATGACATACAAGAAAAATAACGCAATGAAAAGTTCACATGCCATGTACAATTGTAAGATAGCGGCCCTTTTATTTTCTTTGCCCTAAAGACAATTGGCTTTCCAACAAGCTATTGATCATTACAGTCAGTTAAAAAGGAAAAAAATATTTGGAAACTTACTTGATTGGCCAAAAGGAGTAGTTGTTTGTCCAAAAGCCGTCGCCGTTTGCCCAAAAGCTGGCTTGTTTGCGTCTGCCGCCGGTTGACCAAATAAAGAAGGGGTTGTTGCCCCTGGGGACCCAAAAGTGTTGCCCCCAAAGCCTGCAGTTTGTTGGGGACCTAAAAAAAAAATGAAGTGATAACATTTCAAGAGAAAGCCAAATTTTTGAATGGAATTCAAGCCAGAGTGCAGCCTATCTGTAGATTTAAATAGAGTATGTCAGTTCAGGAGTGTGTTCAATGAAATTTAGGGGGAGATAAAAAGGGTAGAGCCTGGTTGAAGCGCTATTCAATATATCATATGAATAAACCAGTCCTCATCCCTTCCTTAAATGTTTACTACCTTTTCTGTTGGCTACATAATCCTCTAATCGTAACTCTTCAAATGACTTTCCCTCATACTCCTTCATACAAGTGATACTATGATGTTTGGTGTTGATGCTCTGAGATGTTCCTAAAAGTTTTGCATAAAATAGCAGTATAAATAAAGAATTAAAAAAAATAAAAACAAAGTGATTAAAATTGGATTTAAAAATACCTTTTTATGTTGAAAAGAAATCATTTAATTAACATTTAAACTAAAAGTCTTTGCACCACTTAAAATCTTCCATAATATTCTTGTCTTTCAAAATGTACCAAAAAAATGTAAAATTATAGGTAATTAAACTAATTTAATTTACTTTTGGTTTGGTAAAATGCACCTCTAGCTTAACATTGCAGTGCAAATTGTCAGTCATAAAGTTGGACTTAAAATTAAAAATAGAGTATCAAATTAGCATGTGCACTAACTTGCAGAAAAATTGCGTACATTGGAATAGTAAAATTGTTTTTTTCTGAGCAGTGTATGTAGATGACAAACATTCATGACAAATAGGTGTCAACATGAAGTCTTGTCAGTTGCGATTCAATATGCCGAGACGTTTGTCTACTTTTGTGAAAACGCAAATAATAACTCGACTTAGTGAAGACCGGTGGTCGGTGAGACGAACGGCTGACCACTATGGTGTTAACAAAGCGACAGTTTGCAGAATAAGAAGCTGTTGGCTGGCTATACACAGATTAGAAAGAAAAGAAGGCACTACCAAGGTTAAAAATACTAGTGAAGACAAAGCGTTGCTCATTCACTTGAGCGAAAATCTATTCGACAAATTTTCCTGCATCCTGCTCCACGGCACGTAAGAGAATAAAAGGTTCAGAGTGACATTGCCATACTGCTGCAAGAAAACCAAAACTAACTCAAGAACAAAAACAGGCAACAGTAATTTTTGCCCTAAATTATCACCATGATGAAGATTACTGGGCACAGGTAATATTTACCAATGAAAAAATATTCCAATCCTCTACAGATCGCAGAAGAATTAAAGTGTATTGGCCTCCACACTCTTGGCTTGATGAACGATACACAAATCCTAATCTTCATAAATGATCTTCACCTGTGTGACCCCGGGACAAAGTTCGGTCAGTTTGCAGATGATACATATACAAAAAACAGTAACAAAATCCTTGGTGATGCTGAGGCGAGGGCAGGAGAGACACAGTTGTCTGCTAAACAATGGTTTGACACAAACAAGCTGTCACTTAACATCAACAAAACTCAAAAGATGCTGTTCTCTCTTCATGACACACATGGCCGTGAAACTGAGAGCAGTGTGAAATTTCTCGGAGTCCATCTTGACCCAAAATTCAAATGGGATATTCATGTTGAAACTATCTGCAAAAAACTGAGAAGCACAATCTTCCTACTTCGAAGTCTTGCGGGTGGTGTTTCTCTGGATACACTCAAAAATGCTTATCATGCGCTTTTCCACTCGAGAATTACTTACAGCATAATTGTATGGGGCAAGTCTAGCTCAGCAAAGAGAGTGTTTGCTCTACAAAGAAGAGCGGTAAGAGTTTTAGCAGGGATTGGATACAGGGAGGATTGTAGAGATGCTTTCCGCAATCTCAAAATACTCACATTTCTAGCGGCATTTATTTATGAAAATCCCTTCCATGTCAAGGAAAATCTTAATAAGTTTGAAAGACATCATGACATTCATGACTATCCGACTCGGCATGGGGACGGACTAAGAACAGCCTTTTGTCGCCTCACAAAATGCCAATCAAGACCTGAATATACAGCAATTAGACTCTATAACAAACTTCCAAGCAGTGTCAGGGAGCTTCCAACAAAGACATTTAAAAATAAAATCAAAACGTACCTGTTAAATAATATTTTTTACTCAGAACAAGAATTTTTATGTTGCTCTACAACTTTTTAATGTTTGTATTATCAGTCATATTTAAATTGTGTATTATGTTTGTCTTGTGTTTTTTATATTATACAGTTTCCATGGTCTCTTATTTTACAAACTTTTGCATATCTCATAGTTTTATACTCTTAAATGTAGGTTTGTTTTATAGGTACTATTAATAAAAAATTGTCCAGGATAGAATTAAATTTAAAAAAAAAAAACAAGGAAAATTGTAGTTTCTATAATTTTTATTTTTATATTTTTGACTTGTGTAAAAATTGTACTATTTTTTAACATTAATAAACTATCTATCTAACTCTATCTATACAAATCAAATAATCAGGGCGGGTAATTTTTCAGTTAACATGTGGGGCTGGGTTAGTGCACAGGGGCTGGGGGTATGTTGGCAGATTGATGGTCGGTTCACTGCAGTATGTTATCTGGAGCTTCTTTCAGATGTCATGTTGCCATTGGTTAAAGTCTCTATCCAGAGAACCAATTCATATTCCAGCATGATAATTGCGCCATGCACACTGCCAATGTTTGCAAGACATGGTTCCAAAACCAGAACATTGAAGTATTAGCATGGCCATCGAACAGTCCGGACCTGAATCTGATGGAGAATGTGTGGGGAAGATCGGTAAAGAAATTGGAGGCCCCGATACCAGGCAGAAGTACTAGATGCCATATTGAATGTGTGGGACGAGATCGCTGACAATGTTCAGTACTGTTGAAACTTATCAATTTTGACATCTACAAAAGATTTTGGACAAAAATGGGGCTGCCACTGGATATTAAGATTATTTTTTTTAGTTTACTCAATAAATTAATATGAAGACGATATTATTTTCACTTGGTAAAAATTCTAACTTGTTACAAGAGCAACAGCGTTGACTGCTTTTTGTATAACAGCCACTGATCTCGGAACAGTGAGCTGAATTCTATATTAAAGCCTCGCTGATCTCAAAACGCGCGTTTTGAAATCAGAGGCCCCAATACAGAATTCAGCTCACTGTGAGTGTCCTTTAACTGTATGAGAATGAGTCTGAGCTTTAGTGTGCTTACATAACAGCTTGTTACACTGTTTAAAAAAAGTTGCATTTTACTGCCTGTATACGCATTTTATGTGAAAGTTAGTATACATCCTAAAAGCAGTTGACCTGCCTAAAATTGACCAAAACTCTGGTTTGACATACTTAGTCAAGGGCATAGTGCAAATGGTATTTTTTTAAAATAAATATTTGACTCTTGGTTAGAGTAAAAAAAGTACAGAAGTAAATTCACCTACCATTTTTCATCATGGTGTCAGTGCCTTGTACAGGATTAAACTTAATGGTGGTACCATTTTGCTGCTGGGCACCACCAAATGCTGGAGTAGAACCAAACAACCCTGTAGTGCCTGCTGTTTGGCCGAAAAGTCCAGAAGCTTGTGGCTGAAAATTAAAAACAATGTAGATACTTTTTCTAGAGCTTTTTTATATCACAGTACAGAAAAAAAATCTCCTTTAGGCATTTCAAATACACACAAAAAGAGTATTGTTGGGGTACCTGAGGTTGGGGACTCCCAAACAAGCCTGTGGACTGCTGGGTAGGCTGAGTACCACCAAAACCCCCAAAACTAGGTTTGGGTTGCTGACCAAAGGTCGAGCTTGAGTTAAACAAGCCAGTGGTGGTTGGTTGTTGACCAAACAGACTTGAACCTAAAAAGAAAAACAAAATAAATTGTTTTTTATACAATTTTCTCAATTTTTTAAATTCAAAATATAACTGGATTTTTTTGTTGACAGGTTCACTAAGTACTCACCAAAAGCACTCTGTGTTGTAGGAGCAGCACCAAAGGTGCTGGTGTTTGTCTGGCCAAAAAGTCCTGTCTGCTGGGGCTGACTGGATGCGCCAAAAAGGGAGGTTGTTGCTGGTTGACCAAAAGTAGATGTGGTGGTGCCAAAGGCGGTGGAAGGTTTGGAGAACAAACTTTGGGTTTGCCCAAATGGGTTGGCTGTGTTGGCATTTTGACCAAAGCCTGAAGATTGTTTTGAAGTTTAAGACAACTTATTCATAAATAAAATAAAAAAAAAGTGTTATCTATTTATTATTATTATTAAGGTACCTTGACAAGTGCCTATTGTTTTAGCTGTAAAATCTGATAAAACTTTTAAAAAACTGAGAAATAATGGGTGTGGCAGAGAACAAAATAAAAAGTATTAGACACTTAAAATTTTGCTTATTAATTTGCTATGTTTTCACAGGTATTGAGTTTGTTTTCAAAACTTTATCAAGAGCAAGAACATGCTATATAAAAGAAAGATACAATGAGTTTTGAAAACCAACTCAATACCTATATCAATACATATTGTAGGTATGCATAAAAAAAACTGGCAAGGGTTTAATCTTCTTATTCATAGTAGCAGACATGACTGCCCAAGACCTGGCAAATAGGCCCTTTCAGCCCTAGCAGTACCATTCACCTAAAAAACTGTCTTAATTCTCATGTTGACTGTAAATTTCATGTTCCACAAAAAGGAATCCTTATTTATGCATGATGCTGAGAGCTTAATTCTCAGTTACATGTGTATGCCAAAGTACCTACCTCAATTTAAGAATTCAGAACTAAAATGCTTGGTTCAACCATCAAATAAGCATAAATTTAAACATAATTCTCAATGGCAGTCACTTTCTTTTCTGAAGGAAAAAAAAGGATAGACCTATAGAATTATGCTTAAATTTGTGCTTATTTGATGGCTGAAACAAGTCTAAAAGCATTATGTTTGTGAATTACGCATTAAAACTAGTTTAACTTGACCTTTTAATATTCTCTTCTTTACCAGGTACATCAAACCCTGTGTCTACCACCATAAATAAGGGACCTTTAGGAAGCTTTAAGTAAAAATAATCATCTGCAATAGACAGCATGTTTTTTATACATCTGAAGACTCACCAAAAGACGTACTGGGAGCCGCGGTCCCGAAACCGGGCTTGTTCATGTTCCCAAACATTTTCGGAGGTTAGCTACGGCCCTTTATGTTTCGTGCAGGGCCTTAGAATTTATACTCCCAAATAATTAACTTCAGAAATATACGTTTAGAAGATTAATAAGTTTTTATCAAACAGAAAATCGATCAAAAAATTCACAAAAAAAACGTTCAAAAAGCCAGTTTTAGCACTTGTTTGACAGTTCAACTGACAGATGTCGTGCATGGAATACCAGAGATCAAAATTTTGGTTACTTTTTTGATAGCGCTTTTAGTTTTGATTAAGCTTTCATAAAAAAATCAATTGCCGGATTCGTTTATTAAAAGCTCTACCAAAAAATTATTTTAACCTCACAAAAACATCCGTTTTCTATTTATTTTTGAAACCCCTTTCATTCAAAATACCCTTTTTGTCACCTTCAACTGTTGTCACTGCAGTCATTTATTTATCAACTTTCGAACAAAATTCACCATGTCTGTTCTAGCCTCAAAAATCGTCCGTTTCACACCGTTACAGAAAGTGGTGTTACGCCCTATCCTACCAAAAACGCGGCCCTCTTTGAAATTTTCCGGTTTACTTAGGACCTACTATACTGTCAAAAGAAAAGCCCAAAAAGATGAAGAGTATGTGGCTAAAAGGATAGCACAGAGGATAAAGGCCACTGGACCTATTACTGTTGCCGATTACATGAGAGAAGTGCTCCAGAATCCCCTGCAAGGTCTACACATTTGTATTTAACCCCTGCAAGGTCTACACATCTGTATTTAATATTTAAATGCTAGTAGACTTTTTTCTTTTATTGTTAAATTGGTTTGTGGTCTAGAACATGAACTTAACATTCAATTTCTTGAGTCAACAAGGTCCATTATATTTCTTTTTTAGGCTACTACATGTCAAAAGACATGTTTGGTGAAAAAGGAGACTTTATAACGTCGCCGGAGATAACCCAAATCTTTGGAGAAATGATAGCCGTTTGGTTCCTAAATGAATGGCACAAAATGGGCTCTGTAACCCCTTTAAATATTATTGAATTGGGGCCAGGCAGGGGCACTTTAAGTAATGATATCATTAAAGTATTTAATCATTTTAAGGTAGAGTCTGATCTTATTTTTGATGTTTGTATACTCTGTTTGCAACAGAGAACACAACAACCCAAAACAAATTCCAATTTTAGGCCTTACATCGAGCGAGTTTACATCTAATAGAGATAAGTCCTGTACTAAGTGAGATTCAAGCACGAACTATATGTATGCAGAGTACTTTAGATCATAATCAAAATGCAGTTGTTTATAGACAAGGTACTGTAATTTCTCCTAACAAATGTTCCAGTTTATTGTGTTTTCTTGCATTTACAGCTCTGTAAAGTGTTGTTGGTCCCTGTACATTTGTTTAGTTGTTTTACCACACTTTATTAAGTCTAGTATTAAGTTTTTAACACAAATTTAATAAATTGTGCTCATATATACCTATGAAAATAGTAGTTTTCACAGCTAGTAGCTAAAATAGTGCTTCTTTTTACAAGCGTTGGTTTAAATAACAATAAGCGCAGCGACGTATTTAAGAACGCAAATTTAAAAAAAGCCAGTTTGGCCGCGAGTTGTTAACACTATTTTTTTTTAAATACCTTTATCAAAAAATCCAAGAAAAACAGAAAAATACTTTTAAAAATCTTGAACGAAGAGCACTTCTCGCAACATCTTTACACCATAAATCAAGGCGGCTGGTAAATGAAATAACAAGGGTTTCCATAGCAATGTGCCTTTTTACTCGGTGATTGTTTTAATCTTTGACAGTTTGATATTTTGACGATTTTTTTAAATGATTTTTTCGTAACTGGCGGAATTGGCTTAATTTTTAGGCAAGAATAATTAGATTTTTAGGGTAAAAAACAGACAGAAATCTTTTTTTGCACCCGTGATCAAAAAAAAAGTTTTTTGCATTGGTAACCAAAAAAGCCATGCTTTAGTTATCTGCAGACAGTTACTAAAATCATGTTTTTGATGAAGGTAAAAAATTTTTATTGTGGTTCATTGTTGTGCGTCTAGTTGCTTCAACTATGGTCCAACACAATTTATAAAAACTAAAAAAAGATGGTATGATGGTGTAGAATTTTGTTACAATACTTTGGCCCAATTTTTAACTAAAATATATGACGGTCTCCGTAGCGTAGTAGGTATAGCGTATCGGCCTGCCGCACGGAAGGTGTGGGGTTCGAATCCCGGCCAGGTGCATGGATATTTTGTGTTTGTCTTTAACTTTGCAAAAAATTTGGCTAAAACTGGGCATTGATCCTATAATGGATGTCAAGTCCCAGTATAAAAAAAATATGGTTAATCCACTAAGATTTTCTCCTCCAGTTTTAATCAAAAAGCATCTTGAAACTTGTTTATTATCGGTCTCTTAATAATGGTACAGTTGGATCATTGTGTTCCAAAGTTACAACTTTTTGATTAAAAATTTATAAAGAAAAGTTTATATTAATTTAAGGCCTCCCTGATCGCCCCAAAAAAGATATTCTGCTATTTCTTAGCGTTAGGGATGCAGGTGGATGAAAGTTTGCAGCTAAAGGAAATAACCTTAAGAAATCTTATTCGTATAGTTTAAATCGTTCTGCTCTCGCGACCCTGTCAACATTGAAGAAATTGATTTTTTTATAGTTTCACTATTTGTCGTATGGTACCTGTAGGAATTTAAAAAAGTATATATTCTTCTGATAGAGCTACAGTAGCAACAAATTTTAAATGTTATCTCAATTTACTTTTAGGAGTCTCTCACCATGGAATTCCGGTAAGTTGGTATAGACAGTTGGAAGATGTCCCTGAAGCTGGTTTTAGTCTGGTACTGGCCCATGAGTTTTTTGACGCTCTGCCCATTCACAAGTTTCACAAAACCTACAATGGCTACAAGGAGGTTTTGATTGACTTGGCGGATAGTGCCAATTTGAATGAACTGAAATTTCGGTAAGTAATAGTGTTTTTTTAAACTTTTATAGGATGTACCACAAAGAATAAAAAGTTTAATGTATGTACAGTTTATTATTTTTTAAATTATTTTAAACAGGAGCAGTGAGCTTTGGACAAAATAAAGCACTGTTTTAGTATTATATTACTAATTTAAGTTTTCGGGGGATTAGACTTTTGACATTTGAACTTGAAAACAATTTTAATATTGCCTTAGTTATAGTGATACCTTCAATCTGCTGAGGGTGATTTCGAATATCACACTCCATAAAAATCTGCGAATTTTCATACAAAATTCCAAAGTCACATGTTACTTTTCCAAAAATTTTCACCGGCGGTGCCATTTATTTTCAATATATATATCTTACATTACTTCTCTGTAAATTTTCGCATTCGGCGCTATATTAACTGGAAATTTTAAGAAAAGATAAAGTAGGGCTAGGGTTTTTTGCCAAAAAAAATCTGGTAGGCTTAATTTTGGACGAGAAGTAGTGTGGCGAGATCAGAATATTGATTGTGTCGAATTGCTCGGCAGTCATCAGTACCGACATATCAATAATATTAAAGGTACTTCTAGCTATTTTTTAAATTCATCTGTATACCTAACGCGTTCAAAACGTAGCCAAAAGGCACTATATCTTGGACTTATTTGTGCCATTTTTCGAACGGGGCTCAATTTTATGGTGGAGGCTATGACTGCACTCGATTGCAGTCAGCTGTTTTACTATCGCATCCACCATAAAATCGCGACTCATTCGAAACATGGCATTTACAAGTCAAAAATGTTAGTGCGTTTTGGCTTTGGTTTGAACGAATAATAGTTAAATGTCCCCAATATTATCAACACACATGATCAAAATAAAATTAAAGAAAATAAAGCGCCACTGGCCGAACTGTGACCAACTGTATCTCTAGGGAGAAACAAAATTACCAAACGTCAGATCGAAAATTCTCGCTGACAGTTGACGTCAGTTAAATAGTGTGATGAGATTAGAATATTTATTTATGTCGAATTGCTCCGCAGTTATAAATCCCGACATTCTTTGACTTTGTTTAGGTATATCCTGGCCCGAAACGATACACCCATGCAAAGAGCGTTACTCAAACAGGACGAATCCAGGGAACATGTCGAAATTTCGCCCGACTCCTTACTGATTTACGAGGAAATTTGCAAACGGCTTGTTCAAAATGGAGGAATCGCCTTGATCTGCGACTACGGGCACAACGGAACTGGAACCGATACGTTCAGGTATTACGCCACAAAGTCCAATGGGGTTTTCTCACATTTTTGGGACACAATGAAAAGAGTTATCCAATATGTATTTTTTGTTTCGAGCTTTCCTTGTTTATATTTTTTACTTTTTCACAATATTTCGAATGCTTATGTATCTGCAATCGTCATCAGGTGAATACTAACAAAAAAGAACTAATTCTTTATTACTAGATTGCGTTCAGTGGTTGGTTTCGCTGTGTCTCAGTTGAGATCTGTTACCTTCGAAGTATGGGTTTCCAAATATTTTTGATGGTGACGTTTTGTTGAGAAAATAAGTGATTTATAAGCCATCAACTATCATCATATTTGGTCAAAACCAACACATCTAAGCGACACCGGTTTTAAACAAAATAGCGGAAATTGTGACATCATTGATCAGCTAATTTTGGTCTTGTCCAAAGATGACCGTGCTCGGGAGGTGAGTTATGGTTTCGGTCATTAGTTTTAGAGAGGTTAGGTATATTTTCAAATAGCGATTTTTAAATTTATTTTAGGACTTTGCCCCATTCACGAACTTTGATGAGAATTTTGAGCTGAACGTGAGTTGTCTTTGGATATCAGATTTAAAGGTGATTCAAGATTTTGTGTTGAAAAATATCTGGGGCGAACAACTCCGGGATTATAGGGCTGCGCCCCATTTATAGACTACATTGTACCGTAGTTGGGTGGGTCCTAAGCTGAAAATTCTTGCCTTTGGCACTATTAGTAAAATTTTCCAACCCGCCAGGTTGACCGTTCCATCCAAGCGAATGATCCGTTGGGTTACGGTTATTGTGAACTACGTCATAGCCTAACCTCAAAATCAATGACCAAAAGAATAACCGCGGTCAAAACCGCTCCTCACTGGACGATGGCTTATATGAATGCTGTTTGTATGTTTCTTTGAACTTCCGCTTGAATAGATTTTTCCCCTTGGCGACGATCTTTGTCTCTTTCTATTCCACGTGATGTTGATTTTCCCAGCAATATTGAGCTATTTTCGATCTAGTTGTGTCCCCTTGTCGAGTTTTTAGTTTTGGTTAATTGACTTCTTATTGTGGTCGTTTTGAAGACAGCCTGAAGATAGTATTGGTTCTTCTTATCTTTTTTGGAATTCTTTTGATGTATGAAACTATAAGTGTCGGCTTTCTTTCAGTATTTACGTCTGTCGTCCTTTGTGTTGGTGTGTTCTGAAGAGTTTTATTGCTCGTGTAGTTGGAGGAACCGTTCCTTCACAGATCGGATCGAATTTTTGACTTTTCTTTATTTTAAGTTTCTTCTGTATTACAGATGTAGGTTCGATCTATAAGAGATTTTTCAATTCCCAGTTTGGTTGATGTGGAATGGTTTGATTTGAAGTTTAGATATTGTTCAGTATGAGATGGTTTGCGATATACGGAAGTGATTATGGCTGAATTCTTTTTAGTGGCTAAAACCTCGAGAAAAAGGAGCCGACAACTTTCTTCTTTTTCCAATTTGATGCAGTTCCTAATGTTGTTGATATGATTGAAGAATTGTTCTGGTGTGTTGTTGTCCTTTTTCCAGATGATGAATATGACGTCCATCTCTCAAGTTCAACATTGTCGACCACTTCCAAACAACATGTCGTTTTTGGTTTTGTAAAAAAAATTAAAGTTGCGACTTTTCTAACAGCAACGGTTAACAGATTATTTTAGGCTACTAACTTGACGAGGAAAGCCATAAAACGTCGAGTAGTGGCCTTGTACCCATTTCTAACATGAGATTAGTTTATAGCTGTCAGTGCAAGCATACAAATTATTGCATTTGCATTTATATTTAAGTAAAAAAAAACTTAAGCGTATAAAATATAAACTTGTGTGCACAGAGTTAAAAATAACTCAATAATCTACGTAAAAAATCCTTTCAAAATAAAACTAAGCACAAGTTGGCGAAAACCCTGGGTAAAATAAATTAAGAACCATGCCGCTTTAATTTTACTAAAGTTAGCCGCAGGCCGCAATTAGTGTTTTTTTTTTAACAGGTCCATTTGTGTTATTTTGCAATATAAATCAAAAGTTATTCGAAAATTAAAACTGCATGTCCTATAATATTGTAGAAAATAAAAAAATATATATTTTAGGGCATTCAAGAAACACCAACAAGTTGATCCATTAATTGCTCCAGGCACATCGGATTTAACAGCTGATGTCGATTTTCAACAACTTCGAGAAGTAAGTTAATAACAAAGCCTGTGTACGTGTGTGTATCAACACATCATAGTTGATCCTGAGGTAGCAACTTTACAGACACATCAACGTTGATGTGTCAGTAAAGAAGTCAGGTGTACAATTAGGCTAGCTGTATAATAAGTTAATTTGCTTTAGATTCAATTCACCAAACTTGTGCGCAGAGTCGTATTCAAACCTTGTTGATCTTTATCCTATTTTTAAATTAGATGGCCCTCAAGACTGGCGACGTTCTCTCCTTCGGCCCCGTCACTCAACGCGACTACCTAAAAAAAGTCGGCATAGACTACCGCGTCCAAAGCCTGACAGACAATATGAAGAACAAGAAGGACATTGAAAACCTCCAGTCGTGCTATAAATTTTTGACGGACGAAAGCAAAATGGGCGAACGGTTTAAGTTTGCCTGTCTCATGCCCGCAACAGCCAAAAGAGTTTTGAGCAAGTTCCCAGTCGTCGGCTTTCCAGGATAAACAACAATAAATCTAAGAAACAAGTTTGTTGTATTGTGGCAGTTATAGCCTGTAACTATATAAGTTTTCTCTGTGATATTAATAAATGAAGTGTTTACACATGCGTTTTTATTTCCGCAAAAATTACTTAAAAAAAGGTTGGGCTGGACAAAAAGTCATATTGTACATATTTTACCGGAGTTTTCAGACATCCGTCGAGTGTCCCAGTAATTCAGAATGATACTGACGATAGGTTATCTCAGGGTGTCGAGTTTAGCCCTAATTCGTGAGCCACTGCTATTGTCGTTGTACCAAAAGAATTACTGAAAATACAGGTTCTGTGTTGATTATAAGCGTTTAAACGCTGTGACACAACGTGACAGCTATCCACTTCCATTGGTTTCCATTCTGTGCACAGAATTTTTTTTAGCAAAGTGTTTCTGCCTGGTGTTTATTTAGCCCAACAATCTTGCTGGAACAAAAAAGTAGCTCCAGTATAACAAGAAGAAGAAATACATCGAAAACCTCCAGTCATGCTATATATTTTTTGGCGGTTGGAAGCCACAGTAAAGAGTTTTAAACAAGTTCTCAGTCGTAGGTTTTGCAGGATAAACAACAATAATCTAAGAAACAAGGTTGTCGTATCGCTGCAGTTATAATTTGTGATTATTATCGTATTGTTGCACTTATAGTTTGTTTTCTCTATACTATTAATAAAAAAATTGGGTTGGGCTAGACAAAAGGTCATATTGTACATATTTTACCAGACTTTCCGACATTCGACGAGTATCTCCAGTAATTCAGAGAGTCCGTGAGCCACCCCTGTTGTCGTACAAAGAAAATACTGAAAAGTATATGTTATGTGTGGATTATGAGCGTTTAAACAACGTTGTTCTCGTTGTACAATTGGAAAATTCAAATAAGCTCAGGTTCTGTATGGATTATAAGCGCTAAAACGGTGTGGCACAACGTGATAGCTATACACTTCCATTGGTTTCCATAGTTTCCAAAACTCTGTGGAAAGTTATCTGTCGAAAAGACTTGTTTCCGTTTACAAGGATACCTTTTGGCCTTCACAAAACTCGTGACATGCCCGTAGGAAAGGCTATAGATAATATTCACCATTCTGGTAAAAATTCCATTTGTTTAGCTATTAGTGACAAAGTCATTGATACTAAATTTCTTAACAAAACCTTAACTAAAAAAAATAATTATTTATTTAGTAACCATTCGCTTTAAATTTATGAATTTTCAACAAGAAATTTTAATTTCTAAATTAATAATAAGGACATCCGTTGGCCCAGTGGCCCCTCTCTCCACAGTTGTAACATCTAAAAAGGAAAACAAAGAAGCAGGTAATTTGGTGCAACCTAATCTAGAGGAAAACGCAAAAAAAAATAATTTGAAAAAAACTTTAAAGTTTTATTTACCAAAAACTCAACTTATGTACAAACTGAATTGCTACAAATACAAAAACGCTACGATCTATAGGGACAACCGTTGGCCCAATGTCCTGGATCCCCGCAGATGAAACAACTGCAAGAAATAACAAAAATAACTCTTTATAGAGGACTCTTATTCCTAATTTGATGGAGAATTCGATAGAAAGAAGTATTATCTCGCAGATTTTCACCAAACGCTGTCATGAGTTTCCTAAAAGTCAATCAAACTCGAACACATTTGTTTGCAGTATCATTTTTTCGAGATCCCTCTACTGTTTTGTACTCGTAAAGATGTTTCAATCGAAATGTGGTGGTCTGGTTGGCTTGCACGCAACTCGTGACATCTTCTAGCTTTAAGATTGGTGAAAATATTCGAGAAAGTACTCCTTTCTACCGAATTTTCTATCAAATTAAGAAGAAATGCCCTGGGGTGGTCCAAAGTTCGAGGGATTTCGGGCAATTCATAAATGACGTGGGAATTTTAGGCTTTGCATAATGACGCATGACAAAGAGGAAGGGGGAGGGAGGCTATTGGTAGCGTAATGTCACAAAACTAAATATTTATTGATTGCATATTTCCGGCTAAGACCTACAAAACTTAAAATACTTACACTAAATATTCTTATGCATCTGCCGAACGTAGAGGTTCACCTTTTAATTTTTTTGTTGAGGATGGGGGGTTAAGCTATCGTGGCGTTATTAAATTGTGATTAAATGTGACTAAGGGGGGGAAAGGTCAAAAGTAGACAAAAACAGAGTGACGCCATTTATGGACAGCCTCGAACCAAAAAGTAATATGCATGTTTTGGAGTATATTAAAAAAAAAATGCTGAATGACGAATTGGCATCTTGGTAGGGCAAATCGTATGCTAGAAGTCGGTAACAAAATCAATGAATAGCGAGCTTTCCCTCAAAAAAGGTAATGGTAACCATAGATCCGGATTTTGCACTTGTGGTGCTCATCAGTACAGTGCTAGGAATTAGGAGATGAAATGATGATGAAAAAATGGGATTGATGTGAAATTGATTTTGTTATTTATTCAGTCTCGCTAAATCCCTTTTTAGATTTATCAACTCCAGAGCTTAGGATATCTGTCAAGATAATTATATCTGCCTCCGTGGAGACACTTAATTTTCCTTCAAATTGAAGGTACATCTGCCGATTTTTTCATCATTTCATCTCCTAATTCCTAGCACTGTACTGATGAGCAGCTCAAGTGCGAAATCCGGATCTACGGTTACCATTACCTTTATTGAGGGAAAGCTCGCTATTCATTGATTTTGTTACTATATTTTTTGTATAAATTTTACTTCATCAAAGTTTCGCAAATTTAGTGAAAATAAAAAGGATGCTTCGTGGCATCGGACGCACATTTTGCTTTTCAATTTATTACGACATGTTTCATCCTTCTTATTATTTATTAAAATGTTATTTTGGCGACGAAACGGTGACGTCATGGTTCAAAACATTTCAAAGAATTTCGAAAGCGCCTCGGCCGCCGTTTCGAACACGGTTCAATATGGCGGTACTTGTCAATTTTTATCAATAATGAGAATAGGCCAAGGTTATCTAGGGGCGACAAAAAAAAGGCTCACTTGTGGATCTAGAACATCCATTTCGAAAAATCACAAAAAGAACTTCCAAATCCAAAAAACGAGAAGCCACACAAACACAGCTGATTAATGTCATTCAGTAATTGTCATTTTGGCGATCAGTGGCGATGGTTCGAAACGGTGACGTCTTTATTTTTCACGGACAAGAAACCTATACTTTTCTTAAAAAATAAAATGTTTGAGAGGAGTAAAAAATATATGATATAAAAAATTTTCTTTAAAAGAAGAGATTCTTTATTTTTCGGACAGTGACCTCAGCTCAGGAAATGTTCAAACGGGTCATACTTTTTGGAGTCAAGGATAAAATTATAGCGGTTTCCATTGGTAAAACTGGTGCGCCACCAGTGCACAACTGAGTCGGTGCTGCTGTTCCATTGGGGTGCACTTTTTCAGTTTTCATGTTGATATAAAAAATTTTCTTTAAAAGAAGAGATTATTTTAAAGAGATTCTTAACTTGACTGACTTGTTTTGTTTATGGCTTTGTCCCTGCTGAGAGACAATTCGCCAGCACACTTCCACGGATCGCCAAGATAGTCTGGCTTGCTGCCACTTGAGATCCTTGTTTTTATTATGGTTTTGTTTCTTTCTTTTCTCTATTAGCTACTTTTATTTATTTTTTGTTAATCCACCCAGATGTTCCTGGATTCATTCTTTTGTTTGTTGTTTCTTCTTCTTTTATTTTCTCTGGTGTTTTTCTTCTCTTTCTTCCAGGTTGCTGTTTTATTTTTATACTATTTTTTTTAAAAAACTGGGTTAAATTAGTACCTTCTCTCATCCTCTTTTATTCACACAAATCAAAACAGAAAAATCTCAGACTAATAACTAAAGAGAGACCAAACATTCCCTATTGAAATCCTCTAATGTTTACAATTCAACACCCTTCTGGACGATTATATGAACAGAAAAGAGATAGAGCAATAAAACGGCAACACTGTCAAAAATTGCTTTTCCCATTACCAGTGGCGGCGTTAATTTTAATTTAAATATATAAATGTGAAAACGAGATATAAGGTAGGGTTGGTCGGATTTTCTTATTCAAAAAAATTAACTGCCAGAACTTGCATAACCACAAAAAATAGATTTATTCAAGGATAAAGTTTAGTTTGAGGAATGTAGGTATTTACGAACAGATCAAAAGTTTACCAAAGAGCACTTGAAATGATTTTTAGGTCAATTATTCAAGATGGCTGTTATATATTTTTTTTAATTGTGCAGTATCCCACAAAACAAAAGTAAAAAAAAATATTTTCATAGCAAAAAAAAACGGTTAATAACCCGTTTTATAACGTTTTTGTCCAAAAAAAAAAACGCTAATAAACGACTTATTAAGCGTTTTTTTCACTATGATAATAATGTCTCTTTTAGTTTTCTTTAGTGGAATATAAACTTTATTTATCAAATTAAGAGAACTTTTTGTGATGTTAATAATGAAAATTTTAAGGCCAACAAATTTCATTCTTTACACATTGGCTGCATGTTCATTTCTGAATACAGAACACAAGAAAAATTTAAGGAAGAGGTAAAAAATTAATTACTAGTAGTTTTTCAGGAAACAGGAGTCAAAAGGCAAAAAGATAAATAATAAATATTAATGAAAATAAAAATAAGATTGGCTCAGAGTAAATATCTCCAAAACGGTTTTATTCACATTATAGAAAGTACCCAGGTACCCATTAAAATACAAAAAATACCTGCCCCAGTACCTGACTATCAGCACTTGGTCTTATTGTCTTCTCTTGTTATGTATAAATTATAATAAATAAATATTTTACATGCTGCAAAAGGAGCAAAATTATCTGGTACTTTTGTTTCTTAAGAAAGATTAGTATTAGTCTTAGATTTTTGATGTATTAATAGCATAATCATAAGCTTTTTACGCAGTTTTTTACCTCATACTACGCCCATGACTAACGTAAAATGACAGGATCTTTCTTACCTCCGAAATATTAGTTCTGGGCTGGAATATCCGCTTTTATTGCATACCAGGCAATGTTAAACCATTTTGTTGGTCCTCAAAATAGCTTGATACAGTTCTTTTTTCACAAATAGTCACAATAAAATTCAAAAATCACCGAACAACACAAACCCCCGTTAACAACAACGCCGTCAGCTGCAACCAAACATGTCGGCATTTATTCGCGGCTCGTCGAAAAAACGTTGCCGGCTTGTGTTAAAAAAAAGTTAATTATTGAGACTAAAAATGAGGACTAAGAATTAAGTTATTAGCATAAGAAAAATTATCCTATATAAAAATATGTCAAATAATCAATATTATCAAAAGAGCTTCAAGAAGTTTATGAATTGTTTTGTTTCTAGGGAAACCCCGCAGTAAATTGGCAACCATGTATTTTTTGGGAAATAAACATTGTGGCTGGTTGATCGGGGTAATATTGTTTACTGTTATATCTCATTTTTTTTATTAATCTGAGAGAAAAATACAGAAATTAAAATGAAATAGAAAGAAAGGCTGTACCATTCCGGTCCTGCCCAGGCCCCTGTACAGGTCAAAATTTACTATTTTATTTATAGGACAAGAAAACAGAATGTGTTCCATGTCCTCCGTCTGGGCACATTCGCACTGGGACGATTGCCTGATATTAATTTTATTTAGTTGTTTAGAGGTTAGAAGTGTCCTGTTCGCATTCTTATAATTGTTGTTATGTGTCTACGATCTAATTTTTGAATTTTGTCGTACCAGGCTGACCTGGGAAAAGCTGGCTGAATGCCCGAATACCAAAGACCTTTTGTTTTTATTCATTTCCTCCAATCTCTTTCAAACTCTTCCATAAACTGTCTCTTTGTCCAACACATTATTTCATCTCCAGTTTTCCGCATTAACCTTGGAACGTTCAGACATCTTCTTATATTTGCTAATTTATCTGCTATTTCATTTCCATAAATGTTACAGTGACCTGGTATCCATGCTAAAAATATTTCTGTGTTCTGATTGATCAATCCTATCATGATTTTTGTTTGGATTGTGATATAATCTTGTTATATAACTTTGAGAGTCAGTTAGGATGATTATGTTTTCTAGGTTTTTTTTGAGGGTTGTTTTTAATCCTTCGTTTATGGCTATCATTTCTGCTTGGCAAATATTTAAATTGTTTGGTAAACGTCCTGAAAATCTGTAATCTATTTTTGGAATATAAACACTATATCCTGTTTTTTCACCTACTTTTGATGCATCTGTGAAAACAAAAGAATAGTTATTCTGAAATCTTTGTTACTTTTATTTAAATTTAGGTCTAAGATGGGCAGTTTTTTTATTTGGAACTCATACTCTTCGTTGTAACATGGTAAAATATCCTCTTTATACATTTCATCCAAAAGTGTTTCCATTTTATTATACAATTTTAATAACACAGTGGGTTGTTTCCCAGTTGAATTTTTCCTTAAGGATACACTTTGATATTTTTTTAATTTTACTATGAGCGGGTTGTTTTTTGTTCTTGCTGTACTTACAATTAATTTTTGACCCAGAATTTTCCGCCTTGTTTCCAATGTTGTTGATGAGGATTCTGCCAGTAGTGCTGGGATGGGTGTAGATCTCATGCATCCTGTTATAATCCGTAGTTCCTGATGGTAAACTGCATTAAGTTTATCCAAGTTTTTCTTTGAAGTTGGTTCCATAATAAAAGAGGCAAAATCCAAGTGTGCCCTAACCAGCCCTTTGAAAGCCAGTCTGAGTGTTTTGGGGTCTGCTCCCCACCAGGTTCCACAAAATGATCTCATCAAGTTAAGTCCTTTTTTGGCTTTTGTTATTGAATTGTTGATTTGTGAATCCCATCTAAGATTTCTCTGTAAAGTTATTCCCAAGTATTTTATTTCATTCTTGTAATGTTTTTCCCATTTATATATAGATTTGGGGGGGGGGAATTTATTGGTCTGGATTTTATAAAAAACCGGCTTGGCATTTCTCTTCAGATAATTTTAAATTTAATTGCTCTAGAATTGTATAAATGGTTCTCAGGGCTCTGTTTAGCTTACAAACGGATCATACTTTTTGGAGTCAAGGATAAACTTATAGCGGTTTCCATTGGTAAAACTGGTGCGCCACCAGTGCACAATTGAGTTATCATTGGAAAACTGATAATTTCGGTTGCAAATTTTTTCGCACCGGCTCCGAGGGCTCGTGGGGCACCGAAAACTCTTTCCCGCCTTTATATTTTAAGTCAAAACCCACTCATCACCCTCAAAAAGAGTTTTTCAATGGTCCTAAGCTATTTTTATATACGTTGAGTTAAGTGTTTGAATGAAACGAGTGTTCTGGTTTGGGTGCAGTTTTTTCATGTTCCATTCAATCTGCACTCAGACTGCACTGACGCAGTTTGTTGACAGCACCAAGCCAGTGTTAGTGCACTACGAGTGGCGCACCAATTTTACCAATGGAAACCCCTATTAGAATGGAAGGCACGTTTTGTAATTTTTTTTTTGTAAGGCCACCAATTCGAAATATTCTTACATTTGAATCGGTAGCCTTGGAAAGAGATTTTGGCTTATTCGGCAAAAAATCAAAAAAGTGCTCCGAGCCGTGTCTTAGTTTTTACAAGCTTCTATTTAAAATTAAGCCAGTTCTGATCTTTATTCGACCCCAAAAAGTATGGATAGCACGTAAACCATTTTGAACTATGGACACTAATCCTAGAGCAAGCTCTTTGCTCTAGGATTAGTGTCCTTATTTTGAACGTCACTTCGAAATTTTTTGAGCTAAGGCAGGGTTCCTACCAAATTGTGATTTCCAAATTCCCAGGTATTTTTTGGATATAAATTGCTTGTCTACGTGGATACCAAGTAAATGTAGACTTTCACCATAAAAATTTTTAAAAACATATATGCATATGTGCACATGCACACGAAACAGAAGACCAGCATAAACTGGAATACAGAAAAACTCAAGACAAACAAAGGAAATATACCAAAAACCAATTATTGAAGATGTAAATAAATAACTAAGTAAATAACTGAGTAAATAACTTAACGAAGAGGTAAATATCTGTACTACACCCATAAGCATATAGACCAGATTTTCAGAGAGAGAACTTCACCAGATGTTTATTGATTTCAAACAGGCATTTGACAGATTATGTAGAGCGAAGTTGTGGGAAGCAATGCAGGAACTGGGCTTTTAAAAGCTGATATCCCTGGTAAAAATGTGTACAGAGGATACAAGGTGCAAGATAAGGATGGTATCAACAATCGGCTTAAGCAGAGTCGTGACTCTCTTTCAACATAGCATTAGAATATGCAATTAGGAAAGCCAAGATTGAGACAACGGCTATATTCCACCAGGAAGGACCCAACCTACTACTGGCCTTCGCACATGATGTGGACATAATTGGCAACAGCAGGATTAATCTTAATGACTCCTTGCATCACAATATTTCTGCATCCATAACTGATTGTTTAATAAGAAAAGATTACAAAAAAGGAGTGGAACCCTTTTTGGCAGTGGAAGCAGTTGCTGTGGAGGTTTCTTCACTTCCAGTAGTTGGTGTAGATGTAGGTCCATTGTCATTTTGGGCCAAGACTAATAGTGTATCAGTTTTCTTGATTAACAAAGGTAATTTCCTTGAATTTTTTTAGCCACCACGTACTTTACATGACCACGGCCCTTAAAATGGCTCAAGATGACCTGACGCCCCATATTACTCAATTAAATACGAAGCTTACAATATGCTTGATATTTATTGATTTTCACAGCCTGTAGACACTGCAACTCTGGTGGACTTATGGGAGGAATTATCCAGTCTAAATTAGAAACTGTTTTTTTTTTATGTGTTTTCTTGCTCTTAAAAAACATCTCGCATCGCAGTTGCACCCCACATTATTTAAAGTTTAGGAAAAAATGCATTACATGACGAATATTGTCGGATTAGAAAAAACGCGCTAGACTACACTTGAAAGTTGTAAATAATACCAGGTGATATTTATTATTTCGAAAACGAAAACCAAATGTGTTCAATAAACACAATTTGCTCCCCTGGGTAATGATGCGGTTCTTGTCCTACACGTTTTAAAAAGCTTTTCTCTCTCTTTTCTCTTGCTCTTGGATTTTAGGTGGAGTGGAAGTGATTGAGTGCAAAACAGATGTTGAGCTTATACACGAGGTGGGCAGAGAAAAACTCACATAATATTTTTTACAAAGTTGGTTTAAAAAAATAGGTTGAGAAAGAGAAATTCCAGGTTTAGTGTGCCAATTTCCTGAGTAAGGTCACTGATAGAAAAAAAAAAGAATCTCTACTATTTCTGCTAAGAAAATGTAAAACTGTCACTCACCTTCCATAACCACCATAGTACGCGCCCGGTTCTCCATTGTACCTGAAAAATTAACAGGGATAAAATTGTAGTTTACATAAAAAGCATGTTATGATGGTCATTAAACGCGAAGATGAAGTTTGAGACGCGAGCCGCAGGCGAGTGTCTTAATTTATCTGAGCGTGTAATGACCATAACATGCGAGTTAGTGTACTATACTCTACCTACGACCAATGAAAATGTCATCATAAATATCAGAAATTATTAAAAATATCAAACGCGAACAGTCTTAAGTAAACAACCTTCATAACCTAAAGTTTCAATGACGTTCTATCTAAAACGACAAAACAAATAAGGTTACTAAGGGACTTTTCATATATCTTTTTAAAAACAAGGATATTTTTTTCTTAAAAATGCGTAATATGTCAATTAAGCGGGACTTATTTTTGGTTAGGTACTAAATTTATATTGGATTTATTTTCGTTTAATAAATATTTCTTGCCTTAAAATATAGAAAAATAATTCAAATTTTTGCGTCAATTGCCCTTGAAAAATAAAGTTTCAACGCTTGTCACGCCATCTTGTGGTTTATGTCTAAGCTTTATTATTATCCTAGGACCGTAAGCGAGTCATTAAAATTGTGTTCAGATAGTCGTAAAGTTAGTATTATTCGTCGGTTGTAGGTAAAGTACTCTATCCATCTATCTATCAGAACCACTCATCCCAAACCCAATTGTTTAGCCTACAGGAGAATTTTAAACTCACCAGTCATCATTATTGTACTGATCGGACCATCCTTCGTCATATTCGTCATCGCTGTCGTCATCGGAAGTAGTGGAGGGGGAGTCCGCGATGGTGATGAAAGCCGCGGGCGCCGGCGCCTGTACAATAGCTAAAATCAATGTCAACAAGTCACTTTGTTGAAGATTACTTAAAAACAGTGAAAAACACAAACAGATCCAGCTCATTCCAAATTCTGCCGACCAAATTCATGATGACCACCAAAGAACGAGATACCAAGATATTTAGGTTCGCCAAAACCAAATGTTTCTTAAGTCTACTTAGACTGCGTTTGTTCTTGAGTTTAGATTAAGTTTTAATTTACTAATCAGTAACTGAAGTGTCAAATTTGGTCCCATTTAATCTGGAAGAAAAAGTAAGGCTATAGTTTCTCCCCAGATTTTAGGTAAAAAAAAGTACAACTGGCAACGCCTTGTTCTTTAATTTTTTATTTTTTTTCCAGAGTGCACAGGGAAAACTAAACATCAGAATTACCTGAAATTTTGCAGGGGTGATCATTTAACAAATTACCACCTTGTGCAAAAACCATTGACGACTGTAGTAAATTTAGCAAAAAGGTTAAAGAACTTTTGTCTGAAAGAGCTTATTATAATCTGGATGAATATTTTAATGATAATTTCTAGTCAAAAATTATTGTGTTTAAATTTAGTAACTAGTTTATCAGTACTTTTTCTACTTTTAAAGTGTTCTCTTCTTGTCCTTTTTTAAAAAATGTGATTTTAAAGTATCTTTTCATAAATGTTTGACTGTTTTTTTTCTTTTTTATATTTTCTTTTTCTTGTTTAATTGTTTATATATTACTATCATGTAAATACACATAAGGGTTAGGTTTGACTGATAATTTTAAATATTTTAATAACTTGTACTAATTTTAAGTTACTGAACTTTGTCTATGTAATGTGACATTATTATTATTACAATAAAGCATATTTGATTTCATTTGATTTGATTTAAATGCTTAACAAAAATATCTGAGGGATTTTTCAAAATTCTCAATTATTTTTTCTTCAAAATAAAAGCTCTTCAAATAATTGCGGTTCAGAACAAACCCGATTTACAAAACAAAAATAGAGAAATACTCACAATTTCCTCTGAATTACATTTTTTCTTTTTATATTTCCTTGCTTTAGCGAAAAAAAAAATAAATTTCCTTTTTTCTAAAAGCCTGTGCACTCCGGAAAAGAAAACCGATCAATTAATCACACTTCATTTTTTAACCCCTTAAACCCTTAAACAAAGAAAGATTTGAAGCAGAAAAGAATAGGATTAGGAATATAGCTGGCGAAAATGGTTACGACGAAGGCTTAATAAATAAGCTGATAAATAGACATTCTTTTCAAAAGACCTTTCGGAATTCTACCTTTTTCAGACAAAAAGATACCTGCGACTCAAAATTTGTATCAATTCCTTATAATCCTAATTATACGAAAGGATTACACAAAGTATTTAATAACACCGGTCTTAAATTAGTATATCAATCCGGTAACACAATAAGAAGCTTACTAGGAAATCCCAAGGATAAAACTACAGTTCTAGAAAAAAGTGGAATTTACGAAATTAGTTGCATGGATTGTGACAAAAAATATGTTGGCCAAACGAGACGGTCTATTCAAACACGTTTTAAAGAACATTTAGCACACTTAAAATACGGAAGAACAGAGAAGTCAAGTGTGGCCGAGCATGCTTTTGAAAACAATCATAGATAACCTAAAACTTCTAAAAAGTGTACCAAACAAAAGACTTTTGAATGCATATGAAAGTATGGAAATCATTAAATCCAGAAATAGTTTAAATAAAGATAGAGGACCCATCCCGTTTAGTACACTTTATTCTTTGGTTGAGGGGAGATAGGATTAAAAATCGTGATCAATCACAAATTATTGGTCTTATCTCCGCCCACTAAAAGATTGTATATAAGAAAGAGCGTAGATTAATTTAGTTCATTGTTTATCGTCTCCTGATGATGCTAACGTTGTTAGCGAAACGCGCGTCGAGTGCAAAAAAAGTGTAGTTTTGGTTTGTGGAAAACAATCATAATTTTGTTTTAGTGCAACCAAAGGTTCCAAATTCCCAAAATACAAGAGAAACAAAACATCGCTACGTATCGACAAATTTAATCTTTAGTCTAACAGAATACACGGCGCTGAAACTTTAAAATAAAAAAAAATTTAACACCGTTTTCAAAATATTACTTTGTGATGTGTACCCTCTGTACATATTATTTTGGGTGTGCCTTTATAACGTTTTTTGCTAATTTAAGAGAATTAGTCATTGACCCCTGTTAGTTGAATTAATTGAGGTGAGTTTGTTTTTTATTTTTTGTTTTTTACTTATGCCTGCTTGATTTTTTCTCCAAAATTATTTTATTGTAATTATCTGTTTTTGTCCAAAAATTGTTTTCTTTTAATTTATAGTTGTTACTGCACCCGTTTTATAATTTCAATTTTTCTTAATGTCTTTTTATTATATAAGTATGTATGAACTATTAGCATATTCAACATACTATTGGTCTTTTTTATGTCGTTTTAGCTCTGAAGGTGACAAACCAAATCACCGAAACGTCTAAAAAAAATTAGAAACAACTAACAATAAAGATTGTAGTTCACAAGCTCGTGATTTCCTTTCTTTCCTAACTTTTTGTGGACGTGAACGCTTAAATAAAAAAAACATAAAAAAAATAAATATTTTATTTATCGAGCAGTACTTCCACCTGTTTAAAAAAAGAAACTAGTGTACTTACGCGGATTATTATTCCTTGTATTATTCGTTTGATTATTCTGATTTCCTTGATTGCTGTTGCTATTGTGCCTCTGAATCGGCTCACGCCTATTATTCCTCCTCCCTCTGCCCCTCCTGGCCGTTTGCTGTCTCCTATTTGCTTGATTCGCCGCCTCTTTTTTCTTTTCCTCGATTTCTTTTTCTAACTTTTCTCGATCTTCTATGGCCTGCTTTCTGGCTTGTTTCATCGCTTCGCTCGCACTTTCGACCATCTAAAAAACAACAACACAACGATACAACCTTTTCTTAAGCATCCTTAAATCTTTAATCCACGCAAATTGTAATTTTTCTGGGAACTAAAAGGGTGCCACTGAGAAAGCTTAACTATAGATTTGCACCATTCTCACCCCCCTACCTTCGGTAACAAAAGCATTTTTTAGGGAAAAACAATACCTACAAAACGACGACTCAAAATTATAGTAACTTTTTTGTTCATACTCAGAATTCCATTATTCCAACAAAATGAGTATAATGATATAAGTTTTTTCGATATTTCTAATTTCCTGTTACTCTGATTTAAAAAAAAAAATTCAACAAACATTATAAGAATTGTAAGAAGTTAAAAAACCTCCAAATCAGTTATTTCAACTTTTTATAGAATAAAAAGTTCACTAAAAAGTAGAAAATAATTTTTAGCATTCTGATATCATAATAATAAAAGCGATGGCCGTAAATTAGGTCGAGTTGGCTTACCCTTGCCTTTCTCTGCATTATAGTGAATTCACAATCATATAATCAATAACATAAATTTTTCGAGTCAACATGGCCAAACTTTCTATAATGCGCCCATCGCTTTTATTATTATGATGCTGAACTTTATACTTCTGTATAAATTAAAAGCTTGGATTTGAAATGCTTTTTTTATATAAAGTTATTTTTTAATTTTTAGATTTGTACTCCAAATCGTCCATTTTGAACCCGCCATATTGATATTTTCAAATCTGATCATAAATTCATAATCCCCTTCCCTAAGAACCTCTGTATGCCAATTTTTTAATAAAATAGAAAAAACTAAATATTTTTCCCCCTCCACTTCCCTCGTTAGGGGGAGGCGGGTACCTGATAATACCATCTCATTGTATTGTTACTGGAACTATAAACGCATACCAAATTTGAAGACAATCGGATGCGTATAAGTCAGTTAAAATTGCAAAACATAAACAAAAATCGTTTATCTGGAATCCGCCATGTTGAATTTTCAAAATCTGATCAAAAATTCTTATTTCTTATAACCAAAAAACCCCATATACCAATTTTGGTTGAAATCGGACAAACTTGGCCGTTTTCTCCCCTCCAGAGGGGGTGCCTAATAATACCATTTTATTCAATCAATCAATCAATCAAAAAATACTTTGTCAAGAAAAAAAATTCTGTCGACAAAGCAGGCTAAAAACTAAAAGAAATAAAAACATGTAAAATAAGTAGGAACATAAAGAAAACACATTATTATTGAAGCTTATTTTAGGTAGAATGTAAGTTCATAAAAAATTCAAATTTGAGTCTACATTAATAAGTGGTTTTAAACCTATAATCACTAACAAATTGGAAAAGTTTGTTATGTTTATACTAAATTACTAATAATAAAAAATACCCGCTTTACTATGATTAAAAAGGAGCACAACAGACACATAACATAGTTGCACCAACGATTATTGTAAAGGGGACAACACTACAACGGTAAAAAGAAAAATAATAAAAATATCTAGTCACTAAAATAATTCATAAAAAAAAGAAAAAAAACACATTAAAAGCAACAAGTTTATAACTGAGTGTCATAAAATTCAGAAAGCGAGTAAAAAGGTAAGTTTAAAAGCCTCTCCCTTAGATCCCTTCTGAATTTTTTAACAGAGGTAGCACATCTGAGGGTGATTGGCAAATGATTGAAAATTTTAATTCCCTCGTATATAAGAGATTTTTGTGCTAAAGTGCTTTTTGGAATTGGCAATCGAATGTTAAATTCTTGTCTTGTATGATATTGTTGAGACTTGGGCCCTTTTTTTATAATTTTTAAAAACTAAAGATGCTGTTTCCAAAACATAAAGTGATTTTATGTTTGACAAATAGAGGTTTGCAAGACTCTCTTTGGTTTACATTGGAAATGAATCGAACAGCCTTTTTTTGTACTATTAAAATTATTGATAGCAAATATTGATGCGCAGATCCCCAAAACGGCAAGCCGTACCTTAAGTGTGACTCAAAGAGTGAGAAATATACAGATCTAGCCATATCAACTCCCAGTTCAGATCTCACACATCTCACTGCGAAGCACCCAGAAGAAAGTTTTTTACTGAGTTTAAAGATATGTTCATCAAATCTCAGCTGGCTGTCAATATGTACACCTAGAAATTTAGATACATTTTGTTTTTGTAGAAGATCCTCACCCAAATGTACATTCTGCAAACTACACTTAAAAGCCAGAATGTTAGTTTTCTCCACATTTAAACAAAGACGATTGGCATCGCACCACTTTTTAATTTTTGATAGATCGTTGGAAATAATAGATTTTAGATATTCTATGTCTTTATGATGCCACAAAACAGAAGTATCGTCCGCAAACAATGAAAATTCACCTGCAATTTTTAAACGTACAAGATCGTTAATGTAAAGAAGAAATAACCGGGGAGCCAATACTGACCCCTGGGGCACGCCGCAAGTGATATTTAGAGAAGCAGAGCGAGAGCCTCCATCGACCACCGATTGCGTACGATGGCTTAAATAAGACCTAAACCATTCCAACACCAAACCCCTAAATCCATACCGCTCGAGCTTTTCCAGCAGTATTCTGTGATCCACACAGTCAAATGACTTGGATAAATCACAGAATACTGCTGCAACCGCGTCGCCCTTTTTTATTTCTGTATAAACATTTTCTAAAAAACTAAAAATGGCATCATGTGTACCCTTTGATGCCTGAAACCCATACTGTTTGGGTGTAATCAATTTGAATTTGACTAAATAATCCCACATTCTTTGCTTAACAATTTTTTCGACCACTTTGGATAAGGTCGGAAGAAGGGAAATTGGGCGAAAGTTAGACGGAACATCTGTTGCGTCACCCTTATGCAGAGGAATGACGATAGATGAATCAAATGATTTGTTAATAGCGGCAGACAATGCCAATAAGGCGCTGTGAGGTAATTTCGATAAGACCTCGGCGGAAATTTCATCTTCACCACCTGATTTCTTATTTTTGATATCCTTAAGAGCTTCAAGAATGTCACATGGTTTAACGGTCCTAAACTGAAAAGAACTAGAGACGTTAATGTCAGACAGATAGTGCAAAGGGTCTGTATCTGTCGGAAGATTCTGTGATAAGGTGCTGGCAATACTACAATAGAAGATATTTAATTCATCCACATCAACATCCGTCTTACTACTATTTGATCTACCCCTAATGTCATTTATGATTTTCCAAGATTCTTTTTGTTTACTTTTACAATTTTGTAGTCTAGAGTTATAATATTTCGTTCTTGAAGCACTAATAAGGCTTTTATGTAAAGTACGGAATTTGTTGCAGTATTCCATAAACCAATTATCTTTAAAGTACTTCCTAAGATAGTTTAAACTTCTAAGGTTATTGGAAGAGATTTTTAAACCTAACGTTATCCAGTGTTTCACTTGAGTTTTCTTTTGCTTAACCCAACGCAAGGGGAACGCTCGTTGGAAGTTGTCCACCACAACCTTGTGAAAAGTGCCAATCGGATCAGGTGCATGTCCAATGCTGTTCCAATTAACATGATGACAATAATTTTCTAAATCCTTAAAGGCTTTACTACTAAAAATGCGTTTTTGGATACGTGCCGGTTTTTTTGTGGATTCCAGCGAAAAAAACAGATTTGACGGCCTCATGGTCAGATAAACCCGAATTCAAAACAGAACAGGAAACTTGACTTATGTTAGAACAGATATAGTCAATTAACGTTGCGCTTGAATCATTCTCGTTGGTGACTCAACATGCATTTTTAACCCAAACACAGTAAGAATGTTAGAAAGCATGGTTGAATTTATTTTATTTTTATCGCAAAAGTCAATGTTAAAGTCTCCAGCGAGGACCACATTTGCATTAGAAGGAATCCTGTCCAACATAGAATCTAGCTTATCAAGAAAATCTTTAATGCTAGAAGAGGGGGAACGATACAAACAAAATATATAGAGATTTAAACATTTGCAGTATGATACTGAAAGTTCAAAGCACTCATCTTGATAAAGATCTTTAAAATTGTCAATATTAATGAAATCAAAGGATTGTTTAGCTAAAATTAAAGTTCCTCCATGAAGCGAGTTATCTCTACAAAAAAATGTTTTTTTTTTTGTTTTGTGTTAAACCGAACTATAATCGCATACCACATTTGAATTGAATCGGACATCTAGAGGTTAGTCAAAATTGAGTTGCAAGATTTGACCCGAACATATAAACATACCTAGAGGTGAAGTTAAATAAAAGCTTGTAATAAAAAATACGCAAAATTTAAAGCCGGTCCAACATTTGTAAATTGAATTTGAATTCATTATTTTTTAGGTGACTTTGCTCACCAGTCTGGGTCTCTCTCAGGCATATTGGGTCTGCATTGCGTTTTCTTTGTTATGTTCGGTGTACAAATAAAAACGAATATCATGGCCGCCTTAACAGGCATATTACATAATAATATATTTTTCATCCATAAATTATCTCTGGCATCTTGCTGTTTCACTCTGGTGCATTTGATTCATATGAAAGCGAAACATAAGCGGTTATTCGGAGTGATTTAAAGTTAGCAGTGTAGTTATAATGCCGATTACCAAAACCTAGGGCGTTTGATTTTGGCAACTTAAAAAATCTGGTTTTTGTTCTATGGAAAGTGAGGTTATGTTTTCTGTAAATAAAAATTTAAAAAAAGTAAAAAAAGTACCAACACAAAAAAAATTGAAATAATTAGGAACACAAACACAACAACATAGAATTTAATTACCTTTTCAATAACATTATCTAGAACCAATGTTCGAGTGGTTGAAGCGATTTTATTTCGGCATATGGGACATTCTGATTTCTTCTTTTTCCATGTATCTATGCAATACTGGCAAAATGAGTGAGAGCATCCCAGTGTTACTGTTTTAATAAAGAGATTCGCACAGATTGTACAGAGGAGTTCATCTTCCATTTCTTCAAATTGATTCTACAAAATAAAAATTGGTTAAATGAAAAAATCGGACAATACGCTATCTAAACATTTACCTGCTCCTTTATATCCTTATTTGCATCCTTACTAGTGCCAGGTTCCTGTGAGTAATGCACTTTGTTACCAGTACAAGTTTCATTTGTTTCTATAGGAAAGTTAGTTGTTTCCACGACAACCTCATTCACCGGCGCCGGTACATTGGTTGCAGGAATAGGAATGTAATTTATTACTTTAGGTTCAGATATGGATGTATCATTTGCATCTGTAGATTTTGAAAGATCTACTACGGGAATAGTATTTATCCCTATAGGGTTACTTGAAGATAAGTCTATTATTGGTACAGAGGAAATATTATTCAACACTTTGACATTCCTTTTTTGAATTGGTACAGGACTGTCACCAATAATAATAGGAAATTGTGGAACAGCATTTTTAGAAAGAGACATGGGACTATCACTGATAATAATTGGAACATGTGTAATATCTATTATTGGAGCCTTAGTATTAGTGGAAGAATTGGAGTTGCTTGCTCCTAAATTTGTTTGAGTAATATTTGGCACAACTACATTAGCTGTGGGTGATATTCCAACATTAGTAACTGATGTACTTCTATTTTTCGCAGTACTACTTCCAGAAGATCGAAGTAAAACAATTTTTCTAAATTCATTGAGATTTTTTATCTGTTCTGGTGTTAATTTTTGAATCTGAAGTATCTTGGGACCAATAGTTGCTTGAGAATTGTTGACGTCGCTTGTAGATGGTGCTATAAAAGCAGTAACAACATTTTTGTTGCTTGTAGATGCTGTGGTGACAATTTTAAGTTTTTTATTCGAGTTTTCTGGGCTTATGACGGCCTCAGTTGCAATATTTGAAGTGTTAAGTACCAAATTATTTGCTGAAACTGAAACTTGGACTCCCTTAATACTCCCTTCCTGCTGAGAAATAGTTGAAATGTTTATTGGGTTATATACAGTAAGTTGCTGTTTAGAAGGATTTAATTGAGATTTATTAGGATCACCCATGGAAGGATCACTTGTAACTTTATTTGGTGGGTCATGACCTGAGGTACTTGGCTTGGTTGAATTTGTTTCGGCATTGTCAATCTCTAGGTTGTTTTGATTTGTGGATTCCTGAGCTGGCTGTTAAAAATAAAATAAATATTAAGGAATAAAGTTGAGACTACTGGAGGAGGTAAAAAGTAACCCAAAAATATGTACATATATATTGCTATATTGCCAGTAATAACAAGCAAATCTAGTAGAAATGCTAAAACATTTGTACTTGCTATGCTGACATGAGTTTTGACAACCTTCGAATATGATCATTCTTGTTACACTTGAATGAAAAATCTTGAAAACCCAAAAAATCTTTTTTTTTTTGATCATCGGTTTTTGTTCTATTTATTTTAATAAACTGACCAAAGTGAGTTCTGCAGGTTTGCTACAAAAGCAAGTGATAGCTTGTTTTAAGTCATCTAAAAAATTATTAATATATCAAAAACCTACATTTTTCAGATAAAAATTGAAAATATAAAAAAAACATGACTAAAACGGCCTTTTAAAGACAAGCTATTGATCGCTTTTTACAAGTTAAATAAAACTTCATATGTTTGTTTGTTAGCCAGTTATTTAGTATACTTTAAATTTGGTATGAGTTTATAGTTCCGGTGACAATACAATATTATAAAAAAACTAGGTTGGCCGTTAAGGGGGTTAAGGGGTGGCAGTTACTGTTCTCTGATGGGCAGCCAGAAAAAAAAGTGCCCTCCTAGGCATGATGGTGCGGGTCGGGTCGGGATGCAGTGGATATTGCTATCGCCTAGAAAGGGTTTTTCGTGTGGCCCTACTGGAAGATGGGAATACAATGACTGTGGTGTCTGCCTCCAAGTGGCACACCTGGATGTGTGCCATAGTTTATCTCCTTGTGACATCCGTGACAACACCTAACCAAAAACCCCTCACAAGTGTTATGGAGGATTTCGCAGTGCTTGGGTGGCAAACAAATGAAGCCTCAAGTGGAATAACTTGATGCCGTATTTTGAAGCCTGGATCATATTTTTTATGATCTGGAGGAGTTTTGACCTCTAGGATGGTATGTGCTCCAATTACCATTTTAAATAACTTAGTAGATAACGTGGGCACTAAATTTCTATAGCTTACATGGAAGCAGTGCAAGTCTGGCTCCTGAAAGGCTGCTGACCACCACTTACACCACAAAACTTTTGAATGAATGCTGCTAGAGTAGGTATGCAGTTTTCGTTTTTTTTCCTTAAATATTTTCTTATTTTAGAGGTAAAAAGTACCTTGGTGGGGGGTGGTTAAGGGGATGAGAGGGGGTTAAAGGGGGGTTGATAAATTTAAAAATGTATTACTTTTCATCCCAAGCTGCTACGAATATGCAGTTTTCAGATTAGGGGGGGGGAGGTGGCGAAGAGGGTGATATTTTGAAGTTGACTGCCCCTTTTCCTCTTAATAGTTATGACCATGACAGCTTCCTTTTCTTCGGGGGGGGGGGGGATCTTGAAAAGTCCGATTTACTTTATAATTGGTGTCCGGGGGTTTTTACAGAAGAGGATTAAAAATTTTTTATAAAGTTAACAGCTCCCACCTCCTACGAGACAAGGAGATAACATCTAACTTACTACCGTTTCGTTTAAAATTGGTATATTGTGTTTTTTAGACTCGAGTATTACGAATTTCCATTAAGATTTTAAAAATAACAAATTATTCAATTACAATACATTATCTGAAATGCATGGGTATATATAGGTAACCAAAAACTACAAAATAAATTAAAGTTAAAAGTTGAAAATAAAATGTTAGCTTTTTGATACTATAATAAAAAGGCCCTTATTTCAAGTTTGCTACCCAGTTTGGTGCTTACCTTATATAGTCTAAATCGACAGTAGAGTTCTTAAGATATTCCTATTTCTGTGCGTGCCTGCAATGGAAGTCAATTTTTACGAAATGTGCAAAGTACACAAAAATCTAATATCTTAAAAACTACCGTCTTAATGATGTATCAAATGACCTAATTTTTATTTAAATTTTGATTTTTTTTTTACCATGAGTTTTTATTTTTATATCTAAAAAATGTAGGCTTTCTGACACATCATTTAAAAGGTCCTTAAAAGATCTTTAAAACAAGCTATCACTCGCCTTTGAAGTTAAAATAGTTTTTAAGATATTGCTGTTTCTATTAGTACCTGCAGAACAGATATTGGTCAATTTTTCAATCTGAATTTTTAGACTTTTAAGTTTTTATGATAAGGAGAAAAGTGTACTAAATGTTATTAAAATCAGTGATGGTCAAAACAAATTGCCTGGTTGATTTGATGTGATTTGAATCATAAAACCTACCTGATCCTGAAGCTGCTGTTCAACTTGATCAGCCAAATTTAGTAAAACTTCATCAGAAACACCATTTTCATCAAAACTTGGACTTGCAGCTGGACTGGAATCATTATACCTGTAAGAGTTTTATTACGTTTTTTACGGTTTTATGGGGGTTTTTAATACCTACCCAGTAACACAAGTCGCTATTAAACGGTTGGCAAAACCTTTTGACAGCTAAATTCAGCAGTCATATGGTTTTGGCTTTTGTCCATCACAACATCTTTAAATGGTTTTGAGAACCTTTTCTCAACTATTTCCGCCCTAGATTTTTCAGCTTTTAAAAGGTTTTAAAAACCCTATGGCTTTTTCTCCTTTTTTAAATATTTGTTAAAGAATAAACCAAATGAGATTGAAATAAAAAGAAACAAAAAAACAAAAGACTGGATTACAAAAGGGATAATAAATTCGGTAAAACATAGAGAGAAACGAGAAAATTGATAAAAAAAACATAGCATGGAACTTGAACAAGAATATAAACAATATCGAAATATTTTTAAAAGATCTATAGAAAAACAAAAGAATAATTACTATAGAAACAAGATTGAAAAAAACTTTAACAACACTAAAAAAATTTATAATGTAATAAAACAAAGTTTAAAATTGGCAAGAAACACATAAACTTACATTAAACCTTTCTAAAACTAATTATATGGCTTTTTCTATCACCGAAGCAGGAAGAACAGACTTTATGATGGAGACAATATAACAGAGGTAACTCACACAAAAGGATTATTGTTGACAAGTTTTTGAGATGGGATAAGCATATTGATTATGTGTCAAAATAAAATAAGGCAGCTAATAAACAAATTCTATATTTTGCGTGAAATTTTAAATAAAAAAACACTAATAATTAATTATAAACCTTTTGTTGAAATCTTACTAAGATATGGAATCATACTATGGGGTGGATGCTATGAATCAGTATTAAAAAAGTTGCAAATAACACAAAAGTGCTTATTAAATATTATCTATAAAAACAAAAGATTTCCAACAGAACAACTATACAAAAAGGAAACAACACAAACACTGTTTATAACATCAATTTGCACCTTTCTATATTCCAATTTCTCAAAACAAGAACATATAAATCATAGGTATGAAACTCAAGATAAAACAAGCAACAAACTTAAAATACCAAAAAACCAAAAAAATATTAATAAAAAACATTTTGATTATCTAGCACCCAAATCATTTAATCTTTTACCAGAAAATGTTAAAACAATATCAAACAAGAAAAAATTTATATTGTAGTGTTTAAAAAACTGAACTAAATTAGGTCTTTTTAAGGTAGTAGTAGATTAACTTTAAGTATGACACTACTTTTCTTTAATTTTTTCGTTACTTAAAAGCTTACACATAGATACATATGGGTAATATATATATCACTAACCTATAATTATTATTGGTGAACAACAGGGTAAGTATTCTCGATGCATATAGGAGCTACGAAACTTATTCATTTTCTGTGCTGTTTCATCCAAAACTTTTTACACACTACAGGTGTCCCACACCTAGGTGTATTTTTTTTGGTTGATTATTTATATAATATATTCTAAGTTAGTATTTATCTTTAGTTAACTTGAAAAAGTTAAATTTATAGAATTTTTGTGAAATAAATAGTTTTTTAAATAAAAAAAATGGATGGCTTAAAGATGTTTTAGCATAAACATAAAATAAGCATCTAGATAGTTGCCTATGGTAATACTTTCCATGCACTGATAAATATTATAAGTTTACCTTGTCAAAATACATGCACAAAAAAATTTGCCATTTTTGAAGTTTTTGGTAATGATTTGTTTAAGGTTATGTTTCAGAAATCTGAAAAATATAACTTGAAAACACAAAAGTAGTCAGGCTTGGACTAATTTACACTCAATAAAGTACAGAATTTCAAGTGGTACTTACCTTACCCTTTCTAATTGTTCAACAGGGTCAGATCTTGTTAAAAATTCCCACACTTCTCCAATATTGAAAGTATCTTTATGTTCCAGTGGGCCAGATACTTCACCATTTTTTATATGAGTGATATCATTTATTAGAGTGCCATTGGTGCTCTGTAGGTAACAAAAAAAAACAATTTAACATAGTAAGGTAAAATCCCTAGTGCCAGACATATTTTTAACGGAAATAAACTGTTATGAAATGAAATTGTAAAATTTCTAGAAACAATAAAGAAATTGAATTGAAATTAATGGAAAGAAACCATGTCAAATTATGTAAAAATTATAAAAACTTCAAACTATTTTCTGTTCTCAATGAATTATTGTACCAAATATATTTAACAGTATTTTTTTTCTGCTCCCAGAAACCAGGATACTTTCTTACCAAATCTGTTAAAGTCCAGCCATGTTCTGTTTTAGTTAAAGTACAGTGTCTTCGAGATGTGATTTTATTCTCTGTAACATAATCACAGCCCAAGCCCCTGCCAATGGTAAACTAGGAAATAAAAGAAACCTATTACAATTTATGTCAATCACTAAAACTATAGGAACCCCAGAAAACTCTATGGTACTGAAAGCAATTAATGCTCACAACTTATATTACAGTATATCCAGTAGTATGTTTTCACATCATATTCAATACATATTGAAAAGATTGTCTTTTTTTTACTAAATGTGCACAGGTTTATGACCCCATAAAATATTTTTGACTTGCCTTGATCTAAGTTGTAAGCATAAATTGACCTTTACTGAACAAGAGATATTGACACATATCTGTTTTTTTCTTCCTCAGAAAAGCCCTGTTCTCCCTATGCAACTTTTCCATGCATCAAATTTTCTAATAACAGGTTAAATGAAGACATAATCTGCTTGTCTTCTTTTAACCTGTTATGAGAAAATTTGATACATGGAAAAGTTGCATAGTGAGAATAGGCCATAAAAAAAGAAAGGGACAGAGATGCATCAACGTCGAGTTTATAAATCGGGGGTAACCATCGACGTACTGTTAGATGGGGGTAACATATAAAACAAAATTTAATAAAATATTAAATAGCTGAGGTACTTACGGGACTTTGAATGAGCTCCACAACTTGTCCACTTTGCTTATTTTTTAACAAGGGATTTCTCAGCTCTTCGCTCATTATTGAACACGATAAATACGAAAAAACTCCTGAAAAGCCGTTTGTTTTTGTTTTGAACTATTTATCCGTCATTTGTCAGTCACTACTCCTTCAATTAGAGAATTGGCTTTCGGTTACGGAAGCTCCAAATTTTGACGTGGGGCTTCTGGTTAAGGAGGCTTAAAAACATTAACATAGCCTCACTTTTCTTAAGTTTGTTTTTGAGCAAGTGTTCACTTGAGTTTACCGTTTTTACCTCAGATTAATAAAAATTTTTACTAAAAGTTGGAAAAACTTGCTGACATGGACGAAACTAGGATAAGAGAAGGCTTAAAGAAATATTTTAAATTTGACAATTTTAAGTCTAAACTGCAGGAAAGAGCTATTAAAGAAATCGCACAAAGTAAGTCTGAATTTGGGAATAATGTTAAGGGGATTTTATAAAAAAGTAAAGGATATTAGGCAAAAACATGACAACCAATGTAGTTTTAAAAAAGGTACTGTTTTAAGTATTGATAATTTTATCATATGGGAAAAATGCAATTCTTGCAAAATATTCAAAAATAAGCTGGCAAATCATTGTTAAATAAGGCTATGTTCGCTATCCCTATCTCTTACTCTCTTATACTACAGAAGATAACACCTTCTCTCCAGATTTTTAATAAGCAATTTGACTTATTACAGTAATTTATTAGTTAAAGGTAGGGATAGGGGAACACAGGCATATTTAACAGCGATTTGCTAGCTTAATTTAGAATATTTTGCAAAAATCGTATTTTTCCCATATGAACAAAGGATCAATACTTAAAACAGCATCTTTTTTAAAAGTACATTGGTTGTTGTTTTTGTAAAATTTATGTTTTTGTTAACTTTGCGGTTTATGGGGAAACAGTGTATACTAAGAAAATATGGTCGACTACCAATGATGACATCCTAAGATGTGTAATTGAGAGAAGAATTCTATTAGTTGGTAATATACAATTTAAAAACATAACATAACAATAAAAAAAAACAATTAAAATCCTTCATTGAGTTTATTATATTTTAGGAAAGAATGATGTCTATGTCTCAATGCCTACAGGTTCAGGAAAATCCTTGTGTTTTCAATTGCCAGCTCTTTTACATGAGAATACAATAACCATAGTTTTTTCACCACTCTTGGCTCTTATCAAGGTTAAAATTATTTTCTTTTTCTGTAATAATAAATTCGAAAAGAGTTCTATGCTTTAAATGAGAAAAATTGATATTTTTTTCAGGACCAAGTGGACAATTTAGTATCTCTAAAAATACGAGCCGCTTCTTTAAATTCAAAAATCAAAAAAACAGAGAGGGAGAAATTGGTGGCAGATTTAAAATCTACATCACCCAATACAAAATTGTTGTATGTGACACCTGAACAGGCTGCCACTAAAACTTTTAAGGTATATTATAGGATCAGTTTATTTTTATATATCCTCTTTATATTAATTAAATATTTTTTTAGGAGTTGTTCAATAATCTGGACCGATTTAACAAAATAGCATACATAGTGGTTGATGAGGCACACTGTGTTAGTGAGTGGGGACATGACTTTAGGCCTGATTATTTGAAACTGGGTGAGCTAAGAGAAAATTGCACAGCTCCATGCATAGCTTTGACTGCTACAGCAGGGAATCAGGTAAATTTATCATTGTTTTACTTTTTGAGATCTGGAGAAAATATTAAAAGTACTTTAGTATAATTCTTTTACCCAAAATCCATTTTTAGGTTGTCAAAGATATAATAAAGAGCCTACACTTGTCCAAAGACCACAAAGTCTTTAAAACCTCTTGTTTCCGTAGCAATCTGTACTATGATGTATTTTTTCCCAATTTGCTGGAAAATCCTTACCAGCATCTGAAGGATTTCATCAGTGACTGCTTAATGTTTGAAAAGGAAGCTAGTCTTAGAAAGGAAGATAAATCTTGTGGGATTATTTATTGTAGAACAAGGTTGTAATTTAATTAAGTCTCTATCACTTTACATCTTTACATTGATTTGTTTGTTGCAATTATATCCACATTTAAAATTGCATATTTAAAAGTAGTAGGAACTACTATTCACTCCAAATTTTCTGGATCAATTTCAATATGGCGGCTGACATTTAAACAAACTAGTTGTTAAAAATGTAATCTGATTACCCTGCCAAAAAAACCGCATTAAACCTGATAAAACTGATTTTTATCAGTGTTTAGTAAGAATTTATGTGGTTTCATATGTGTGTTTTTTTATCTGATCCTATAATCAGACAGACTTATGAATATTTATAAAGTGCAGACATTTTTTTTAACATATATTATGATTTCATAAAAGCACCATTTTCTAAGAGATTTTATAATCAAACCGACACATCAACTTTTATAGGTTTCTATAATTACATTCTTTTTCTTTTATAATGTATTATGGGATTATATAAACCGATGTTTTTGTGAGGTTTCTGAGAGATTTTATAGTCAAAATAACTCATAAAATTTTATAGGTTTCTATGATTATAACCTTGTTTTTATATTGCATTATGGGTTTGTATAAGCACATTTTATAAGACTTCTGGGAAAATTTTATGATCAGACAGACTAATAAAATTTTAAAGATTTTTATTAACATCATGTATGGGTTCCTATAGATTCTATAGTCAGAAAAACTCGCAGTTTTGTATGATTTTATGTGTCCATCTTTAAAAAATATATGCTATGGTTTTGAATATATCCAGAATTTTTATGAGTTTCCAGGGCATTTATAATCTAACATGCTCATAATATTTTATTGGTTTCTATAATAAATCTACCATTTCTTTATAATCTTACTTACTACATGGCTAAGGCCTTTGAAATACACAAATCTCATAAATACTCCGTTTTTTTCGACACCCTGAAAAAATATTTTAACTCATGAAATCTTATAAAATATTATAAACAAAGCCTTACAAAATCTCATAGAAACTTATCAAAGTAATAAGATTTTGAACTGAGCGTATAAAATCTTATAAAAAAAAGTATCTGTCGTAAATACTTTTACAACAAAAAAATAGTTTTTAGCTTATGAAATAAAGTGCCTCAAACAATTTCATAGAAATTTATCAAAGTTAAATCTACAATCTCATAGAAATTTATCAAAGTTACATCTCTCCCAGCTTCAGGCGACCAACAAGTACTTATATGAGAACAATTTTAGCATAGATCATAACATCTTTTAATGTATTATGTGCTATTTCTTATAATCTTTTATTAGGTTTTTTTGGCAGGGTAAATTTGGAAAGAAGTGTGCCAAAAACATTATTATGTTTGTTACTTGATTATGCATTCAACTCTTAAAATGATAAGAATTTTATACAATATTCTATACAATATTGCGGTAAAAAGAATAATTTTCATTCCTCCATTAAAAAGAATCTGTAGATATTTATTTTTTTTTGTGGTGGCTGTATAATACTTCTAAACACATTAATTCTTGCAAAGTGTAAGTAAATTTAAATTCCAAAATATTTGTTAGCTTTTTGGAACATAATTTTTCTTCAGGGAACAAACAGAGATTTTGGCATCAAAACTCAACCAGATGAAAATAAAAACCCTCTGTTATCACGCAGGGTTAAAGAACGAGGAAAGATTAGAGTTTCAGGAAAAATGGCAGAATGGTGATGTGCCTGTCATTTGTGCTACTATTAGTTTTGGTATGGGGGTGGACAAAGCTACTGTCAGGTTAGTCATAACCTCAGTCGACACATTATGCTAGTAAATTAATTAATTTAAAACGCGGGTGGGCCAATTTTCATGTACCTACATAGGTAAGCCACTTTGCTGGGCCAATTGTAAACTCACTGGATAAATCCATGGTTCAAAATCCTAGTTTTTGGACCAAGAACTGTAGTTGTTGTCGTGTCGGAAATTTTTATCAATTAATTGTTTTAAACTAACCATCATGTGCTTCAAACATCCTTCACTTGTTCATAGGTTTCCAATTTTTTTTGCTACCAGTATATGTATGTATGTAGTCAAAACTGGTGGTTAGCTTTTTTACAATCAACCATGCACTGCATCCCCAAGTGGGCCTATTGTGCCCAGGAATCCACTTTGTCTTTAACTTATGCCAGATGAAATTTTATTTCGATATGGTTTAGTTTTTGTTAATTGACCTCTTATTGTTGTGGTCGTTTTAAACGCAATCCGAAGATGGTATTGGTTGCCTATTCTTCTTATCTTTTCTGAGATTCCTTTTGATGTATGAAATTTTAAGCGTCGCCTTTCTTTCCGTATTTACGTTCAAGTTCGTTTAGTCTTATCAAAAAATCCTTAAGATAATATCACAATTTATTTATACCGCCTCCCTAAGTCACAAGTGACTTGTTGGGATGTTGCAGGTATTATGTCACTTACATACTTAAAAAGGAAAATAATACATCTGTCGTCCTTTGTGTTGGTATGGTCTAAAGAGTTTTATTGATCGTGTAGTTGGAGAAAACGTTCCTTCGTAGATCGGATCGAATTTTTGCTATTTCTTTAGTTAAAGCTTCTTCTGAATTGTAGATGTAGGTGGCTCGCTCTATAAGAAATTTTGCAATTCCCAGTTTGGTTGATGTGTAGTGGTTTGCGATATGCGGAAGTGATTATAGTTGAAATTTTTTTGGTGACTAGAACGTCGAGATATTGTTCGCAGAGCTTCTTCTTCAAAGCATTCCATAAAGATGTTGGCCACTACCGACATAGTAGTAGACCATCTTGAGTTATGTTTTATAAATTTTATAGTGAACGAATATGCATGTTTTTAGATTTGTAATTCACTGGGGAGTGCCAAAGGATCCCGCGTCCTTTTACCAGGAATCTGGACGGGCCGGCAGAGATGGAAAACAGTCTTGGTAAGATATTTTTTAAAACGTTTGTTATTGGCAAATCCTGATTAAGTCCACAAAAACGGCATAGATTTGACAACACTGCTTTGCTATTTTTTTGAAAGATCATCAATAGGTGGCATCACTAATACCATTTCGAGTGAGATCGTGCAGTGTTCAGAACATGGTACGAACACCATATGTGAGAACAGTATAACTTATTAGGAACGTAACCATTTATTAATGCTTCTTTAAAAGGTTCAATGTCTCGAAATTAAAAAGACAACATAAAAAAATTACAAATTTCCGTATTATTTTTATCACTTGACATGTATCAATTTATTGGCCGCATGTTCGATTAGACAAGTGCCAGTGGCTATGCGGAACCTGAATTCCAATACTCCAATCGAACTCACTTCAGTTTCCTTGGGTCTACTAAATTACGTGACCTTGACGTTTCGGAATTCCGACAAAATATTGCTTAAAAAGAAAAAATTCATAACTTTTTTGTTATCAGATAATAGGATTTATAAAAATCTACAACCGTATCCAAAGGATTTTTCAAAATTTGGTGTATTTTTTTCAAAAAATAAAAAATTGCTATTACAGATTTCTGTATTATCGACGAGGCTAAAGAAAAAGCCAGGTAAGTTTATTTTTATTTGTTTATTTTATTTCGAAAATATGAGAGTCCAGCAAAAAACTGTCTGGATATGGTTGTGAGGATTCTTGCCAAATTTCAACAGATTCCGTTTTCTCGTTTCCGATATTCTGCCCGGTAAAGATTGGCCCAAAAATAGCAAAGCAGTGTTGTCAAATTTATGCCGTTTTTGTGGCCTTAAAAAGAAATAAAAATGTACATATAGCTAGGAGTATTAGTAGAGGTTTTAAAAAGGAAAAAATGTGTAACAGCTATTTAAAAAAATATAAAAGATCAAAAGATCTCTTGGGTGGAAAAAACGAAAATTCAAACTTGGATGAGCATCTCACAAGGAACACCCAAAGGATCAAAGCGAAAAGAGAAATGATCAAACGATGTTCCGCCCTGGGCAACTAGCGTGGGCTCATCAGTGGTAACACTAGTCACCCTTCCCAAACATCATTAAACACCATCATACATTTTGATTTCCGAATTTGAATCACTCACAAATAGTCACCTGATGCGGTTCGTCCTGGCGTCTTTATATTTCTAATAGGATAATGCTCTTAAGGCAATTAAAACAAAAAAGAAGTTATAAAAAACCTCCAAATCAGTTACTTCAACCGAAAAGAATCTAGAAACAGAAGATCAAAAAATCTTATGTGGAAGAAACGAAAATTCAAACTTTGGGTGTTCCTTGTGGGATGCTCATCCAAGTTTAAATTTTCGTTTTTTCCACACAAGATCTTTTGATCTTTTCTTTTTAGATTCTTTTCGGTTGAAGTAACTGATTTGGAGATTTAGGATGGGTAGACATTTTAAAGCAGATAACATCACTGGGTTTTACTCTAAAATACAACTTATACATTTTAAAGCAATCCTTTAACCAATTTTAATACCATGACATACCATCCTTCTAACAACCCCTCCCTTTCCATTCCATCATTCTTCAAGTAATTTTCTCCCCAAATTACCCTCATGCATAAAAACTATGAGGTAATTTTACATTGAAGTGTATTTGCTTCGCAAAAACAACCTTCTTTCATTGTCATATTTTTGGAGAAATATGAAAGTGAATTCATGCAGTTTTTTAAGTAGTTGTGTAATTAGCCACCTAAAACTCTTAAATTTTTTTAGGTGTAGAGTATATTACAACAGATCAGATGCGAAAGCCATCGAGTTTCATCTGAGCCAAGATTTGGGCAAAGCAAGCGGGCGGGAGGCGAAAAAATTAAACGTTGAAAACGCTATTAAAGGGTTCAAGAAGGTGGTCGAATTTTGCGAAAACCCTACGTAAGTAGATACATACATTGTATAAAAAAAACAACAGTCCAGTGGAGATCGTTAAATGCATATCAGATGAACTCTACATCTCGAAATAGCTTAAAACTTAGAAAATCTTAGTACTAGCCATAGACACGTGTTTCGAACATGGTATGTTGAAGGAGTTTTGTGGTCCCAATACATAGAAAGACCCAGGGGTTTTTCTTGTAAATATGATTTATTCCTTTACATGATATATTCTATTATTTTCCACAGTAAGGTGATGTACTTACTTAATTTTCCTCAAAAATCGCCAATAAAATGGCAATCTGGGACTACCCTGTTTCTCAAGCCCCCCCTTTCCCCAGGAAGAATTTCTGCGTACGCCACTGATTTTGTTAACATTACTTTTAGTTTTGAAAAATTATTGCAGTTTTCTTTTAATTTTTATAAAATTTTGTCGTTTTGGCACAATTTTTACGTTATAATGCCTCACGTACTGATCATATAGTGACAGGTGTCATTTTTCGTATTTTTTCCTCATTTTTAAAACAAAATTACTTTCAATATTGTGACATATGTATTTAAAAAAAATATTTCAACATTTCTTTATTTAATTTTTGTTTCTTATGATTCTAGCCCATCTACGAAACGGCTAAGACTTTTGATTGATTCTTATGTAAAAAACTTCAACAAAGCGAACTGTGCAGTTTTCATCAAATTAGAGCTCTCCGTTTTTGAGATATCTCAATTTTTGTAAAAATGCATTTTTTTTCAAAATTTTTTTTGCGTGTTTTTAGATGTTTTGCCCTCAAACTCAAAAACGATGTGTCCTAGAGTACTAATTTGTTTAAAATTTATTTTGGACTTTTTCAAAGAAAAAAGAAGTTTAGGAACTTTTAGGAATCTCTCGATCCAGTATTTTGGACTGTAAAAATTTTACATAATTTTACAAAAATCCTCAGAACTCAAAAACTAAAAACTAATCTCAAAAACAAGCTAACGGTCACTGAGCACACATTCGGCCTTATATTAGTACAAAATTTGGTTTAAATCATTTGGCTACTTTTCGAGTAATGATTTGTGATATTTTAAAAAACGGCAAATATCCTGGCAAATTTGCATCTATTTTACCACATCCCGGAAAATGGGGCTATGCGGTGCTCCAGAAAAGTCTAAAAATGGGTGGCTTGTCTTTTTCCGATTTAGTCCATTTTCAATAGGCTTCGTCACTGCACTTGAGACCTAATTTGTGCAAAATTTGAAAACAATTAGTCAACTTCCTCGACAGTTAGAGCGGCCCATCGGAGGTACATCTTAAAAAGACCAATTTTTGACACTTTTTCCTATTTCTACTGCACTTAAAGTTTTCAGATATTGCTGAAAATCAATAAGTTTTATCTCCCCCTAGTGCTTAACAATTGTGCCAAGTTTCTAGGTCAATCCGTTCTCAAGTAATGGCGAACCATAGCCACGCGAGTCCTCGAGGGGAGCTAGCTAGTTAGTAAGCTAGTAACGGCCAAATCCGTACCAGTTATTGGATTTGCGCCGCCCTTAAAAGCCTGCTATTTTTTTTAAATGGTCCAAAACTTGATTATGAGATTACTTCATGTCGCAGCTTCATCCCATACAATTATATCTTTAAAATCCAAAAAAAAAATATTGGCGTTTAATGATAAATTAAAACTTGACATTTTAGTTCCTGTCGACATGTCTTATTCTCCAATCACTTTGGCGAGCCCCCTCCCAAATGTAAGTCGAACTGCGACTACTGCAAGGACAAAAAAGCCGTTCTAAAAATGTCGGAGCTCTTTAGCATTAAAAGTGTGCAATTCAACACCCACGTCAGCAGTTATAATGAAATGGACTACCAGGATTTGTACGGGGAGGGGCGGAAAGGCGTTGCAGAGTAAGTTGGTTAAAATTTCCGGCAGCGAGCGTTTCATCGATGTGTAGTTAGTACGTCGATGGCGCGTTTATATATAAAAAAAAAACAAATTTGCATTATCCCCAACAAATTTTTCTTGATCGCTGTTGGACGAAGGCAAAACAATGTTTGGAATAAAATCTGCACAATTTTGTGTCACGCTTCACGATTGATTTAACTAAAAATAATTTTGGTACTTTGTTTTTATGTTGATAAACTTCATGAATATCAGGACCGTGCTGTTTCCGGGAGAATAACAAATATGCCGTCCCTTGAAATTAAAGAAGATGGTGTGCAAAAAATTCTATATTTTAAATTATAAATTCATAAGTAAGATAAAAACAAACCATTCTACCTAAAACAAGTAAATATCCAATTTGAAAATGATTTAATTGTTAATCACAGATACGGTACGCAAATCTCATGGGTTGGGTTGAGTTAATTTGTACGAAAAAAACACCTACCTACGTCATCATCATCATTGGCAATCAATCGATACCGAGTATGATTTTCCTCTATTCTGTATCGTCGCTATCTGTTGTGCGTTTTTTGATGGCTATGTAAGCCAATTCTCGAGCCCACAGTCCTGGCACACCCAGTCTCCGGCAGCAGCCGGGTGTTGTTGGTCATCCATTCTTCCATTTTGTCGCTCCTTTCTACGTTCTCTCTTTTCTGTTTCTAATCTACGTCGTTGCTCTTCAAAAGTTTGTGCTCCCTCATGGACTGTTTGGCGCCATGTAGCCCTATCGTTTGCCGTGGTCTCGAAGTTGTTTATATCGATGTGACCCTTCATCATATTGCCTTTGAGAACGCCCTTGTACCTTTTTTGTTGACCACCTTGTCCATAAAATATCTGCTTTGGGAGACGTGTTTCAGGCATGCGGATAATGTGACCAGTCCAACGAAGCTGGTGCTTGAAAATAAAGGCTTCTATACTAGTTGTTCTGGCTTCTTCTAAAACACTTATGTTTGTTCGTCGGTCTTGCCATTTGATTCTCAGTATTCGTCTTAAACAACTTTGGTGATATTTTTCTAGTCGTTTGATATGCCTTCTGTAGGTGGTCCACGTTTCGCATCCGTATGTTAGAGTTGGTATTATAACTTTGTTGTAGACATGAAGCTTGGTCTCCGCATTGATGTCGTGATTGTTGAAGACTCTCTCCGAAAGCCGTCCGAACGCTGCGCTAGCACATTTTAGGCGATGCTGTGTTTCTGCATCAATAGTTGCGTTTAATGATAGGTGGCTCCCAAGGTATGGGTAATGTTCCATGTTCTGCAGAGCCATTTATGGAAATTTTTGGAGCTTGGGGATTCGTACCTGGTTCTGGTTGGTGAAGAATTTGCGTTTTGGCAAGATTGACCTCTAGGCCAATGCTTTTGTAGGCTTGGTTAAATGCGTTGATTACCAGTTGTAGACCTTCCTCTGTATCGGCCATTACGACGTTGTCATCGGCGTACTGCAGTTCGATTACCGAGGTTGTCGAGACCTTAGTCTTTGCTCGCAGTCTGCCTAGGTTAAGTAGGCCACCGTCGAATCTATATAGAATTTCCACTCCCGGCGGTAGATGTTCCTCAACAAGGTGAAGCATGGCACCTAAAAATATAGAGAATAGGGTGGGCGCAATAACACACCCTTGTTTAACGCCTGTCGTAATCTGGAATGACTCTCCTGGTCCATCGTTGCTCAGGACTGTTGCATTCATATTGTCGTGTAGTAGTCTAAGAATTTGAATATATTTTTGAGGGCATCCAGCTTTTGCCAGTATTTTCCAAAGAGCTTCTCTGTTGACCGAATCAAATGCTTTGACTAGATCTATGAAGGCCATGAAGAGAGGGCGATTTTGTTTTCTAGATTTCTCTTGCATTTGTCTGGCACTGAAGATCATGTCAGCTGTGCCTCGATTGGGCCTAAATCCACACTGTGTCTCTGGCAGATTTTGTTCAGTCGGAATTAATCGGTTTGGTAGTATCCGTGCAAGTATCTTTCCAGCAACAGAAAGCAGAGATATACCTCTGTAGTTTCCACATTGGGCCTTATCGCCTTTTTTTGAAAATGGTAACTATAGAGACGTTTCTGAGTTCGGCAGGAATGGTCTCAGTGGTCCATATTTTACTTATTAGAATGTGCATTTGGGAATTAAGTGCGGGACCCCCTTATTTGTAGACTTCAGCAGCGATACCATCTGTACCTGCTGACTTGTTATTCTTTAGCTGTGTGATTGCCTTTTCGACCTCCTCTAATCTCGGAATCTCACTTAGGTGTTGTTATGTAGTTTTCTCCGGAATTTTGTCGAAGATGTCATTATCGACCTGAGACTCTCTGTTGAGTAGTTCTTGGAAGTGTTCTTTCCATCGTGAATTGATAGAGGATCTGTCTTTAAGCAGCGTTGTTCCATCTTTGGATCGTAGGGGATTGATACCTTGTGTAGTGGAACCATATATCATCTTAGTAGCTTGAAAGAAGGCTCTGCTGTTGTTGGACTCAGCTAGATGTTGCATTTCATGTGATTTTGTTGTCCACCATTAGTTTTTTAATCTACGTGTTTGCCTTTGTACTTCTGCTTTGGCTTCTTGATATTGCCTTTTCCTTTCGTTAGAGTTAGGGTGGCTTTTCCAAGCATTATGGGCTTTTCTCTTCCTCTCAATAAGGTCTTGAATTTCTTTGTCGTGCTCATCAAACCAGTCTTAATGTTTTCTTTGTGTGTAGCCGACCGTTTCTTCGGAGGCAGATGTTATTGCTGTCTTCAAAATTCTCCAGTGATCGTCAATATTCTCCGGGTATTCTAAAGTACCCAACTTTTGATTCAGAGAAACTTGGAACCTACGTATTTATATTTAAAGAAGGGGAGGAATATCTAATTTAAATTCTAGATTTGTTGCCAAAATTATATCCATACATATAATTTTTAAAAATTGCATAACACTAAACTAAAATTGTAACAATCAATGATGTTTAGCGTCGCAGGCAAAAATGGTTGCAATTTAAGCATCAAAAAATTTCTTCAAAAACGTTTATCTCTTTCACGTTTTCACGAGAAAATGGGTTGGGTTAGCTTAGCTAATTCTAGTTTTTTTTGCAAAAATCATAAAATAATGCGGCGTAGACAAAAATTTGAAGAAAATCATACTAAAAATGGCATTTTTTACACGTTTTTAGTGTTGTCTCCATCGATATATTATAACTCTTTGTTTCGGACTTCCATTGTCTATATTTTATTTATACACGACGTTTCGATCAGTACAATCTCTGATCGTCTTCAGGTGCAAACTACAATCAATTCCTAAGGCTACGTACTTATATACTGTGAGAAATCACTCAGCCTTGAAGTTTAAAAAGTTGGCTCCGCCCAAGGAGGGGCTTCCAAATATTTGGGATTTCAACACTTGGTTTACTGAAAATACCCTGATTCTGCCCAATAAAGGCAGCTTCAAGGAATTTTCGTTTCTTCCAGTGTGACTCCTTGTGCAAAACCTTTGCTTCTGCCCACTTCATTCGGTGTTGTTTTGACCATGCATGTTCGGCGATTCCTGATTTCGTTGTTTTACCTTTTTGGGTATTCGTCTGATGTTCCTTAAGCCTAACAGATAGTGGTCTTTTAGTTTCGCCTATGAATGATTCACCACACTCACAAGGAACTTGGTAAATGCATTTCTTATTTTGTTTATTCTCCGGTTTTGTTGTACTAAGAAGGCTTCGAATTGTATTACTAGATTGTACTGATCGAAACGTCGTGTATAAATAAAATATAGACAATGGAAGTCTGAAACACAGAGTTAATTTCAAACACATCATTGTCTCAAACTTCCAAACAAGTCGATGGTTGTCGCGCATGCGTGAGTGCGTTAGTATCGTGCAGGTTTATATCGCACTTGTCTAGAGCGCGCGCATTTTTTTAGAGATTTTTATGATTTGGCCGCCTCCAGAGGAAGGCCGCTTGAGACAGTCGCCCGGGCTGCCGGGTGCTTTGCACGGCCCTGTGAATATTTTGTATTTTGATTGGTTGATAACCGAACCCGTAAAAAATCTCATTTTGTGTTTCCCCCGACCAATTTTTCTCGATTGCTATTGGCATTTTGTGCCACGCTTCGATTGATTCAAAGTAATTTTGGTAGTTTGGTCAGCTTTCAGCAAATTTTGTTTTTCTGAGTTGCAACAAATGTTGATAAACCTCATGAATATTTTGCATTCCCCAGTAGCACACATTTGTCCCTAAAACGTTCGTGGGACGTCCACCATCGAACATTCGACGTCCACAGGACATCCGACACAAGCCGTTTCTGAATATGTGCTGTAGACCGTGAAACTGAAACCATTTATTGGCTATTTTTCTACATAAATGTAAATTATAGCAGGTCAAAATTAATGAATATCTACTGTAGACGTTTTTTGTGTACGAATTAGAGACGCCTTTTTCGTACGTCCTGCGGACTAATTAATTTGTAACATTGGACCTCCCAGTGGCGTCCTAAAGACGTCGTTGGTCCCAAGCGGACGTCCTTGGGTCCGGGACGTTCGGACCTTAATGAGACGTCCTGAGGACGACGTCTGCTACTTGGGTTTTGATTGGTTGATAACCATCTACAGACAGAAAATTCGATCTGTGCCTATTGCAAGGACAAAAAAGCTATTCAAAAAAATTAATTGTTTAGCAATAAAAGCGTGCAATTCAGCACCTACGTGAGCAGTTATAACGAAAGGGACTACCAGGATTTGTACGGGGAGGGGCGGAAAGGAGTTGCAGAGTAAGTTGGTTAAAAATGGTAAAATAAAAATGATATGCACAAAACTATTCAATATGACAGAGAGATGACAAAACAGAAAATTCGAAATTTTTATCAAAAAATGGCCTGAAATTGTCTTCATCTTTCTTTAAAATACTTTTTTTAATAATACTTTCTCTCTTCAACATCCTTAAATATTTTTCATTTTTATAGAGAAAAAATATTTTTAAACGCTAAAAAGAAACTGAAAACTTGAAAAAAGTAAGTTTTTTATTCCACAAATTGGAAAGAAAACTATAAAATGTGTCTAAAAAATGTTAAAAACCTGCAAAAAAATCCCATAAACAATAACGTTATACCGTCTTAAATCACGCTAAAATATTTTAGGCCTTAAATTACCATCGTGACTGCACCATTATGGTAAAGCCATGATGGTAATGTAAGGCTTAAAATATTTTAGCATAATTTAAGGGGTATCGTTTTTGTTTAAGCAATTTTTACTATGTTTTTCACATTTTTATGCTATGATTTTGCTCCCATTTTAAAGCTTTCTTTCCAAACTTCTAGAATAAAACGCTCACAGCGTTCAAAAAAAGTACTGCCAAAAAACATTTTTTCTATGTTAAAATGAATAGTAGTTTTAACAACTAGTGGCTAAAATAGTGCTTTTTTACAAGCGTTGGTTTAAATAACGAGCGCAGCGAGTTATTTAAAAACGTGAGTAAAAAAAGCACAGTTTAGCCGCGAGTTGCTAACACTATTTTTTTTTAATACCTTTATTAAAAAATTCAAGAAAAACTGGAAAATACTTAAAATCTCGAACGAAGAGAATTTCTAGCAACACACCATCTTTACACTATAAATAAAGGCGGCTGGGAAATGAAATAAAAATCGTTTCCATAGCGATGTGTCTTTTTACTCGGTGACGTTCATTGTTGCGACATTTTAATCTTGGACATTTGAAATTTTGACGAAATTTTTATATGATTTTTTCGTAAATACTTGGTGAAAACTGGCGGAAATGGCTTAATTCTTAGGCAAGAATAATTAGATTTTTTCAATATTACTATTTTCCGAGATTTCTCTTTAACTTTGAGTAAAAATCGTACAGAAATCTTTTTTTGCACCCGTGATCAAAAAAAAAGTTTTTTTGCATCGGTAACCAAAAAAGCCATGCTTTAGTTATCTGCAGACAGTTACTAAAATCATGTTTTTGATGAAGGTATTAATAGTACATTATAAACCTAGGGAGTAAAGTGGTACATTTAATCCCGAGGCAAAAAGTTTAAAGCCCGATCGAAGGGAGGGCTATAATTTGTCGAGGGATTAAACATCACTTTACTCCTGAGGTTTATATACTATTTTATGCACTTTAGAATAAGCAGAAAAGTAAAAAAAATAACTATATTTTTTTATTTATTTTAAAAAAAATCGCACTCTGTAGACAAACCGCCACATGTACCTTCGCTCTGTCTTTATGTCAAACGATAACATCCGGTATGCCGAAACGCAGAAACATATGCGTCGCTATGTCAATAAATTTTACTTTATTTTCCTAGGGAATAAATGACCCACTTTATTCCCGCAAAAACGGGATTAAATGGGTGCATTTATTCCCAGAAGTGCATAAAAAAAAATTTAAGGTTGTTGAAGAGAGACAGTAGGCTATAAAAAAGTATTATACAGAAAGATGGAAATAATTTAAGGCAATTGTTTAATAAAAATTTCTGTTTTGTCATCTGACTGTCATCTTTAGTGGTGTCGTGTATATGATTTTTATTTTGCCATTTTTTTCAAAAAAACAGCAAAAATTATAATTGTTCGAAGCGTAAAGTGTATAAGAAATAACATTTCTTTCAATCAAAGTTCTTTACAGTCTTTAAATTTAATTTAAATTATTTTAAGGTTCATCATGGCTCTACCATTACTTCTGTATTATTTTTATAGTGAAAGAAAGAACTATAACAATGAGGAAAGTGACAGTGACAATAGTGACCATGCAGCTTTCAAGAGGGAGCAAAAACGTAAACAAGAAACCACCGCTTTCATACAGAAACAGCTTGCCTTGAGAAGAAATCCCCAGGTAATAGGGCAGTGATATTTTTTACATGAGTGTGGATTTTTGCGCGAGGCGGCAGCTGAGCCAAAAAGGGGTTGAAGTACTTTTCCGTACATGTGTGGACTATTCTACCTACCTTCAACACGCACTTTCCCACACATGTGTAGAACTATTTCTGTATGCATGTGAAATTTAATGGTTTCTAAGTTTATTCTTTTCGTTTCTTCTTTCGTATGAGGAAATTACATAACAAAAGTAGAAAGTGACAAATTTTACACGAGCGTGAATGTTGTGAACGAGGTGCTAGCCGATGGAAACAGCACGCTAGTGTAAGAAAGTTACTTTCTATCGAGTTGTGTTTACGCTATTTTTCCTACGAACACTGATGAATTGCACTAATTTTTGTAAAAATTGGTCTTTCATTTTGCACAAATCAAATGAAACTGCTTTTTCGCACAAGTGTGGAAAAGTACTTTGCAACATATGTGCAAAAAAGTATGGTGATAGTTAACGTCATCGTACACTTTTCCACACATGTGCGAAAAAGTACTTTTCTTACCAGCGTGCGTTAAAGTGCACTTTTATACGCGAATTTGCGCGCAGGAATTTGTATTTTCCGCAAGCCGTGTGGGAATGGATTTTCCCCCATACGGCACACTTCGTCCCAAGGACGTACATTTTATATCGATTTTGCGTCGGTACATCCTGGGACCAATTAGGGACGTACGCCGTACGTACAAAAGAGTATCTTTCAAACATGCAATTGCAGACATACACTGAACATACATAAGCGTACGTACTACGGACGTACGTAAGCGTACGTACTATGTACGTACCTATTACAAAACATTAAAGACGCTACACAAAGTTAAATATTCAAACGACTAAATATACCTCAATATTGCTTGTCTAAAGAACTGTCACGATTAGACGGCGTCCGCTATCTTTTACGCACTTATACTACTGTAGGTTGCGCCTCTCTAGAATTTTAATATGTGATCTGACTGTATCTTTTTTAGAACTGCATCGCTTGTCGTTTTTGGGAAATTTACGTTTTTTGTTAACATTACAGCTTATGAAAAAACGGTTTGTTTATCCTATGGCAACACTTCGTCCCAGGGACGAATATTTTACGTCCATTTTTGATACGTCCTACAGTATACATAAGCGTACACGTTATAAGAGCGAGACGAAGTAAAAACCGTTATAAAGTATATCACAATTTAGGCAATCAATCCCGGTGTATCCAAAACTTTTTTTTTTAATTACTGGCGAAATATCATTGCCTGACCCAAGCCCACTTACGGTCAATTTACGTTCAATTTTGGTCCCGCCTAGGACCTAAATTGTACGTACCTGAAATGTACGTACATAGGACGTACATAGTACGTACATACGTTCATTTTATGTCTTTTTTGATCCTAAGTTGGGACATGTAAAGGACGTACAAAAGTGAAGGTACCAAGTACGTAACTGGTACGTACTTAGTACGTACCACGGTATGTAGCAGGTACGTACAATTCGTTGGACAAAGTACGTTTATAGTACGTTCCTGGGACGGACACGTTTGTAAGTAAGTCCAAAAATGTACATACAATGGACGTACACTTCGTCGCAAAGTTACGTACCAGGTATGTACATGGTACGTACTTGTGCTGTCTGGCCTGTTTTTTCCAAACGCATTTTTTTTAAATTATTTAAAATAAAATTTAAATAACTATTTAGGAAACTATTAGGAAAAATGTCGTACCTGACACGTGCGAAAATTGTCTTTTCCGCCCTTGACGTCTTGCCCGAACTCCGCTCCGCGTCCTTCGTGCAACTGCCGTCGCGTGCGGAAAAGTATCACTATTTTCGTAGTAGCGTGCGTGAAAGTTCACTTTTACACACGCATTTGCGTGCGGGAAGTTACATTTCCCGCACGCCGTGCTGGAATTGATTAACCCTGTGTTTTTCCGCACGGCGTTCGGAAAAGTATCACTTTCCGCATTTTTTAGGTAAATAACTATTACCTGAAAAGTGCGGAAAGTAGTATTTTTTCGCACGTGATGGCGAGCGGAGTTCGGGCAAGCCATCAAGGGTGGAAAAGGCATTTTCCGCAAGAGTTAGGTACAATGTTTTTCCTACGTATGTTTTTGTCCATCTTTTTTATCCAAAAAAATTTTTGTAATACGCAATAGTATAATTACATAACGAGAGAAGAAAGTGACATATTGCACACGAGCGTGAATGTTGTGAACGAGTCGCTAGCCGAGTGAAACAACACGCAAGTGTAAGAAAGTTACTTTATATCGAGTTCTGTACGCTATTTTTCCTACGACCACTTTAGGATTTAATTCGTATTTTTTATTATTATTAATTTTTTTTTTTATTTTCATCCCAAGAGAAGAAAGTATTTTCTTATCTAGGGACGAAAATGGTTTCGGTCTATTTCCGACGCTTCTACAAATCATAGCCTACTAGATACCTCCAGTGTTTGGATGGTTTGCTGTCATTCATTTTTGTCACTTGAGAAGAAAACATTTTCGTCTCTAGAGACAAAAATAAAATTGATATGCTTGTGAAATATAAAACTTTCTGAGGCGTTATAGAGTGCAGATTTGATTACTTTCGTGTGTGGCCGTAGGAAAATATTTTATAAAAGTGCTACAAAATGACACGTAGATAGAATAGTTACATAAATTACTTAATTAGTCCTAAATATCTTTATTTTTATTAGTAAATGCCTGCGTATGAATTTTTAAGTTAATGGTTAAGGCTATGCATTTTTTGAATGAAAAATAGTACCCATGGATAGTAATTTGATTTAAAGTAATTCTTGAATTAAAATATTGTCCTTTGAGAAGTGGAAATCGTGCGGATAAGGACAGAAATCGTGCGAAAAAGTAAAATCGTGCGGAAAAATTACTTTTCCGCACGCTTGTAGGACAATAACTATTTCCTACTAGCGTGCGGAAAAACGATTTTCTAATTTTCATTTCATTCATTCATTTCAGCACGCCGTGCGCGAAAATAGTATATTTTCTAACAAGTGCGGAAAGTGTCACTTTTCCGCAAGTGTTAGGAACGCTATTTTTTCTTCGAGCGTGTATTGATCTATAGTTTTATAATAATAAGTGCCTATAACTATTGTTTATTGGTAATGTTGATAGTGAAACTGCAATTAGATGCATTTAGTTGCCATGGGGATACAGCATTAAAATCGTAACTTGACTAGTTTTTGACAACTATTTGAGAGTTGAGTGATTATAAGGACACCGAAAAAATTGGTATTAAGCTACCGATTCAGATTTTTCAAGAGCGTGCGGAATAATAGTGCGGAAAAGTGGCACTTTCAAAACTAAAATGCGTGCGGAAAAGTGACACTTTCCGCACGCTCGTAGAAAAAAAAAATTCGAGCACGCTTGTTGTTGAGCACGCTGTTGCTCAGTGATGAATCAGTCGACGAAGGCATTAAGCAACATGAGCAGTGTTACTTTCAATGTTACCGTGATTAATAATTACCATAAAAATTAATTTTTTAAGGTTGTTAAAGTTTAGTTCTGAGTAAAACATAAAATTCGTAGTTTTGAGTATTTTTTCATTTTTAGTCTGCTAGGTTTAAATAAAATAATGACAAAATATTTTGATATTCCGCACGCTCGTTGGAAAAATGTTGTACCTAACGCGTGCGGAAAGTATTTGCCGCACTTACGGCTTGCCCGAACTCCAATGGCGCGTCGTTCGTGCAAACGCCGGTGCGTGCGGAAAAGTATAACTTTCCGCACTTGTTAGGTAAATAACTATTTTACTACATGTGCGGAAAAAATTCTGTACACGTGTGAAATTTAACGTTTTCTAAGGATGCAAATCGTGTGAAATCCATCATTTTCATATGTGGCCGTAGGAAAAGTATATTTATTTACTATTTATTTAATAATTATTTCTAGGAAATGTCCCAAAAAACCATAGACGAACTCGGCTCGAAATTTGCGAGGGTGAAAGCAGCCAGTTCAAGCTCGAGCAAAGTGAAGGGCCTCACCTTGGTCACCCGCGAACAATACGTCACCAAAATATCGGACACTCTTTACGCCAATTACGCAGTAAGCGAGAAATATCGGGACGATTTGCCCGATTTCGATAAGAAAGATATTGAAGACTGTTCGGTCGAGATGGAATATGAGTACTTTAGGGCGAATACTACCATGACCATGTACAGAAATGGGTTGGCTAAGTTGGTAAGTTGCTTGCTTCCAGCTTTAAACGTTGCTTAAGAGTGCGCTTCTTCCAATTAGTTAATCTAAAAAACTGTTAATCAAATTTGTATAAAATTTTGTACGGTGAAAGTTTAAAGCATTATTCCGGAAACTTTCACGTGATTTTGCATAAATTTAAGTTTTTTACATAATTTTACGTATCCTATTTACGGTTAAAATTATCGATTATTTTAAAAAACTAAAAAAAAAAGATATATATATTTTTTGAAAACCCATGCGAACGGTCTATGGGGGATACCAGAAGCCTTCGCTGTGCAAATTTTTTTTAAACGAACTGTTTTTAGGGTTCAAATTCACTCCTAAGCGCTATATTTCCATCATAAACGCTAATATCTACAAAATATGTACCTACGGGTATAGAAGGCGATCTGACGACTTAGGGCCCTGTTATAAGTTTTTTGCTACCGTTGCGCCTCTAGTGACTCGGTCTCGAAGCTTGAATTAGGGTAGCGGCGCCGGGAAATTTGAATTCTGGCATTTTTTAAAGTATTTCAGTTCATTAGAAACAACATTATTTTGGAAAACCTAATTCATCAATAATTAATTTTATTTTCCAAAATATTGTTGATTCTAATGACTTATTTAAGAAATAAACCAAATGCGTCGTATTTAATGTATTATATTATTCTTTTTAGAAGATATATACATATCGAAACTATTGTATTTATTAATAAACTATTTGTTATGCTTCCCATGTCGGCCTCAATAGCAGGAGTTTCTTTTAGGACTTGCGAGTTTTCGTCATTTTCAAAAAATTCGGTATAACTGGTTACCCATCAGCGTTTTTGAACGGAATAGGCTAAAAAAATGTAATTATCAAATAGGCCAAATAATGCCCTATTAGAGAGTTAATAGACCATCAAAATTGGTGATACCGTAGGCAAAATCGGTTATTTTTCTCCGGTATCCAAAAATATCCGAACCGAAATACGTTACTTAAGGAGGCTTAACGGGGCACGCTCGGTTTTTTTTGCAATCAACCAGATTTATTTCTGAGCAAAAGCTGCAGCTGGTAGGTGATAATTCGTTTTATTGTTTAGTTTTTAATTTTTTTGTGACGGTGAATTTGCAAAAACAGGAATTGTTGTTGTTGACAGTTTGTATGTGGGCAAAATAATATGGTTGCGGTAATTTATGTTTTGGTATAAAAACTCTTTTTAGACTCTCAATTACGGTAATATGGTAAGCAAATAAGGTGACGATAAATTAGTGGTCTATTAACTCTCTACCTATATAACAAAATTTGGATGGAAGATGGATGCTATATTTTCGGATATGCAGTGGAACATGAAGATATGCACTGTATATCCACCGAATATACACCGCATATCCATGGATGACTAATTTATATTCGGTGGATATGCAGTGCATATCTTTATGTGGATATCCACTGCATATCCTAAAATATATCATGTATATCCATCTCGTAGCCATCTGGACATGTTTTGAATTACAAAATTATATCCATACAATATACATCCAAATTTTGCGATGTGTGTATTGAATAGGCTGTTTTTCCTTTGGTATGTAGAAACTTTGCCCGGTACTTACAATTAAAGTCTGTTTCAGACTCTGGCGGTAAATGCAAGGATGGAATTACATGCCGCATTAGAAGGCTTCGTCCACAGTTTCTTGAATAGTTTTCTGGTTTAAAATGTCGGGTGCATAATCTAATATCCTATAAATCGTTTCAGATGGTAAACCATTGTCTTTGGCGAGCTTGATCTCTAGGGTGTGGAAAGCGATGAAGCAGAGGATCACTGGGACACAATACTTGGGCATAGTTTTCCAGTTGTACTTATTACAAAAATCTATTACTGTAACAGTTCAAAAAAGGCCAAAAACACTAAAAAACTTCAATAAAAAGATCTCATGAAAAGAACGAAAAAAAAAAATTACATTGATGGACATTGATTAAGATAGATGTCATCGGCGCAATTTGTCGCGTGAGCTTCGAGACCGAGTCCCCAGAGGCGCTGTAACTTGTTTTTTGAGATGCCCTTAGTAAGAGTTTTCTCTAAGTCCGTAGGTATATGCCAACACCGTTCTCAACTAAAAAGCCAGTTAACTCATTTTTGTTTTAGTATCCTTTGGCCTATGATCGACGCCATATTGACACCAAACTGACATAAAATCCATGTTTTACTTGTCAATTTGGTTATAAAAATGGCAGCCACAATAGGCTAAAGGGCACTGAAGCGGTAGGAGTTAACAGGCTTTTTAGTTAAGTACGGTGTTGGTATATGCTTTATGCTAATATCCTTTAAAAGTCAGGTCGCTATAAAAATAGCCGCCCCTAAAATCGCCCTTCCGATACAGGGTGATTCGCTCCAAGGAATAATTTTTCGACGATTTAACGTTGCTAAAGGTGACTTGACGTTGCGTGAAAACGGCGTATAAAAGTTCTAGCAACTCGCCTTTGCATCAATTTGGCGGAGATTTTTTGAGTTGTGTTGACGTTGCCTGCGCCTAGAGTCGCCGTATTTTCCACTCCCGCCACCCTTGTTTTCCTTATTATTAGAGCTGGAAAAAGTTTTATGTACACTTGATTTAAAAAAACTCATACTTGCATTTTTTTCCATTAGTGTATATTATAAGGCACCACCAGCTTAGTATGCCTGACAGCTTAAAATTTAGTGTGACATCCTTAAAAAATGCCACAGATATCAACATTTACAAAAGTTCAAATTATCACTTATCACTCGAGTTATAGAAGACGGCTGGTCTATAAGAAGAGCGGCCACCCATTTTGGAGTTGATAAAATGACGATAATGCGATGGAAAAAGCGCTGGATTTACGGATAGGAAAGATGGATCAGGACGACCAAAAGTAAGTCCTGAAGTGCAAGATGAGAGACTTATTGACCATCTCAGACAAAATCCTTTTTCAACGTCGGTAGAAGCAGCTAATTTCCGGGTTCTTTAGCAACAGTAAATAGAAGAGTAAGGAAATCAGAAGTCTCTTGTCGAGTTGCTGCAAAGAAGCCTTTTCTAACAGAAGAAGAAAAACAGGTCAGAGTGATTTTTGCACCGAACAACGTTCTTCGTGATAATGACTTCTGGGAGAGGGTGGTTTTCACTGACGAAAACATTTTTCAATCATCTTCAAGCAGCAGGAGAATTTTAGTTTATCGTCCATCAAATTCTAGATTTGAACCCGAATATACAAACCAAATTAAAAAAGCTGGACATTTTTCTGTAAAAATGTGGAGCTGGTTTAGTGCTAGAGGTTTGGGTTTTTTTTGGAGAATCGAAGGAAGATTCAATATATATATTGATATATATATATATATTGAAATCCTTGAAAACGTTATGCAGCCATAAGTACAGGCTTTACATGAAAATAATGTCTTCGTTTATTAGCAGGACAACTGTCTAGTACACATGGCTAATGTTGTTCGCCAATGGTTTCAGAATAATAATATAGAAACACTTCCTTGCCCAGCCAACAGCCTTGACCTTAACCCAATGGAAAATATATGGGGTCAAATCGTTAAAATAATGTACCAAAGGAATTGCAGACGAAAAGCTGAAGAGTTAAGCGATGCTATTTATCGCGCATTGGATCAGCTCTCAGAAGACCATCAGTATTTTCAAAATTTAACCTTTTCAATACCCAGACGTTTGCAGCTTGTAATAGAGAAAAATGGTGATCCTATTGAATAAATAAATAAATAATAGTTTATTTTACAGAAAAAAACTACCTAAAAATACAAATGTAGAAGTGGTATATGTAAATAAACAAGACCCACAAAAGGTTACCCTTGTTAGTGGGGAAAAAAAAAGAAAAGAAAAAATAACTTAAAAATAAAATGAAAAACACCAATGATTAGTGTATAATATGCACAACATTATAAAATTAACTAAACAGCTACATACACAAAGTATTAATGCTTGGATTATGCAGTTTAAACAAAAGAAAAGTCAAGTTCGGGATTTATGGTAATAATAAGGTTTTTTTTTGTCATATTAGGGTTTTTTGTCACATTCGGGTTTTTTGTCATATTCGGGAAGACATAGACGCGAGAGGGAAATATAAATAATCATCTTCATTAATTCTCATTGAATTTTTAAATCAATTATTTCTTCTATTTAATTAAATTAAATACTAAATTATTTATTTTAGTTCTTTTTTAAGTTAAACTAATTAGTATTAAGTTTACCATCGTTTTTGTCCTAATCCAAGTTTCCTATTCGTCGAATTGTTTTCAATCCAGCGCTGTTTCCATCGTATTGTTATTTTATCACCTCCAAAATGGGTTACCGCCGTTTTTATAGAACAGCCTTCGTCAGTTACTCGAGTGATAATTTGATATCGTTCAATAAAGACTTTACTAAAACATTATTTTCGCTGATTTTTTAGTATTGTGCAAAATTTAATATAAAAATAAGGTTGGCTTTAATTTAAGTAAAAAAATATTTTCAGTTTTAGAGACCTTTTTTAAACAATATGATAAATTGTCGTACTTTTCAAGTTTTCAAGCATTTTAGCTGGTAGTCCGTATATATTATACACTTTTTTTTTAAATCAAGTGTACAGATGTTGCATAATATTTTGTAAACTTTCAAATGGCATCCCTAAAAATTAGCAGCTGTCACTGCAACTGTCAAATTTTGTCATTCATTTCTTTATTTTAAATAGAACAACACAAATATGTTGGATTTACCTTGAATTGTTCCCAAGTAAAAGAGTAACACCCGGTTCCCACCTACAACTTTCTTGTGAGTGCTCACTCACATGTCACATGATGTCAATAAGAAATGTTATGACAGTCATGTGACGCGTGAGCGGGCGCGCACGAAAAAGTGGTAGGTGGGAACCGGGTGTAATGTGTCGAACAAAGAACCACCTAAACTATGTGTATATTGTACTTATAAGAAAGTATTTTTCTAACTATCCAAAATAAAAATAAAAAAGGTCTTTCCGAATTTTAAAAATATACTATTTAAAATGAAGAAGTTAATTTAAAAATTTAACAATTTTTTCCAGATTCAATATAAGGGTGGTAAAGGGGGTGGAAAATATGGTGAATCACCCTGTACATATCCATAGCTTGCTCCAGCCTTGCTTAGTGACGGTTTGGCTTTTTCATTAGCCCCAGGGTTGTTGGATTCATCAAGGAGTGTGGGTAAATAGGTTTGCTCGTTGGCTCAATGAACTTACTTTACTTTTCCTGTTTTTGTTAGCGAGATGGCACAGTCATGTAGAAATCAATATAAATATTTTGAAATTTTTATTTTAAACTTTTAAAGGATTTTCGTTTTACAATTGGTCCTGGTTCTGGTTGAACCAGAACCGCAACCGCTCCTTTCGTTTTAAAACAATGACGTCACAGTTGCAACCCGGTCATCAAATTTTAGAACCAGCCTGGGAGGTTGGTTCGGCACTTTGGTTGTAAACATAACCCCTAAAATTTTGCAAAATTATAGATAGTCTATTTTTGAGTAAAATCAAAGATATCTTAATAATATTTTAAATGACGTCATTATTTTAGAACCGCTGTCAAAATTTATGTCAAAACAATGTCATCCAGAACCAGGACCAATACTTAAATCGAAAATCCTTTTAATGACTTTTTTGTCCAAACTATTCTTCAGGGAAAGTTTCCATTTATGACGTCATTTACACTTAAGCTAACCTCCCATCACACCCTGGCAATGTTGTTTCTTGTCAAATCTGACATCTGACTTTTAAACGTCACTTTTCTCTAGGGTGAAATGTGACACTAGTGCGAAAAGCTACTATTTTCACACGTGAAAAATTCGCCTTTAGTGCGAAAAGTGGAACTATGTTGGATTTCCTTTTGTATTCGTCCGTTCTAAATGGAAATTTCCGTGCGGCACTCTAGTTTCAGTGCTTGTTTATTCTGATATTTATAGACTGCTCTTGGGTTCCGTTTAAAGTAGGTTTATAGTTAATTTTGGGCACGCAATATGCCCTATTATATCGACTGTTTATTTACTTGTTTAAACCCGGGTAATTATGCAGTATACGGTTTTCTGCCATTTTTGATTTTTTTTGAAAAATTCTTTATGGGGGCACCTTCTAGGGTCTAGGACCCCAAATCCGTCTGCGCCGGTTGGTTTTTTTTTTAATTTTTTTTTCACTAAAACAACTCAAACCAACACAGTCCAACCCAACCTAATCCAAACCAACCCAAAACAATCAGAAAAACACATTACAACTCCCCCTGGGCACCCTTTTTTCTCGTAAAAAAAAAAAAATCGGGCGCAGGCGGATTTGGGGTCTTAGGGACCCTAGAAGGTGCCCCCATAAAGAATTTTTCAAAAAAAATAAATGGCAGAAAACCGTATACTGCATAATTACCTAAACCCGCCCTCTTATGTTTATTTAAAGTAGTTATATAGTTTGTTTTGGGTATGCAATTATGCTGACTGTTTAAGGCTGGTTCATGTTTAAATTCCTTTTTCTTTTGTGTAACTTTTGTTGTAACCTTTTCCTTTAACAATTATTAAATCTCATGTATTTAAATGTGGGTGTTCATGCTTGTTCCTTTTCTGCATCTTTTTCCAGGGCCTACATGAACAGATGGGCCACAATGCCCACAACCCTGGACTGTTTTGACGTCACGCACCCCACAATCGTGACGTAATTTTGTTGGCATATAAACAACTGTCCACTGACAGCTGCCACCAAATACATAATTTTACAGAAAAATCGTGTTGCACAAGTGCAGCTTGACATTTAAACAGTAGTTATTACAGAAATGGATATTGAATATTTAATACATTTGGTGAAAGAGTTTCCATCTCGGTTTCCACATGTGTGCGACAAAAAAAACCCAAAATTTTGTAAAAAAAAGCTCTAGTTGTAGACTGTTTTTGTTATTTGTATATCCTATTTAAAGAAGTTTTATACTAGTGTTTAAATGTGTAATATGATCTAGAATTTCTTCTCTCTCTTTCTTTGCTGTGTTTTATGCATTTGCAAATTGTTTTTCATATTATATTTTAACCTTTGTAACCTTTATTTTAGATCTCCAGTATAAAAAAATGTACAGAAAACTGTGATATTTTTGAAAAGCTGCTAAATTTTCAATCAAAACCTGCAAAATTTGAAACCCTTACAGACTTATTCCGCAATATCAAGAAGGAGCAGAAATTTAAAAAGGACAGTAGTGCAGGCAGTACAGGACCTTTTAAAACTGCAAAGGAATTTTTAGGTAGCTATATTATCAACTTTTTGCCTGTTGTAAATGGCAGCTAACTTGACCACACTTGACCCATTGGTAATTTTGTAGTCTGCTGGTCTATGTGTACAATTTGTTTTTCTTAAGTTTGCCAACTACTACTTTTTTAGTATAAAGCAATATATTTAGGAATTAAGTTTTTTAAAACTCAAAAAAAAACAATTTTTTTAGAAGAACAACCAAACTCCAGTCAAAATCAAAGCAAAATAAATGATTTTTTTAAAAGCAGTTCTTCGGATAGCATAGAAAACAAGCAAGCCACAGTTATGTCAAACACAAAAATGTCAAATCTGTTTGGAGACTCTGATGATGAGGAGGGTCAAATTAACACTCCTCCAGAGTCCAAATATGATGACATTGAAAGTGATGAAAATGAAGATGACAGAAACAGTGGTGACAAGACAAATGGCCGGAAAGACTCTCTGTCAGATGGTGAAATTGTCGAAAGTGAGACAGAGATAAATAATATTGTAAATAATACAAAAACTAACAGAGAAAACAAGGACAGATATAAAAACGACAGTGACTCTGATATTGGTCAAGAATACAGAAAGCGAGACAGAGATAAGGACAAGAAAAAGAGAAGGAAAGATGAGCACAGTGATGAGGATCTGTTTGAGACTAGAGATTATAAACATAGTCACAGAGACAAGGATAGTCGACACAAAAAGGATAAGCTTAAAGACAGGTTAGTTATGAAAAAATTTTGAATGAAAACATGGTCTGTGGCAATTTTTTTATTCGAAAAAATCTCATTTACCTAATTGATAAAATTTTTCAAATGAATTTTAATAATGTTAACCCATCAAAAATAAAAACAATGTAGATTTCTATAATCCTTTAATTCCATAGTTATTTGTCTCTTGTTGCCATTTATCACTTTACCCAATATTAAGGTTTGTACTTGGGTTTTCAAGAAGTGCATTAAAGTTAATAAATTATTATTTCAGCTCCTGCTTTTCATTTTAATTAATTTGAGGTTATGTTAGTTGTAAAGGTTCATGTATTATAAAGGCAGCCTTGAAATAAGTTTAACCTTGTTTCATTTTTTAAAGGCACAGAGATAAACACAAGTACAAAAAGCATGACAGTGAAAGGAGTAGAGACAGGAGTGAGAGAAAGAGGAGGTATGATGATTCTGACAAAGAATTTGATGAGGAGATAAAACGAAGAAAAGATGACAAAGAAAGGTAAAAACAAAACTCATTATTAATACAATGTTCAAATAGTCAAAAGTTCTTTGTTTTCAAAATAGATGGTGTCACAAGAAAAAAATGAACACATTATGAAAATTAAGAAAATACTTAGGTTTTTTTTGTTATTAATGTTTCTCCATTATTATAGAGATATTAATAAATTGTCCTTTTTTTTACACATTGCAATTTTTTTTTTTTTTTGACACGCTGTAGATTGCAAAGGGAGTAGTTTCGGCTCTTAGCCGCACGGCACTGCTTCCTTTGCAGCAATTTTGTGCATGACTTTTTATCTTAGTTCATGTCCAGGAATTTAGGGCTTCTTCCAAAGGAAGCTATTTTCTTGGGGGATTAAGCCTCTTCCAGAGTTCGGCAGGGTATTCACAGAGTAAGTGTTCTGAGATCTCTGTTGCGGTTTTGCAAAATCTGCAGTGGTCTTCTTCTGCTCTTTCTATTATGGTAAGATGATATTTTACCGGGCAGTATCTGGTGATCAATCCGACGTCTATTCTGATGTCTTTTCTGTTCATGTTTATGATCTTTTCTGGTCTTTTTTTTGATGTGGTGATGAACCTTTTTGCCTGTCAATTGTTGCATTCTTTTAGAATGTGGCTTTTCAGCACCTTTTTTGCGAGGGTATCTGCTTCCTCATTGATACCCATATCAAGGTTACCAGGCTAGTTTCAAAGCACATTTATATGTTTTTAGGGCTTTTAAAGCCGCTTGACTGTGAGAGTTAAAGATGTGTTTTTGTTTGAGGCTCTGGTTGAGACACTCCTGTGCAAACGTGTTGATTGCAAGCAGTTCAGCTTGGAATATGGTGGGATATTTTTCCAGTGACTAGGTGAAGTGTTGAGTAATTAAGGCAATATTACTTACAGTTTTAGCGGGATATCCACGAAATGGAGAAGCTTCTACCATTAGGAAATGTGCTAATCGGTAAACCAGGAATAAAGAGGTCGTCCTTGACCGTGACATATTTCGGGCGCACTTCCGCGCAACTGCGCGGGAAAGTCAAATATATTACATCCCTCCACACTTAAGATTATTTTTTCACTTGAACTTCTCTGTAGCCCCTTTTCCATTACATGTACATTTATATCACTTATTTATGTTTTTCTCACTTTACACAACATATTTGTATATGACACACAATTACAATTTATACTAACATTAAATGTGACAAAACTATAACTGTATATTTCTTTTTTAGTCAAATTCTATTATATATTTTGTGATTTTGATTCCTTGACATTCTCTTGGGGAAACGGGTAGAGGTCTCTTTACTTGAGTTACCCTTATGAGTCTCAGTCCTGTCACTAGCCACACCTGAGCCTGAGTTGCTTGGTGGAGTTGTTTGTTTTGTCATATTTTTATTGGTCTGTTGACTTTGGGTAGAACTTGGATTCTCATCAACTGGTGGGGTGTGGATTTCCACCACTGTTCTAACGGTTCTGAGGCGAGTTTCCACTGTTTTGTGAAACATCAATATTTCGCTTCTGTATGACATCTTTTTCTTCGGCTGTTGCTTCAGTTGTTGCCCTTTCTTTTTCTTCAATAAAACGTCCAATTCTTTCTGTGGGTAATTCACACAGATACACGCCACAGCCAATTCTTTTTTTTATTGATGCTTCTGTCCAATTCTGTTTATTTCTTAGCCTGTAGTCTCTCACCATCACATTCTCTTCCTCCTTAAAAATCTCACTCCTTTTTTATCCAAGGTTGCCATATTTTTTTCTGATGGGAGTATGTCCTAGATGCACATGCTATCTGTCTCTCATTTCCACTTTTGTCTCTAGCATATAACACTGCTGAAATGCCATCTTCGCTTGCATCTGTGACTAGTACTAACTGTTTTTTTGGATCATAGTGTGCCAGTGTTATATCTTCTACTATTAACTTCTTTATAGTCTCAAATGCTTTTTGACACTCCGGACTCCATTCTACTTGAGTATTTTTAGACCCACTTTGGTTTTTTGTTACTAATTTATCTATTGGGCTTAATATATTTGCAAGGTTTGATATAAATTTGGCATAATATTTTACAAGACCACAGAATGATCTAACCTGGGTCTGGGTGGTTGGTCTAGGTGCTTTCATAATTGATTTAATCTTTTTTATGCTCTTTTTCAAACCATCTTTACATATCCTATGTCCAAGTTATTCTAGTTCTTCCATGAAAAATTCACACTTCTCAGGTCTCACTGTCAATCCAGCCTCTTTCAACTTCTCTAGCACTGCCTCCAAATTTTTTATGTGATCTGCCATATTTACTCCAGTGATACATATATCGTCACTGTATGATGCCACACCTTTCATTCCCTTAAATAATTGCTCTATTTTTGTTGAAAAATAGAACTGGCGGGGGCTATACCAAATGGTAATCGCAAATTTTTGAACAATCCTACATGAGTTGTTATAGTAGTCATTTCTTGCGACTTTTCATCAAGCTCAAACTGAGTATATTCACGTGATAAGTCCAATTTTGGGTACACCTCCGTTCAATTGAGCAAAAATTTCTGTGACTTGGAGTTGGGTAATAGTGACACTTGTCAATTTGTTTATTTAATGTTGACTAGAAATCACAGCAAATACGTAATGTACCATCTGCCTTTATGATGGGTACAATTGGGGTCGCATATTTTGAAAAATTGATTGGCTCTATAACACCGTCTTGCACCATAGCTTCCAACTGCTGTTCGACTTTCTCTTTATACGCTAGTGGAACTGGTCTGTGTTTAAAAAAAAATAGGTTTTGTTTCATTTTTTAAGACTTAAATTTCCCTAACTTATACCTCTGGAAATTTTTTTAAAATATTATTTTTTAATATTTTCAATGCTATTTATGTTGGCTAAATTTAAAGTAATATTAAATAAAGAGAAAATCCCATCGTCGTCGCCAATGAAGTGTCGAGTAATTAAGGCAATATTACTTACAGTTTTCGAGGGATATCCACGAAATGGAGAAGCTTTTACCATTAGGAAACGTGCTAATCGGTAAACCGGGAACAAAGAGGTCGTCCTTGACCTTGACATATTTCCGGCGCACTTCCGCGCAACTGCGCAGAAAATTCAAATATATTACACTAGGATAGTTTATTTTTAATTAGGGCAGGATTGACAGGCGGTATGTCCTTAACCAGTCAATTAAAAAAAAACTGAATAGGACATTTTTGAATCATAATAAATTGAAAAATGATTGGGCGCTACCATCAATTTTTGCTTAAACTTAGTATAGTACATATCAAGAGAAGAAAGTGACATCACACGAGCGTGAATGTTGTGAACGAGGCGCTAGCCGAGTGAAACAACACGCGAGTGTAAGAAAGTTACTTTTACTTTAAGATTTAATTCATATTTTTTATTATTCAATTTTTTCCATTTTCATCTCAAGAGAAGAAAGTATTTTCTTCTCTAGGGACGAAAATGCTTTCGGTCTATTTCCGACGCTTCTACAAATCATAGCCTACTAGATACCTACATTGTTTGGATGGTTTGCTGTCATTCATTTTCATCGCTAGAGAAGAAAACATTTTCGTCTCTAGAGACAAAAATAAAATTGATAGGGGTGTGAAATATAAAACTTTCTGAAGTGTTATATAGTGCAGATTTGGTTACTTTCGCGTGTGGTCGTAGGAAAAAAAAGTAAATATCTTGGAAACAAAGGAGTTTTGACCTCAGCTTTATAACAACTTTTCTTCTAATTTTTAAAATTCACATCGCTCATTAAAATATTTGCCTTCCTAGCTTTAACATCCTGTACATGTACTGTTTTGTTTTAAGATTTAGCAAAAATGGAACGCCAAATAAATCCTTCAGTGACATAGAAGACCAAAGTCTCACTCCGGAGCTTCGCCAGAGACAAAGTATCACTCCCGAACCGCAAAGGAAGGGCAGTCTGACTCCCGAATATCGATATTTTGAGGAAAGTCTTAAAAATATTGAGGAGAACGCGATTAAAGAGAGAGAGAAATCGCAAGAAAGAATAGGTCAAACTGTCGAAACAGTCGATGAGGATAAAGTACCCATTAAAGAGGTAGGTAATAGTTATTTATCTACAACCATGCGCTAACTCCCAAGTAACATTTTAGGGCATATTGGGAAGTTGGAAGGTTAAGATAACCAATCATACGTCAAAACATACCCCGTTTTCCTTCAGAAAATTACTTTGTAATTTTACAATGTTAAGAACTTTTTTGGTTTAAAACTGGACTAAAGTTACAACAAAAACAAAATTATGATTGTTTTTGTTGTAACTTCCCAACATAGTGGATTAAAGTTACTTATTTTTGACCTACAGTTATTCCTCAAAGTTAGGGTTTTTTTTTTGGAATAAGTTTTAGGACAAAAATTTGTTTTTTTGACCAAATAAGTACAACCTAAAAATATGTTCGAACTTTATGGAAAATTATTCTATTTTATTTAACCATATGGAATATTAAGATTTGATTAGGTTAAAACTTCAGTTTTGTTTTTCTTGATGGGAAGAAAGTAGTTCTGGTAGAAAACAAGAAAACTCCTTTGCGTCACGTGTCCTCTAACAAACTGTCATGATCGGCTGTTTAGATTAATCAATAATCATAACTTTCATGTTCCTTCTCGGTATTTCCAAATTATAAGATATTTCCTTAATAACTATTGCATCTTCAACCTTTGTTTGGATTTTGGCCTATTAGATACCTACCCTCCTATAATAAAAAGGGTTAAGAAAAACCAGATGGAAGCTCAAAATTCAAACAAAGAAAGTAGATGTTTAGGTAAAATTTGGGTTTAAAGAAGAGAGAGCATTCACGTTTTGATCGTCGAAAAGGATACTCTGTGTTAAAGTGCCTACCTAGTAGTGGTGATCCTGACAGTTTTGTGTTTTAACATGCCAAAAGAAACAAACCTTTCACAGCATCAAGCAGTTTTTATACAAAAGTTAAATTAAAAGTGATAGTGGGGACCCAACAAGTCCTAGTGAATCTCTACAAGTGCCGAACACAACCAATGGGAATACACACATCCGCCTTTATGTCAAAAATCAACATGACAACCGAACAATGGGCAGGGGGTGTGCGGGGAACATTTGGCAATGAATTCGAAAAATGGATAAACCGTCCTTGATGCAAAATTAATAAGAAATTTTGGCTTCAACATTGGAAATTTTGTGTTTGAGGGAAAAAAACATGGTTAACACGACTTTTAGGGCACGGTCGCCAAAAAAAGATAAGGCTCCATGTTTATTTTTTTCTTTTTTAACAAGTCTTTATTATTTTTATTGAAAAAAAAAACAACAAAATCTTTATGGAAATGATTTGCTTACACTTGTTTCGTACCCAAATATTAGATTATGATTACAAATTGGAAATAATATTTAATTAGTGTTTTCCCAAAGCATAATTTTCGCGATGTTTTTGTTAAAACTGCATGTTTCGATGGGCGCGTGAATTTTATGGAAGTAAAAGTAAACAATTCAACAAAAAAATTTTCGGCGCATGTCGGTTTCCTCTCATTAATAGTTTAAAATAGTAGTTTAACCCCTATGATTAAGATATAGCTCTGATTTTTCATCACCATTTTTTATTTCCAAAATTGTTGTAGGCCAAGGACATAATTATTACTTTTCTCTTTTTTTATTTTCATTTAAAAATGTTTTCATCTCCTTCTATTCTGACACGTAGAGGGCGCTTCAGTCACAGACAAACAAGAGGGCACTGAGAGGGCATTTTGTACAATAGGACACAAATTAGGTTGAGCATTTATGCAGATGTGTACATGTGTCCCAAAAGTTGGTAAAAAGTGTCCTCTGGGCAAATTCACCTTCAGGAAAAAAAAATTTAATTACCTATTTTATCCCACCAAATTACCTTGGTTTTTGTCCCCACTTTGGTAAAAAGGCGGGAAATTTCCCTCTTTTTTGACCTCCCAGCTTTTCATAAGAAAAAATTACTGGCTTATCTCGGGAATATTTTACCCAATTTTAACCAAAAATGTTACTTGGGCTAGGGCTTAGCACACGCTTTTGCTGGTGGTAAGTACTATACTATCGCACTTAAATGATTGCAAAACTTGCCTACAGCACGCTCTGCAATCATCATTTGCTTTTGGCAAAAACCTACTTACCACACTTATTATGTACGTAATGTGCTTTATAGCTACTTCCGTGGGGTTACTCTTTATCGCACTCATTTGGCTGCGAAAAAGTGTACTCAGTGCAATAAAGTTAACGTTTTGGCTACTTTCATTTAAAAAATTTAAAATACAGATATTTTTGAGGTTTGAAGGAAAAATCTTGTACCTAACACATGCCCTTGCCAAATGCCGTTGCGTGCGGTAAAGTTTCCGCGTTTGTTAGGTAACCTGGGCAGAGACACTTTTTGCATGAGTAGTCTCATGCAAAAACTAGAGTTTCAAAATTCCATTGTCTTTATTTTTTTAATCTTTCACAACGTTGCAAATGCTTATGTATCTGCACTCGTCATCAGGTGAATAGTATAAAATTGGATTTTTTATAGAATGATGAAAAAATCACGGAAGAGGCTGAGCCTTACGATCCAGAAGAGGATTTAGAAATTCCCAACATTTTAGCGAAGAAAATTGACAAAACTGTACCAAAACCGGTGGCGCCTCCTAAACACGCGGAAACATCCAAGGAAAATGGAAGCAGTAATAGTAAAAATGGTAAGAAGGCTCGTCACACTACTTCTCGTTCTAAAGACGATCGCAAGTGGGCCAACAACCAAATATTTATTTTTTAAAACAATACATTTTCCGTTGGAGAATTTTGTCACAAAAAGTCCCAAAACTACCTGTTCCAATGCTCTGGACTTTATACAAAGATAGGAAAAGCGGATTATATCAAAAATTTATTGAACGTAATTCATATTTGTGAGGTTCTGTTTTTAATTGCAAACACCGTGATGACCAAACTTAATTTTCATCATCTTTAGCAACTTAGCACCCCCTTTAACTTGATTATTACCATATAGGAGCTAGAAAAACAGTTGGAGGTATAAAAGTTACAAAATTTTTCATAAGCTTTTAAATAATGCATAATATGGAAATATGTCAAATTTTCACATCAAATTTTTAATTTTATTATATAAGAGAAAAAAACTCGAGAAAAATAATCATTTTATATACCTATGTTAAGAGGGATTGGGAATGTCAACTTAATGGAACTTCTGCAGTGGCGCACCGAGGGGGGGTGGGTTTGTGGTTACCCCCCCCCCCCCCCGAGAAGCCTGGTTACAATTCGCACAAACAGCAGAAATAAAATATATAAACAACAACAATTTTTAAGTGCCATTTTCGCAAAAATTTTCGCCAGCGGCGCATTTTAGCATTTAAAAAAACAAATTAAGGGTAAATAAACAATTTAAATTCCTAAAACCCCATCAATATTTACAATTTTAGTTTAATTTTAAGTCAACATTTTGCATTTTAAGTGTTATTTTTTCAAAAAATTTTGCCTGCGCCGCATTGAATCATGATTTTGACATCAAATTTTAGGTAAATAAACGATTGTAAATTTGGTTAACACCCCCCCTCCCCTCTACATTTGAGCCAAGGTCCGCGCTTTTAAGCACCTGTTTCTTTGTATCAATTGTGGTCACATTTTTACTTTAAATTAAGTTTTTTTATTTATTTATTCTTAAAACCCCCCCATTGTCAGTGTCAAAAAATTGGTCTAATTAAATCTGGAATGAAGCGTACAGCTTATTCCAACTTTTGCCGACCAAATTCAAAATACTTAGGTTGACCAAAACCAAATGTTTTTTAAGACTATTTTGACTTCGTTTATTATTAACTTTAGATTGAGTTTCAATTTACTTCTACTACAAGAAAAAAAATGTCAAAATCTTAATATTTGAAATAGATGATTCCCTCTATCACGTTTTACGATTTGCTCAAATCAGGGAAAATAAAACATGGGAATGGATATCTCAACCGACCAAACTAAAAAATGAAGGATAACTTTGCGATTCACAGTTTCATAGCTAAAAAGGCATAACAGTTGGGGAAACGTTACTTTTTCTATGCTTTGACACAAGGGGTTGACAATGGCTTTTCAAATTGGTGTATTTTGGAGGAGGGGTGTGAGGTTCATGCTATTTACACCGACTTCGCCAAAGCGTTCGATAGGGTCAATCATAAATTGCTTGTAAATGCGTTGAGATTGCGTGGAGTCTCTGTGTTATCGAGAGTTATCTTTGTGGTAGAATCCAGATGGTTTGCCTGGGCAATTCAGTGAGTGAGGCAATTGAGGTAAACTCGGGGTTCCTCAGGGGTCCCATCTGGGTCCTATCTTCTTTAACCTTTTCATAAATAGTATTGGTTCCTCTCTTTAATCTAACTTATTTCTATTGTTTGCTGATGACTGTAAGCTGTTTGCAAAAATTTGCGAAAGAGATGACTGCCTTCGCCTGCAGTAGGACTTGGATAGGTTGGTGGATTGGTGCAACAGGAATGGTATGGCACTCAATGCTTCTAAATGTCACTCAGTTATTTCTTCTCGCCGTAGAACAGTCACTGACTTCACCTACACTATAAATGGTAATCTTCTTGACAATGTTACTAGTGTGAAGGATCTTGGAGTTAACCTGGAGTGCTCACTATTATTTAATAGCCATATTTCCACAATTATATCAAAAGCTCTACAAATGCTTGGATTTATCAAAAGAAACACACGGCACTTCAGAAATATCTCTTCTATCAAAAAATTGTATTGTGCATTGGTTAGAACATATCTGGAGTATGCATCTAGTGTGTGGAATCCACATTACAACATCTACATTAACCAGGTAGAACAAGTTCAACATAAATTTCTAATGTATATTGGCTTCAAACTTAACCTTCCTCGACCATACAACTATTCCCAACTTGAAACTCGACTAAACATCGTTCCACTGGAAACCAGACGCCTAAGAAGAGAAATTTATTATTTTATGACAAACCTTCACTCTTCGGTAATATATGTCTTTATAGTCGTCCTCGGCTGGTAAGAAGAGCTCCTAGAGAGAGATCTCAATTTGTGAATAGTTTAAATAGATGTCTATTGTTAATTATCTTTTTAAATTAAAGGAAACTTTTACACTTTGGAAATACCTATCTTAAACTGTGATTGACTTTTACATTAGTTATTGTTATTTTTATGGCTGTGTGACTAATAATTATGACTGATTGTTTTATTCTGAGTTTATGTCTTTTTAAGTACTATTGTTTTTTTGGTTTTGTTATTACTTTTCTTGACTTTTTGTTTTTATTGTTATTTGTTATTTTTTTAAACCAATTATGATGCTTTAGTTTTAGTTTTTAGTGCAAATGAGTAGTTTCAAAATGGGCTAGCCCATATTATTTTTTCACAGTATATATTAACTGAGATTTTACACATGTATGTGCTACTTGTAGATAAATAAATAAATATTTTATTGTCGCTTTCATGGCAATAATTTTCTTACATTTTTTTAAAATTTGAAGTGATTTACGCTAGCCAATGAGTTTAGAATTAAAAATAAAGACAATATTGATACCTCATCTGTTCTTTGCAGAAAATACTTACTTTTTGTGGAATTTTTATACAATCCGCGAAGCAGGACAACTCTAGAAGGTGAAATGGAGCAATTTACTACATATTTTAGAGAAAAGAGGCCAAGAAATTCGAACTTTCAAAAATAAACAACACAAAAGAACAAGTAAACAAAAAAGTAGGGAATATAAATTTACCTAACCGTTAAGCCTCTCAGATTGCTTCATCCGCTCGTTCAAAATTTGCCACTTTTTCTTTGGTGTTATCCATTCCATTCATGTTCTATTTTCCCTGGCTCAAATACTTTTTTGTGAATTTCGACATAATTTCTATGAGTGTGAAATAATAACTAGAAATTGATTTGTTAGGTAACATTTTCGAGAGTCTAAAGAAAAAGTCAGGAAGAAAAATGGGCAAGACGGAAATCGGCACGTTGGTTGTTAAACTGATGACGCCCGCTTACGTGGAACGCAGGTTCGAGTCCCGGGACCTCTTCAAAGCGCTCGCCAGGCAGATTTCGCATGCGGTTGTAGATAAAGGTATGTCAATCTCACCGGATACTCTGCTAAATCGAGGTTAACCAAAAATCATCTAGAGGTGAAGGTTGGCAAGACATTAAAAATGCCAATTTGTGCATTCATGTTGTCAGCTTGTGCAAAATGGTTGGAAAAGGAGTTCGTGATACCAGAAAGTGCTAGAGGCACAAAATTTAGAATTGGTGGAGGCGGTACAGTTGAAAAACGCCGGATTTCGTTGAAATTTCGTGTGTTGGGGCCATTGGGGATGGAGATAACAAATTTCTAATCAGATTTTGAAAATTCAATATGGCGGATTCAAGATGGACGATTTTCGGTCATGTTTTGGTAACCAATTTTAACTGACTTATCCACATCCGATTGAGTTCAAATTTGGTATGCGTTTATAGTTCCGGTGAAAATACAATAATATGGTATCCTCAGGTACCCACCTCACTCTAACGAGGAAAGTGGAGTGGGAAAAAGATTTAGTTTGTTTGATTTCTATCAAAATTGGCATACAAGGGTTTTTGAGGAGGGGGATTATGAATTTTTGATCAGATTTGAAAATTTCAATATGGCGGATTCAAAATGGACGATTAAGGGTACAAATCTAAAAATTAAGGGTGTTTGTTCAATTTTGGTATGCGTTTATAATTCCGGCGACAATACAATAGTATGGTATTATTAGGTACACACCTCCCTCTAACGAGGGAAGTGGAGGGGAGAAAAGATTTAGTTCAATTTAAATCAAAATTGGCATACAGGGGTTTTTCGGCAATATGGCGGATTCAAAATGGACGATTTATGGTACAAATCTAAAAATGAAAAAATAAATTTTTATTAAAAAAAACTTTTAAAGAGAGAACTACAAAAGAAGAACTAAATTCTTCTTCTATTCGAATGATAAACATAATGCTTTCATCTAAAGAAGCTGAGAACGGGTGAGATTGCCGCGCTTGCCAAGCCTTTGAAAATGTCCTTAGGTTGTAGAGTAATACAACTGTTTCTTAGGTGAATCGTCGATGTGTCCGATATACGATTTCTAAAGTTAACCGTCGCTTTTATTATGGTATAAGAAAGATAAAATATTATTTTCTACTTTTGAGTTCATTTAATAAAAGCTTGTTCTTCGAATGTTTTTTTTGAATAAAATTTTTTAAATTACTACCTACTACTAAAATATGTGCTGATTTTTTCCCTTCAAATCTTATTTTAACACTTTTGCTCTCGAACCAAGCAGAGAAGGCTGGGAAACCCTTTACATACTAACTTCAGACCAATTTTTGTTGCCTCAGTTGAATGTTTCGAAACTTGTAAGAACATTATTCCATTTCCCGCCGTGTATAAACAATTTTACAAATTTTGACAATCTTTTTTATACAGTCTTTGCTTTCTTTTTCAGACGAGAGAGAAATTAAGGAGTACGTAGAAAATTTCTTAAAGAAAAATTCGGAGATAACCTCGAAAACTACTATTTAGCCCAAGGTTAGTATGAATGAAGAAGTGTAAAATAAATTTTCTTTATTTTTGTTCAGAAAAATTTGAGTAAATATGTTTGATCATGAACTAAAAGTAAAAACCCATGTTTCTGTTTTTTTCTTGTGATTGTGGTATGTCTAGGTCGTTAAAAACTGCACGAATTCAATATAATCGAGTCAGTATAGGTGGAGGTTTAATTCAAAATACAAGCTACTAGATACTGGCGACAGACTTTTAAAAAAACAATTAAATCATTGCTGTTAGTTAAAATAAAAATACTAAATATAAGCACAGAGAAACTACCTACTTTCTCTGTGATACAAGCTACCTCCTAGTGACCGAAACTGATATGTTGTAGCTTGTAATTTGTATCTTGCCAATGGAAATCGCGCAAAAAAGTATTTTTATTGTATTGTATTGTGTTTTTAACTGTGCCTTCAATCTAAGGGCGAGTCTCTGAATTCAATAGTTTTTATCCAGAGCTCAGCGATTCTGGGAGTTGTGCGAGTGCCAATAGGGCTGCCTAACAAATTGTGAAAGTCCTTTAAAAATGGTGGGTGTAGGGTAAGCAAAGCGATTTTCCATAAGACAATGAAAATAAGAATTAAAATTTTGGGAAAGTGAAAAAAGATGCATATTAACCAAAGTGACTTTTATCTCTCTCGCACTTGCACAGTGCGGAACTAAACACACAGTTTGGTGTCAATATGGCACCGATCATAGGCCAAAGGAAACTAAAACGAAAATGAGTTAACTGGCTTTTTAGTTAAGAACGGTGTTGGCCAGATCGGCTTGAAGAGAGACAGTTTCGCTATCTGATTCGAGAGAGATGACGTTATCTGTAATTGTGCGACAGAGATAGGTAGAGAGACATTTTCCACGTTTAATTGGGAATTTTGAGTTTATTGTTAAAATTTCAGCAATATGCTTGTTTTCCCCCGATTCACAAAAGGATTACTCTATAAAAAAATCACTTTGCTTAATCTGCGTCTTTTTCCACTTTCCCAAAATTTTCATTTTTATTAGCATTACATCTTATGGAAAATCGCTCTGTGTACCCTACACCTACCATTTTTAAAGGGCCATCACGTGATTAATGCCTGACTTTGACAATTTGTTACTGTCAAACTGTCAGAAAATCCGTGTTTTAGATGTCAATTTGGTTACACTAGTACAAGTAACGCGGGAACCCACAAAAAAGCAGAATTTACAAAAACCGAAACAATTGAACAGAAAATAAAACGTCCGAAACGAAATATGAAGGAAAGTAAAACACCCATAAAATAATGGATAGGAATATAATTTTGTAGAATTTTACTCGATCCTTAAAAGACACGAATATTTATTTATCACCAATAGCAACAGTTTACAACAACAAAAATAAAAAAGAAAAAAATTAATAATTTAATTCTAACAAATGTAAAATCCCTGTACTATAATTTAATCGATAATTTTCCCGAACCTTATATATACAAAAGTATCGACAATAATTGTCTAGAAATGAAAAACACCTGATCGACCCACAAATTGATAGAAAATAATATGCCCGATCCTTAAATGAGCAAAACCACAATCTAGCCGAATCGCTATTGGGCATGCTTCAAATTTAAATTTCTAGAGCGCCGTAGGTCCTGGATTGTGGCATTGACAAGTTTCTCTATTTGGAAGATGACACGGGAATTTTTTTCACAGTTTTTGGCTGTCTAACTGCCTATCAAATTTTGCGATTCATTTTTGTAATGTAGGTCCGATGACAATACAATGTTATGAAGAAATTTGGAGGTAGGGGTGGTTGAATAATGTAAGGGGGGTAAATTAATACAATATCACAACTTACTTCGACTCTTCCCTGCCGTAAGCCTGGCAACGTAGCAATTGAATTCGTGGCTATCGGTTCAAATCATTTTCGGACAGATTGGGGTTCTTAAATTTTGTGGTTAGGCATTATTATGTTTCTAACATTTTGTGTTTCCATAAGAATCGGTTTCGTTTAAATTTAATTCTATGCATATATTTTTTAGCGATTTGATTTTTCCGTCATTTCATTTTCGATAAAAAAAATTTTGCGGAACAATTATTTTTTTTAAATTCTAACAAATCATGTTTCTGTCAAATTTGGTTTCGGGTTTTTTTATAGGGACCCAGTGACGTTAAGTAACGTTGTTGTAATGTTCTGCGATGTTAAAATAACATTTGTAACGTTGAATAAACGTTATATAATGTACACTTCTCTCCACCTAAAACTGGAATAAAGAAGGTAGCTTGTGCAACACTGACTTTTTGACTTTGTCATTTTAGGTTATATTTTTGGTATATATAAACTTTTTATAAGGAGACGGCTTGTTTATTTTTTAGTAATTCAAAATATAAGGCCACTAAAAATCAAAACCACATTTCAAAAAAGCAAAAATGTTTTATTAGGGAAATTTTGGAACGCTTAAAATTTAGACAACTTTGACAGCCACTGTGGTAGTGTTTAACAATTAAAAAGTGTCATTTGTAAAAAAGATGATGATGATGAGATATATGAGAAGAAATAAAAAATTTGGCTTAATTTTACAAAATAAGTGATTTATATGTTGGACCGTGGTAATATCTTATTATTTTTCAATATTAATTGCGCTAAAATTCTGTAAAATTAACCAGAAAAATAACCACAACCACAATTAAATGGATTCGTAGCTTACGGCAGTGGCAGTGGTTAATTACCACAACGGAATGCCGTTTAACTATTGCGCAGACGCAGTAATTACCACAACACTACGAAGTGTCAAATAAGCGTTCGAAAATATCCCTATTATCTAAACAAAAGCTACACAGTAATTGGTCTATTCGACTTGCTGATGATTATGAAAGAAGCAAGGAACTGTCCCTCGAAAGGAAGGCACCGGTTTGACGAAAGTTACTAGTCCAAAACAATTAAAAGGTCAGATTAATCTATATATATATATATATATATATATATATATAAGATCTATCTATATATATATAAAAAAATACTTATTTTTAATACTGCAATGATGTTTTGAAGTCATTGAATTGGCTAAATTTTCAAATAAGTTTGGAGTTTTAGCAATAACTACCCTATATGCTGGAATTCCGGGGAATTATATTAAAACTTGCTAATTTATTTGCGATAGGTCCCGAAACGTTCTCTATTGGATTCGCATCAGGGGTTTTTGCAGGCCAAGGCAAAACTGTAACGGCTGTAAATCGCCCATTAATTCTAAATAGAGCGCCATGCCCTCTAGCCGATATCCAGCTGCCGAGTCCAGCTCCAAACATTTAACGAAAATTTTTTTTCATAGTAAGCGGCGATAAGTCAACAAGAATTAATGGCCACCTTGTCGTTTTTGCTTTTTTTAAAGGTCGCCATTTTGATATATCGGCCGACCAATTTTTTTTAACAATATTGTTGGACTTGATCTTTAGTATATTATTTTTGCAATATGTTAATTTTACTGGAGTATTTTTCAAGGTCATGAAGCTTCAAACTGCATCAAACTCTAAGGATAAAATTTGGCATACATGCCTAATACTTTAAGGGAGATTTGAACTTGTACTGACAAAACCCCGAATTATTACGATTTTTTTATTTATATATTTTAAAAGCTTAGTAAGCTTTAAACCCAAACTTTGGTTGGCCGCCTTCCGTTTGGTCTCATTTTTCTTCATTTGCATATTGATTCCAGGGTCTCCTTCGCTGCGCGGGAAGATTCCCTGCTCTAAAAAATACACTTTAGTTCACAAATAAAGGCATCACTAACCTATCATTTCCCAAACATGTTCATAAATACATACTATCTAAAAGAAGAATGCTCTAACGATATTTTTTGGTTAGTTCAAAGTTTGTATGTAAGGAACGAGGGTGAGGTAAAGAAACCTACTTGCCAGGGTCTACACAGGGTGTCCCAAAAGTTCGAGTCCCCACTAATATCTCCAGTCATTCAGGAAGCGAAGGGCGGCGGCTGCGTTACTTTTTTTACATGAATTACCCTGAGAATAGACCTTGTGCATATAAATGGAAATTTTTTCTGGATTAATAAGTGGAAATCTTAAAAAATCACATGACATGTGTCAAAAATTTCCACGGAAATCGCATATACAGGGTGTCCCAAAAGTCTTAGTCCCCCCTTATATCTCCAAAACCTTTTGCGATATTGTAACAATACATTGGGAACTTCAATAAGAGGCAAAATGGAAATAATCTAGAGGAGCGGTATTGTTGCCCCTTTTTCTGGGGCGGCCTGGGGGCAACATGCTATAAAAAGTTAAATGGAAACACATATCGAGTTGCACCATATTTTAATGGTCTGCTAAAGTGCTCCGTCCTAATATCAATATTATTGACATCTGTCTCTCCTGTCAAAAGTTATTGGGATTAATTTGATATATTAAAAAGTTCCCCCTTAAATCTCCAAAAGCTCTTGAGGTATTATTAAAATACTTTGGAAACTTCATTGAGAGGTGAAATGGAAAAAATCTAGAGGGGCGATATCACCGCCCTTATTTCTGAGGCAGCCTAGGGTCGGCTTACTAAAAAAAAGTTAACCGGTCTTCGTTTCCAGCAATATATCGTTCTTCGTATCGGGTTCTTGGCGGTCGATAAACCAGAATTTGATTTTTATCGTTGTTGGACTTACAGATTTTCTCATCTGCGAAAGCCACCTGCTGCCAAAATTCTTCGTCCCTCAGAGAATAATTCAACGCAAAAATTAATCGAGACTGATTTTTTTTCCTCACTTAGTTTAATTTTTTTTGCCGCAATGTGACACGTTATAGACTCGAACGTTTAATCCTTCTGACTAATGTTGTTATGGATGCTGGAAAATTTCATTCAATTCAAACGGATGATTTTCCAGAAAATTGATTGCTTCTTGCTCTTCCTCTGGGATAGTAACTTTCGTCAAACCGGTGCCTTCCTTTCGGTGGATAGTTCCCTCCTCTTGAAATCGGGTTTTTATGTGTACTATCTTGCTTCTCCCATAATGACCAGCTACTTGCCGAATAGACCAACCACCGTCTAGTTTTGCTAAGATTTGAGCTTTATCAAATTCGGAAAGATGCGGCGGCATTTTTTTAAATTTGGATGAAACTGTGACATTGTCAATTATAAGAAGACAATGCCGTACTATAGAAATTTTAAAAACTAAACAGGCTGCTAACTTCTGCTGTACCAATTTTATGTGGAGAGAAGTGTAACTTTATTACTGGGAATCGCACAAAAATAACAGAAAAAACCAAAAACTGTGCAAAGTCATTAGAGAACCCTAAATTTAATCATTATTTTTAAAATTAAAAATGATCAAAACGTTAAAATAGAAAAATCTTGGGCAAAAAATACGTTTGATTTGGACCATTTTTTAAAATCTAAGTCTACTTATAGTCCAGTCATCAGAGAATTTTAGCTTGCAAAAGGTGGGGTAGTAGCGATTTTGACATTTGTTGTTTAGATTGGACCGCCAAAAAAAAAAAATAGTTTTCGACCTTGGGGGGGGGGGGTGAGCTCATTCTGCCATCTTGGATTTAGTGTGCATAATTTTTTTTTTAAATAACACGAAAACTATAAACTTTAAGACAAAAAGTCTTATTAGGAAGTTGAAGAGGACAAAATTTTCCACTACTTTGATGTACAAATTTTTCTTGTAGCTATTAGCTGTAATGAGTTACAGCTTTACAAAGCCAGATTTTTTCTGCTTTTTTTCTCTTTTTTTATAACTTTTACGTATTTTACTAACATCTATCACACGTTGGCTGTATATAAATTAAATATTATATTATATATATATTATAAGTATATTATATCTTATATATACCTTAATATAATATAATGGCTATATACGGAGTTCGCCATTTAAAAGGGTTCACCTGGATTTTTTTAAAAACTGTTAAGAATTGGAGAAAATGCTGAAACACATCGATTTTGTTTGTAAGGGGGAGACTTTTTTCTTGAAATTTTTAAAGCGCGCATCCCCTTTAAGAGGTAAACTTTACCACTATATTTTGAATAGAGAAAGTGGCTCAAGTGATACCTTGTTTTGAAGGTCTCCTGAATTTCTTGACAATCGGGTAATAATTTCGAAACTCTATCGATTAGTTAGTAGCCAAAAAGTCTTCCCCTTACAAACAAAATCGATGTGTTGCTGCATTTTCTCCAATTCTTTACTTTGAAAAAATCCAGGTGAAACCTTTTAAATGGCCAACTCTGTATAATAACTATATATAATAAACACTCATTTCCGCAGCACCAAGAGGTAGAGTAAACGGCGTGTTTTTTTATTGTGATATCTCCAATAGACCTAATTCACATATAACATTAGCTAAAGCAACGAATATTGATCTCATTATATATATGGATCTTCTACAATGTCTTATTTCATTTTCATCTTCGCTTTCAATAGAAAAATCTTGGCTTCGATTTTCTGAGGCCTGTCCATTACAAAATCCACAAACAATGGAACATTTGAGGCCTGCTTTTCGGCAACCACAAGCTCCGATGCAATCTTTTTTGCAATTTCATAAAATTACTTTTGATAAAGTGTCCATCATTTCAATTGGAACCACTCGACTCAGGCTTTGTTTCCAGCCCCAATCTTCTGGGTTTTTTTTGTTACCGCTCCATTTTTGGATTTGATGGTATTTGGTGGTTCGCAACGAATGGCAGTGGGCAGCATCTTTTGTAGGTGGAAACGATGCAAGGTTGACAAACCGTTGGTATCGGACTTTCCCTAAGATGTCAGAAATATCACCACCATAGAGTACTACAAGGAATCGTTCGCCATCAGCTTCTGCAACTTCGCCAGGATGGGTTGTTAAAATCTTTAATATCAGCAAGACTTAATTTTTTTTTACGAGTGGTAAAACTGTTGTTTTTCCCTGATCAAAGATCGCCGAAGTTGTGTCTCTGCTAGATTTTTCTGCTTTAAGCTAATTGGTGAATACATTTCCTCTGATATCTTTCCTTTCTCGATTCAAGAAGATTGACCGCTGCTGAATTGATGGACTGATATTCCAGACGAGAGCAAATCTCAGTAGGGAATGTTTTCTTGACGACCAGAAAGCTCATGACCAACATGTGATGCGTTCATCATTTAAGACACGTAGAGCGTCTGCGCCTTGTTTGTTATCTAATTTTCTGAGTACTTTTATGATGAGCTTCTAATGTAGAAGGCTTTGACAACTGCTGGCTGCTGGCAGTTTTTGGTTTACGTTTTTACGTCCGGAAATGAGTATTCTGGAGGGTCTATGTTTAAAATATTATGTACCTATATATAATTATCAATATTTTATATTATATATCAAAACATGTAAACTAGATATTATATTATTATATATTAGTAATATAATTGTCAAAAACAACAAAAATGTTTGCAAAACCTTAAAAAACCTCAACTTTTTTTTTCAAAAATCTTGTAAAGCTGTAGCTCATTACAGCTAACAGCTACAAAAAAAAATTTTACATCGAAGTTGTAGGAAATTTTATCCTCTTTAACTTCCTGATAAGACTTTTCGTCCTAAAGTTTATAGTTTTCGTGTTATTTAAAAAAATTCAAATTTATGCACACTAAATCCAAGATGGCAGAACGAGCTAACCCCCCCCCCCCCAAGGTCGAAAACTCAAATTTTTTTTTAGGCGCCCAATCTGAACGACATGTAAAAATCCCTACTACCCCACCTTTTGCAAGCTGATGGCCATTTTTAATCTCTAATGATTGGATTATTATACCCTTAAAATGAGTTTACAGACTCGCCCTAAGTGTGAAAAATGATGAGAAAAAAGTTGTTCACCTTTTACTACTTTTCCCGGTTTTTCCTTTCTGTAATTTTCCCAATCGGATTGACATAGTGAACTTTCTCGAGTTGTAAACTTAATTATTGCAAAATATGTAACTATTTAATTTTAATAAGATTTTTTATAGTTTTTTATTGGGTAGAAAAGTAAATTTGATCCATGCATCACGTTTTTATAGCATTTTATTTTTGTTTATTTAAAAATTATTTTGGTCTTTTCGCGTGCCAGTGGTTTTTGTATTAAAATCTATTGTTCCTGTAAAATATTTCGGGATATTTTTGTTGTTTAAAATTAATGAAACCTTGTTTTTTTTTAAAATTGAGTTTTTTATATGTATAGTTATAACGAGCTGTCTTTTTATAGGACAGAATTTTACATAATAGTAAAAATATTATTTATAATAAATAATCAAGGGTGAGATAAAATAGTAGGTGAATAAAATTAATATGTTAGCATTTAATATAACCGATGTTGTTTTTTTAAATTACATTTAAGTGGCGTCATCATGAGCATCCAAAAATATACTTTTTTTGAAAACCTGTGAAGTACTTCTCTTTTGGTTTTGAAGATATTAAGGCGGCTCGAACTTTTACGACGCCCTGTAGAAAAAAAACGAAATATTTTTTTATTGATTCAAGAATTTCATTACATTTAAACAGATGGTTTAGATTTATAGTATAAAAACTTATTTTATGAAACTACCCTCTTAGCAAGTGGCAAGCACATGTCTGACTTCTGGTCAAATTAGGGGGACAAAACCCTAATAAATCTTTTGATGTTTTGCTACCATTTTATGACATCCAATTTTATCTTAAGTAGTATTGTGATTGGTTTTTGTGTTAAGACTTTTTCAATGGAAGGCAAATCAGTTTGTGAATAAACGAAAAATTTGGTTTGTTGTTTGCCTCTTGCATTTAAAAAATGTCCTTTAAAGGCGCATTTACACAGACAAACTTTCCTTTGATGTTGAAATGCCGACAAACATTTACACGAGCCTCTTGAGCAAAATGTTCAAAAAAAAGTTCGAGCAAAATCTCGTACAAAAAGACTGGAGAGAATGTTAAGCAAAATTTGTTTGAAGAAATGTTGGTATAAAAATTTCTTACAAATTTAAATTTTATAGTTTTATGGGAATTCATTGAACTTAACTGAAAATAGAAAGACTAAGTTTTAAAACAAGGTATTTTTAATTAAGTGCTTTCCGACGGAAAAACGATTTGATGTCGAAATTCATATTTTACCTCATAAGCAACTTCGATTGACCTGATTTTTATAGGGGATATGCCAGTATAGTTGTAACTTTTTTGGGGTTGTAAAAAAAACGAGAATAAAAAAATAATAATTGGCACTTATTTATTGCTGTTGCCTGTAAAATGTATTGATAAAAATTTACGTTTAAAAGAATATCTCTTTATTTTACTTCTTAGTTTAAAACACAATACAATAATAATTAAGTCAAATTAAAAAACCTTTATACATTTTATTAAATCTCAAATATATTAACAAAAGCACGTTCGGTCTAAATAATACCCGTTTATTACCCACTTTTACAACCCTACGATCCCGACCCTTGTCTAAAAAAATATAATTTAGCAGTAATAGACTAGACTTCTGAATCGGAATGTTGCTCCTTTGCATATTGTTTGTTCAGTGTCAGTAATCGACCTTCATTATTACATTAAATTGACAGTAAATATCTATCTTCAGCATTTTCATGAACCTTTTGCTTTTTTAAGCAACCGTTGTACTAACTAGGTAAATCTGTTGTGAGAAATTAATAGAATAAATATAATATAATCAAAGCTAAGGGTAAAGTAAAGTTACAAAAATATGTTTAAAAAAAAATCCTCTCCCGACCACTCCTCATAGCTTGAGGCGCAGATTACCGCTTAAAAGTGCAATTTTTGAGTTTTTTGCCGATTTGAAAAACTCAAAATTTTTTTAGAAAAGAAAAATTTTCCTGGGTTGTTTTTTGAATTTAAGAAAAAACCCTTGGAAATAAAAAAACTCGGAAGAAAATCCCAAAAAAAACCCCGGGCAAAAAAATCCGGGAAAAACCCTAAGAAAAAAATATTATAAGTAACCCTAATCCATGTGACAAAACTGATAGCCAAGAATAATGTTTCGCTTGCCGTCGGCTTTTTTTCACAAAAATTTAAAATAAAAGTTGATTGAACTTGACTGAAAATAGAAACTTAACTGAAAATAGAAAGACTAAGTTTTAAAACAAGGTATTTTTAATTAAGTGCTTTCCGACGGAAAAACGATTTGATGTCGAAATTCATATTTTACCTCATAAGCAACTTCGATTGACCTGATTTTTATAGGGGATATGCCAGTATAGTTGTAACTTTTTTGGGGTTGTAAAAAAAACGAGAATAAAAAAATAACAATTGGCACTTATTTATTGCTGTTGCCTGTAAAATGTATTGATAAAAATTTACGTTTAAAAGAATATCTCTTTATTTTACTTCTTAGTTTAAAACACAATACAATAATAATTAAGTCAAATTAAAAAACCTTTATACATTTTATTAAATCTCAAATATATTAACAAAAGCACGTTCGGTCTAAATAATACCCGTTTATTACCCACTTTTACAACCCTACGATCCCGACCCTTGTCTAAAAAAATATAATTTAGCAGTAATAGACTAGACTTCTGAATCGGAATGTTGCTCCTTTGCATATTGTTTGTTCAGTGTCAGTAATCGACCTTCATTATTACATTAAATTGACAGTAAATATCTATCTTCAGCATTTTCATGAACCTTTTGCTTTTTTAAGCAACCGTTGTACTAACTAGGTAAATCTGTTGTGAGAAATTAATAGAATAAATATAATATAATCAAAGCTAAGGGTAAAGTAAAGTTACAAAAATATGTTTAAAAAAAAATCCTCTCCCGACCACTCCTCATAGCTTGAGGCGCAGATTACCGCTTAAAAGTGCAATTTTTGAGTTTTTTGCCGATTTGAAAAACTCAAAATTTTTTTAGAAAAGAAAAATTTTCCTGGGTTGTTTTTTGAATTTAAGAAAAAACCCTTGGAAATAAAAAAACTCGGAAGAAAATCCCAAAAAAAACCCCGGGCAAAAAAATCCGGGAAAAACCCTAAGAAAAAAATATTATAAGTAACCCTAATCCATGTGACAAAACTGATAGCCAAGAATAATGTTTCGCTTGCCGTCGGCTTTTTTTCACAAAAATTTAAAATAAAAGTTGGTGTTTCATTTTTTTAAAGAATTGAGATCGGTGATCACTGATGTGAAATTTTATTTATTCTCATCTTTAAAAACATGTTTCCAAAACAGATAGCAATAATTTGCTCAAAAATTTACCCGAACAAAATGTTCAAAGAAAAGCTCACAAAAATGTTCACGCAAAAAATTTTAGATCTTTTGCACGAGCTTTTGTTTGAGCATGTTCGTCTGTGTAATTGCGCCTTTAGAAATTTTTTCTTTTTTGATACTCTTATTTATTCAAATTTAAGAGGCCCTGAGGGATTATACATATACAGCGTGTTTCAAAATTCAGTATCAAGATTTTAAACAGAGTTTTAAACATTGACCCCTAAAAAATATCTCCCTGTGGTTACAATCACTCGACACGCCAGATGATGTGCCCTAAAACGTAAAACCTATGTTTCAAATTCTAAAGGAGGGGCTAAAGGCGCAATTACACAGACGAACATGCTCAAATAAAAGCTCGTGCAAAAGATCTAAAATTTTTTGCGTGAACATTTTTGTGATCTTTTCTTTGAACATTTTGTTCGGGTAAATTTTTGAGCAAATTATTGCTATCTATTTTAGAAACATATTTTTAAAGATGAGAATAAATAAAGTGATCTCAATTCTGTAAAAGAATGGAACACCAACTTTTATTTAAAATTTTTGTGAAAAAAAGCCGACGGCAAGCGAAACATTATTATTGGCTCTACTATCAGTTTTGTCACATGGATTACGGTTACTTATAATATTTTTTTCTTAGGGTTTTTCTCGGATTTTTTTGCCCGGGGTTTTTTTGGGATTTTCTTGCGAGTTTTTTTTTTATTTCCACGGGTTTTTTTCCTAAAGTCAAAAAAAACTTTTCTTTTCCAAAAAAAATTTGAGTTTTTCAAATATCGGCAAAAAACTCAAAAATTGCACTTTTAAGCGGTAATCCGCGCTTCACGACTATGAGGAGTGGTGGGGAGGGGGATCTTTTTTAAACATATTTTTTACCTTTAGCTTTTATTGTTGTTTTTTAATTCCTCACACCAGATTTACCTAGTTAGTTTAAGGTCCCAAGGGTTGCTTAAAAAAGCAAAAGGTTCATGAAAATGCTGAAGATATAGATATTTACGGTCAATTTAATGTAATAATCAAGGTCAATTACTGACACTGCACCAACAATATGCAAAGGGCAACATTGCGATTCAAAAGTGTGGCCGGCCTACTACCTGCGAAATCCAAAACGCGGGATGATAGATCGGCGACACAGTCTACTAAATTACTGCTAAATTATATTTTTTAGATAAGGGTCGGGTTGGTAGGGCTGTAAAATTGGGTAATAAACGGGTATTATTTAAACCGAACGTGCTTTTGTTCATATATCTGAGATTTAATAAAATGTATATAGGTTTTTTAATTTGACTTAATTATTATTGTAAGAGACTAAACTAGGAAGTAAAATAAAGGGATATTCTTCTAAACGTAAATTTTTATCATTATATTTTACAGGCAACAACAATAAATAAGTGCCAATTATTATTTATTTATTCTCGTTTTTTTTACAACTCCAAAAAAGTTACAAGTATACTGGCATATCCCCTATAAAAATCAGATCAATCGAAGTTGCTTATGAGGTAAAATGTAAATTTCGGCATCAAATCGATTTTCCGTCGGAAAGCACTTAATTAAAAATACCTTATTTCAAAACTTTGTTTTTCTATTTTCAGTTAAGTTCAATGAATTCCGATAACAATATATATTTTGAATTTGTAAAGAAATTTTTATACCCCCAATTTGCAAAATTTGCTCAACATTCTCTCCAAAATTTACGTGTGTTTTTTTTGTTACGAACATTTCTTTGAACATTTTGCTCAAGAGGCTCGTGTAAATGTTTGTCGGCATTTCCACATCAAAGGAAAGTTTGTCTGTGTAAATGCGCCAGGAGTTTATTTGATAGTGCTAGTAAAAAAACGAAATGTGAATATTACCACAAAAAATTGGTTTTGGCTGCAATATTACTTTCCATAAAGGCGCATTTACACAGACAAACTTTTCTTTGATGTTGAAATGCCGACAAACATTTACACGAGCCTCTTGAGCAAAATGTTCAAAAAAAAGTTCGCGCAAAATCTCGTACAAAAAGACTCACGGAAATTTTGGAGAGAATGTTGAGCAAAATTTGTTTGAAGAAATGTTGGTAATAAAAATTTCTTACAAATTTAAATTTTATAGTTTATGGGAATTCATTGAACTTAACTGAAAATAGAAAGACTAAGTTTTAAAACAAGGTATTTTTAATTAAGTGCTTTCCGACGGAAAAACGATTTGATGTCGAAATTCACATTTTACCTCATAAGCAACTTCGATTGATCTGATTTTTATAGGGGATATGCCAGTATACTTGTAACTTTTTTGGGGTTGTAAAAAAAACGAGAATCAAAAAAAATCAAAATTGGCACCTATTTATTGCTGTTGCTGGATTAGGAAAAGGTAAAAACCGTAGACTAGTGAGAGGGAGTTTTGGTCAAATGAACATTGACACACAAAATTACAGCAGTGTTTGACAGCGCTGCGTTCCGACTGTCTAAACCTCCCTATCCCCCCCCAGGGAACAACTAACTACTCTCCAGAACAGTTCTCTAAAAATATCCACCTGCATTCTAAAAAGTAATTACTTCGAAGACATTTCCGTTTTCTTTTTATAATGAAAGAAAACCAAAAAAGTTAAAGAAAAGAATTAAATGTTATTACCTCCATCATTAACTATTTTAACATTGCATATGACAAAACTGATAGCCAATAATAATGTTTCGCTTGCCGTCGCCTTTTTTTCACAAAAGTTTAAAATAAAAGTTGGTGTTCCATTTTTTTAAAGAATTGAGATCACTGATCAATGATGTAAAGGCGCAATTACACAGACGAACATGCTCAAATAAAAGCTCGTGCAAAAGATCTGAAATTTTTTGCGCGAACATTTTTGTGAGCTTTTCATTGAACATTTTGTTCGGGTAAATTTTTGAGCAAGTTATTGCTATCTATTTTGGAAAAATATTTTTAAAGATGAGAATAAATATAATTTTACATCATTGATCAGTGATCTCAATTCTTTAAAAAAATGGAACACCAACTTTTATTTTAAACTTTTGTGAAAAAAAGGCGACGGCAAGCGAAACATTATTATTGTCTATCAGTTTTGTCATATGCAATGTTAAAATAGTTAATGATGGAGTAACATTTAATTATTTTCTTTAACTTTTTTGGTTTTCTTTCATTATAAAAAGAAAACGGAAATGTCTTCGAAGTAATTACTTTTTAAAATGCAGGTGGATATTTTTAGAGAACTGTTCTGGAGAGTAGTTAGTTGTTCCCTGGGGGGGGGGGGGATAGGGAGGTTTAGACAGTCGGAACGCAGCGCTGTCAAACACTGCTGTAATTTTGTGTGTCAATGTTCATTTGACCAAAACTCCCTCTCACTAGTCTACGGTTTTTACCTTCTCCTAACCCAACAACAGCAATAAATAAGTGCCAATTTTTATTTTCTTTGATTCTCGTTTTTTTTACAACTCTATAAAAATCAGATCAATCGAAGTTGCTTATGAGGTAAAACGTGAATTTCGACATCAAATCGTTTTTCCGTCGGAAAGCACTTAATTAAAAATACCTTGTTTTAAAACTTAGTCTTTCTATTTTCAGTGAAGTTCAATGAATTCCCATAAAACTATAAAATTTAAATTTGTAAGAAATTTTTATTACCAACATTTCTTCAAACAAATTTTGCTCAAGAGGCTCGTGTAAATGTTTGTCGGCATTTCAACATCAAAGGAAAGTTTGTCTGTGTAAATGCGCCTTAAAATTATGTTTATTCTCATCTTTAAAAATATTTTTCCAAAATAGATAGCAATAACTTGCTCAAAAATTTACCCGAACAAAATGTTCAAAGAAAAGCTCATAAAAATGTTCGCGCAAAAAATTTCAGATCTTTTGCACGAGCTTTTATTTGAGCATGTTCGTCTGTGTAATTGCGCCTTAAGAGTTTATGCAACTAAATAAAAATTAAGAGGCCCATCATAAGTGCCCCAACTAAATAAAAATTAAGAGGCCCATCATAAGTGCCCCAAAAAGTAATTTGGTATACCGGGGACCCTTGAAAAGTACCAAAAACTTATTAGTAAAATATTAATTGGTTTTTGTTTTTTTGTAATTTTATCAAATAAAAAGAAAATTACGGGGCTAGTCTACGTAATCAATCAGAATTTTATTTCATACTAGTACTTTCATACTAGTCTTAAGTGTCCCCGTTATAAAAACTGACTTATTTAGTCACATAAAATCTTCTCGCCAGCAATATTGCCACAAGAACAACCCCGTAATAAAAATCTTATGATGCGTAACTAATAGTATTTATTAGTTTTTGACATTTTCTCTCGCTTTTTTTTCCTATTTTGTAACATATTAATAGGTTTTAGTACTTCTTGCGTGTCCCCGGTATACAAACTGACACTGTTAATTTTTATTTAGTAACATATAAGCTCATCTGACCACCAATATTGCTACAAGAAACCTTTTTTAGTGCAAATATTGAAATTCTGATTGATTTATTACAATACCCTCGTAATATTATATAAATCTTATGGTGTACCACATATAAATATTATTTTTCATTAAATTTTGATATTTTATCTATATTTTGTACCATACAAAAAAGAAAAACAAATGAATACTTTACTGATAACTTTTTGGTACTTCTCAAGGCACTCCGGTATACCAAATAACTTTTTGGTGCATCAGTTATAGCCCTCTTAATTTTTATTTAGTTGTGGAAAGCAATATTGCAGCAAAAAAGCAAATTTTTTGTGCTAATATTCACATTTGGTTTATTAAATAAAGGACCTCAACGTCTACAACATACCAAAGTTTGGTTCAATTCTTGTGCCAACCAAAGTCCCATGTTAAGTGTGCCTCTTCCTTTCTCAAAAACTGCAAGAGATATATAACGAAAAAAACTTGTTTTTAGAAAATACGCTCTTAAAATCTTGATACTAAAATTTCTGCATTTTTATATACTGGGGCGGCCTATTAATAGGGAATTATCGAAACGCAGTTAGGTTCCGGCGCTAATAAGGCCAGGCACTATTTTGACGCTGTTGACAGATACGCATGCGCAAGAACGACCACATTTAGTGCCGACACTAATAAGGTTAGGGTAAGAAAGTAAAAACAAAAGTGGAATGATAATATCCTGTAAATAAAATGACCGCTACATGTACTTGACATTTGTGAGCCTAAATAAGTTGGTATTGACAAAATTCCCCTAACTCTGAGGCTAATAATAAAAAGGGTTATCGCACATCACTTATGGAAGGCAAAAAACTAGTCATTCCGGTTGTATAACAGCACTGAAGAAATCAAAACACTATATTTTTAGCAAAAACACGCAAAAAAAACGAAAACACTTTATTTTGACTAAAAAAACAGCGGAGTAACATTCTAGTATTTTTTGTTTTCGTTCAAACAAGTGTGTGGCTAATAAAAAAAGCAGGCAAATATATATCATGTTTACAGGGGGACTTGAAACCCATCTAAAATCTAAAAATGATATAACTCTACTTTTTCTATTAACAAAAATTAAAAAAAAAATTTTTTAATATATTATGAAAAATCATGGTAAAAAATACCAATTACTAATTGTGGAAAAGACACACCAAAAACAAAAAAGAATGTCAAATCGATTCGATTGATGTGACTACGTTCTTTTAGGCTCATAACTGTTTTGTGAAATTTCTCAGGGAATATTATCATTCCACTTTTGTTTTTACTTTCGTGGGTTAGGGCCTGCCCTTATTTGTGGAGGAATTATACTTTCGGAAATTTTTTGTGTTGTGACGGCCAAAAAAGTAAAAATTAGGAACAAAGTAGTTATTTTTTCATTAAATCGGGTGACATGGCGGAAGAAAATGAAAAAGCAATGCTCAAAGACTTCGTTTTACCGATGATGATGATGAATTAGGAGAGCCTCCCGACAAATCTGCTTGTGTTATCCTCATGTGCAACCAGAGGCTAAGTATTTCAAAAATAGGCAGCATATATTTACAGATTCGACACGCGCCGTGCATGACGTCACGCTGGAAGTATTTTTTGATTTCACTGATTCTTCGGTCGTATTTTTGTAATTATGATGTTCAGAACTATCATGGAGTTTAACTAAGTACTCTAATTTTCGTTTATAATAGTGAAATATCAATTGAAAGACCAAAATGCTGGGTTGTGCCGTGGCTACGTGCAAAAATACGAATCGCTATACCAAAGATACAGGGATCAAATATTATTTATATATTTCTGTATACTTACTTACAGTTTAATATACGTACCCAATTCCTGAATAAAGTTTGGTATTAATATAATTATTATTAGTGTATATTATTTTTAACGTTTCTCTTCAACTCCATAAGGCGTATTTACACAGACAAACTTTCCTTTGATGTTGAAATGCCGACAAACATTTACACGAGCCTCTTGAGCAAAATGTTCAAAGAAATGTTCGAGCAAAATCTCGTACAAAAAAACACACGTAAATTTTGGAGAGAATGTTGAGCAAAATTTAATTGAAGAATTGGGGGTATAAAAATTTCTTTACAAATTTAAATTTTATAGTTTTATGGGAATTCATTGAACTTAACTGAAAATAGAGAGACTAAGTTTTAAAACAAGGTATTTTAATTAAGTGCTTTCCGACGGAAAAACGATATGATGTCGAAATTCACGTTTTACCTCATAAGCAACTTCGATTGATTTGATTTTTATAGGGGATATGCCAGTATACCATAATTGGCACTTATTTGTTGCTGATGCTGGGTTAGGAGAAGGTAAAAACCGTAGACTAGTGAGAGGGGGTTTTGGTCAAATGAACATTGACACACAAAATTACATGACAACAAACAAGGGTCAACGCAGTTTTTTTATGAAAGTTTAAGAACAAATCTTTCCATAAAGAAAGGGCTCTCCGACGCAAAACAAAGAAATTCGTTTTATTTTATTGACGCGTAGAACTTGCGTTTCCAATTTTTTAAATATTGAAATTTTTGGCGATTTTTACAAGCTTTTGTTTATGTATGTTTGTATGTTCGGCTCAAATCTTGCAAGTCAAATTTGGTATTCAATTTCAGTTTTCGGTGTGTATTTATAGTTGCGGTGACAATAAAATAATATGGTATTATTAGGCACCCCCTTCCGCTAATGAGGCAAGTAGAGGAAGAAAAAGATTTATTTTGTTCGATTTCAATCAAAATTGGCATACAGGGATTTTTAGGGAAGATAATTGTCGAAAGGATGGATTTATGATCTAAAAATTAAAAAATTATTTTAAATAAAAAGAAGCTTTTATAAAATATAAAGTGCACTAAAAAGTAGAAAATAAATTTTAGCATTCTCATATCATAATAATAAAAGCGACGGGCGCAAACTAAAACTAAAAATATCCATCCATATATCAGAGAAACGTAGAGTAGTTTGGATCGAGTTGGGTTGGATTTACTTCACAAAAAATTGAACTTACAATACCAGATAAAAAATTCCTTATATTTACACGTCGTAGTTGTGGTGAGAGTATTTTTTGTACTCATGGTATTTATTGTCTTTTTGATACGTTAGTTATAAACGCCTTACCACTCACATCTCTTTACATTACTTCCTAGTTTAGTCTTTTACAATAATAATAAAGTCAAATGAAAAAACCTATTTACATTTTATTAAATCTCAAGTATATGAACAAAAGCACGTTCGATTTAAATAATACCTGTTTATTACCACTTTTACAACCCTCCGATCCCGACCCTTGTCTAAAAAATATAATTTAGCAGTAATAGACTAGATTTTTGAATCGGAATGTTGCCCCTTTGCATATTGTTTGTTCAGTGTCAGTAATCGACCTTGATTATTACATTAAATTGACAGTAAATATCTATCTTCAGCATTTTCATAAACCTTTTGCTTTTTTAAGCAACCCTTGGGGCCTTAAACTAAGTAGGTAAATCTGATGTGAGGAATTAAAAAAAAACAATCAAAGCGAAGGTTAAAGTAAAGTTACAAAAATATGTTTTAAAAAAAATCCCCTCCCCACCACTCCTCATAGTCGTGAGGCGCGGATTACCGCTTAAAAGTGCAATTTTTGAGTTTTTGCCGATATTTGAAAAATTCAAAAATTTTTTGGAAAAGAAAAATTTTCCTGGGTTGTTTTTCGAATTTAGGAAAAGACCCTTGTAAATAAAAAAACTCGCAAGAAAGTCTCAAAAAAAACCCCGGGCAAAAAATCCGGGAAAAAAACCCTAAGAAAAAAATATTACAAGTAACCCTAATCCATGTGACAAAACTGATAGCCAATAATAATGTTTCCGTTGGCTTTTTTTCACAAAAATTTAAAATAAAAGTTGGTGTTCCATTTTTTTAAAGAATTGAGATCACTGATCACTGATGTGAAATTTTATTTATTCTCATCTTTAAAAATATGTTTCCAAAACAGATAGCAATAATTTGCTCAAAAATTTACCCGAACAAAATGTTTAAAGAAAAGCTCACAAAAATGTTCGCGCAAAAATTTTTAGATCTTTTGCACGAGCTTTTATTTGAGCATGTTTGTGTGTGTAATTGCGCCTATATAGGTATCTAAAGGCGCAATTACACAGACGAACATGCTCAAATAAAAGCTCGTGCAAAAGATCTGAAATTTTTTGCGCGAACATTTTTGTGAGCTTTTCTTTGAACATTTTGTTCGGGTAAATTTTTGAGCAAGTTATTGCTATCTATTTTGGAAACATATTTTTAAAGATGAGAATAAATATAATTTTACATCAGTGATCAGTGATCTCAATTCTTTAAAAAAATGGAACACCAACTTTTATTTTAAACGTTTGTGAAAAAAAGGCGACAGCAAGCGAAACATTATTATTGTCTATCAGTTTTGACATATGCAATGTGAAAATAGTTAATGATGGAGGTAATAACATTTAATTCTTTTCTCTAACTTTTTTGGTTTTCTTTCATTACAAAAAGAAAACGGAAATGTCTTCGAAGTAATTACTTTTTAAAATGCAGGTGGATATTTTTAGAGAACTGTTCTGGAGAGTAGTTAGTTGTTCCCTGGGGGGGGGGATAGGGAGGTTTAGACAGTCGGAACGCAGCGCTGTCAAACACTACTGTAATTTTGTGTGTCAATGTTCATTTGACCAAAACCCCCTCTCACTAGTCTACGGTTTTTACCTTCTCCTAACCCAGCAACACCAATAAATAAGTGAATAAGTAAAACGTGAATTTCGACGTCAAATCGTTTCTCCGTCGGAAAGCACTTAATTAAAAATACCTTGTTTTAAAACTTAGTCTTTCTATTTTCAGTTAAGTTCAATGAATTCCCATAAAACTATAAAATTTAAATTTGTAAGAAATTTTTATTACCAACATTTCTTCAAACAAATTTTGCTCAACATTCTCTCCAAAATTTAAGTGTGTTTTTGTGTACGCGATTTTGCTCGAACATTTCTTTGAACATTTTGCTCAAGAGGCTCGTGTAAATGTTTGTCGGCATTTCAACATCAAAGGAAAGTTTGTCTGTGTAAATGCGCCTTAATAGAAAGTATCTTTATCGTATTTTATTTTTATTTACCTAGATACTGTCTTTATCTGTTTAAAAACGAGTAAATACAGGCTGAGTTGAGGCATTTTTTCAACAGCATCTAGAAATCGAATAGAAAAACAATATTTCAGCTTCTTTTTAAGTCAAAACTCAGTAATAGGTAATTAAAGCTGTGCAAAAATGAAAAATGTCATAATTCACACAGTGGCGCACCCAGGAAGTGACTTCGGGGGGGGTGAGGATAAATAATAAAAAACACTTAATTTGAAGTAAAAATGTGACAATAACCAGGATTCTCGGGGGGGGGGGTTTAACCCCCCCCCCCTCGGTGAGCCACTGATTCACAGTAGTCTTCCTGTTTTGTTTTGAGTATTGATAAATCTGGAAATATTGGTTTAGTCTAATCTCTAGTTCTTTGATCTTTCAAATAATATTTTTAAATCCAATAATTCTAATCATACTTAAAAGATCTGATTTTACTCAACAAAGTAAGCATGATTTTTCTTGTAAATTAATCCCTGCCTTACGTGAGATTTTAACTGATAAATTCATTAAAAATATGTATATAGTGTACTAAAAGATGTCATTTTATCACATATTACATTTGCAAAATTCAAGTGGTTACAAAATATTCTATATTTCCAAATAAAAGATCATATAAAGCTTGATATTGAAGATTTCAAATTATGATTCCAACATGACGTCATATTGTGCGAGAGCGATAGCAAGAGCCAGCGCGCTGGCATACGTATTGAAAACATTGTCTTCTTTTTCTCGCATGTTTTCTGTTCCGACAAAGAGCGTGATATATGAAAGAGCAAGATACTAATTGATTCGTTTTTACAAAATAAATTGCCTTATCCTTAGTAAGCTTATGAATGACTAAAAATAATTCCGTTCTGTTAAATATTTTATGGTTTTTAAATTTAAAACCAACAATATGAACAATTAGTTTTGTTTTTATGGAGGCGCCTATTTTTTTCAGTAAAGCAATAAACCTTTAGGAATTTTAAGTTTTCCATTCTTTTGAATGAAATAATTTCATATAACTGTGAGATTCTATAGTAACGAAAATAAAAATTAAAAATCGCGGTTGGCTCTGGCATGGTTTGGACCAGGCCAAAGGCGAAAAATCTATTGCGCATGCACTAACAAAGCCATGCCAGATAATACAAAAAATACGAATGTTGCCCCATGTACCATGAAAAATAAATTGAAAGGATTTTTAAATTTACTTCAACCAGTCGCGTAGCCATAAATCGAATCTGGGGGGGTTTCATCATTTAATAAAAATCAACTACCTACCTATGGAAAGTTTTTAAAAATTAGGTAGGTGCCTATTGCTTGAGCTCTTTTACTGAAGGGAGGTAAGTATAGGTAACAAAAATACTTATTTTTTAAAAGCAAGTCTCATCTAGTCTCCTTTGCAGATTTTTTTCAGAATTAACCATTAAATGCGCTGCAGACATCACACCAAACATACGTCGCAAACCGAAGTAAAAGGTGAAAAAAGTGGGGGAGCTATCGCTCTCCCTGGGGCATTTGATTATGATTAATTTCTTATACAGGGTGTCTGAATTGCCATGGGACACTATTACTATATAACTATGAAAACTACAAGGTTGGGTAAATTAGACAAAATTTGTATACCAAATTGAAGAATGTCAAAAATACAAAAAAAAGTTCCTTTACCAATTTTTTGTAAAAATTATACTTTTTTTGATATTTGATAAAATAGTTTTCAGCAATTTTTCGTAAGCCACCCGTAGCTCGGGATAGAACATATTTTTTTTTAATTTGAAACCAGATTTTTCAATGTTCCCCAAAAACTGCACATTTTGTCTAATTTGACCAACCTTGTAGTTTTTATAGTTACCGAGATAGCAGTAGTGGCCTTTGGCAATTAAGACACCCTGTAGATTGGGTTTTTATTTTCTGGAAGGAGGGGGTTCAACTCCCAAAAACCCCCCAAACCCCCCCCCCCCCTAGCTACGCCACTAGTATATCAAAGAACATATATGGTTTGAAAACGAATCCTTTCTCAGTGCACACGAGCGAGACATTTATTAGCGAGCATATTAGCGATCCTGGTTTGAACCAAAGTAGGGGAAATCTTGCTGTCAATAATCAGCTTTAATTGACAGCCCATTGTTGTTTGGGGTTAGATTTTTTTAACCGAGTTTTGTGTGAAACAAAATAGGTAGGTAATGTAAAACGTACTGCTTGATATTGTTTTTTATATTTTTTTTGTTAATGGCTTGTTTTAGGAATATCATAAGGGATATAGCATTTGTTTGGCCTGTTTATAAACTCATATTTTTAAGGCAGTTTATGTTAATTTGTGGGATTGGACTGTCTGTTGGACTAGGTTAGATTTATGAACCGCTGGACAGATATTTGAAACACGGCTTTATTATTATGAAAAACCATAACTTTAAAAACGCTATAACCAATCCATATTGGCGAATTTATTGGTTATTAGTATTTTGATGGAGGGGGTAATGATATGACAAACCAATATAACCATATAACCGTGAAAATTTAAAATACTATATATCTATACCTTATTTTCTATGGATTAAATACATGTAGGTAAGTAGTACGAGTTTTTTAAATAAATTGCTCTATGTGTTTCTTATGAAAAAATAGGGTATATTTGTTTTAAATATTTTAATAAACATATTAAAATAAAAAAAGATTTTTTACAAAACGTGACAAACACGCATTTATAAATTCCAATTAGACAACCACCACTGCTTTACAAGGACGGATTTTTTTCCCAAGACATACGTTTTGTGAGATAGCTGTGTTATTGTTGGCGTCAGCATATTTTGGACGTTCCCTATCTAAGGTTAGTACATCGATGGTTGAGGCCTATCCTCTAAGGACACTAATTCTAGAGCAAGCTATAAAGGAAGCGAAGCGTGACATTACTTTGAAAGTTTGAGTTGTCATTTTTGATTTGTTTGCCTCGCTTTTGTCATGGGGGGCTCGTTCTTATTTTAAATGTTTTAATGAATGATAAATACGATAAGAAAGTATTTCTCGAAAGCACGACTAGTCCATTATCATACAGTCGCGAGTTACTAAAGTAAAAAATATACGCAAAAATTATAAATCTAACAGATTCTACTCTTAGTCCGGGTTCTCTTGATAAAGAAGTAAATTATCAATACGAAAAGTTGAGTAAACCCTCTGTAAAACCGGACAACAAAGTTTTCAGGTAAGTACTATTAACAGGAACTAAAATCTGGAAACGTATATTGATATCTGCTTCTTTGCTTCAAAAATTATGTTTTTAAAAAACTTATTTTAACACCTCTTTTAAATATTTCAAAAACTAAAGCTCTTAGTAATTTGAACCAAACTGCAGAAAAATGTTTATTTCAAAGTTACAATTTACATTTACTTGGTGGGTGCCCAAAAAAACGCTTTGCTACCAAATTTTGGTTAAAATCATAATACATAATGCCTTCTCTATCATGTGTGCAGACCGACAGAAAATCCTTTTTTGATGAACTACCGTACCATACGTTGGTATGATGATGGTGACGTACTAATAACACATTTTGTGTCACTGTGTTTCAAGTAAGAATTAAAACAGTTTTTTTCTTTTGACTATTTTATATTTATACGTAAAAAAAATAATTATTCCGTAATAATTACAGAAAACTGATTAAAGTTATCTAAATTATTCAAATGAACCTAAAACTACATTAGGTTTAAAATCTTTTACCACTACAACGCATCCTTACCACAGTACCTATATGTTTCCGTTAAAACCCGGTTTTTCCTAGTAAAAACTAGTTATAACTGTTAACTCTATATTAGATTAGATTAGACTAAATTATATAAGTTTAGATTAGGTTTTAATTTGACCTAATCCAACTGACCTAATCTAAACTAGTTTTTCCTAGGAAAACCAGGTTGTAACTGAAATCGGGGTTTTACGGTAACATATATACAGGCGAATACTTGCCCCAAAAGAAGTACTTAAATTCTTACCATAAACTAAATAACTATACAGACCGCTTCAAGCTACTGCGAACATAGGGCGGAAGAAGTCTAATTTGCCAGTGTACATACATGCAGAGACACCGCACGCCTATCAGTGAAGCAACCAATACTCGGGCTTGCGATCACCACTTGCATGACTTTCCTTTGGTATTTAGTACGCCTCTAACCACGGTGCTGTGCGGAGCGTAGTCAATGAAACCGGAATTTGGTCAATAAATACGCAAATTTTTATAACGTAATTTTCTTATTTTTTGTCACTGATTAATAAGAGCGTTTTATTGTCAACTGCTCAGATTTATCAGTGACGACGTGTTACAATGAAAATAATAAGGAGAAACAAAATAAAAGCAAGTTCTCAAAATAAAATAATACATTCTAAAAACCAAAAAGATTCTCCCAGTCAAAAAAAAATTAAAGCAAATGTTCGAAAAGTCCTCCTTGCTCGGCTAGACAATATCCGAGCCTACTATAAAAACCCCTTCTAACGTTTCCAAGCATGTTAGGGGTGATAATTTGAAAAGCTTCTTCAAAAACAGATAGAAGTCATTAGGAGCAAGATCGGGAGATCGAGCTGGCCATAAAATAGTTCGCCGTGTACTTATAACCCGATTAGGAAATACATTATCAAGATATTCCCTAACAAGGCCAACATTGTGAGCGGAACAACCATCTTGTTGAAACCATGTTTCACCAAATCTTACACCTAACAACTGCCTAGCAGTTGGAATAATGTGCTGCTGCAGTAGATCCAAGTATCTAGGACCATTCAAATTGCAATTGCCGTTAATAAAAAAATGGCCCAATTACGTGTTCCCCTATAATACCCCCCCAAACATTTAGTTTTTGGGGATACTGTGTTCTTACGTCAAAATACAAATGCAAATTTTCCCTCGACCAATATCGAACGTGTGTTGGGTTATGACGATTTGACCATTTGACCATCTGCACTTTTTCGGCAACTTCGTAGACATCCATTTTTGGTTTTAAAAATGTATTATTTCAATTAAGAACTTACCCATCTGTTTCTCGAGCAAGGCAGAAATAAAACAAAATGAATTTTCCCCCTATGTTCGCAGTAGCTTGAAGCGGTCTGTATACCTATATCTTTAAAAAATGATTTTTTTTTACCAAGAATAGCTAAACTCGACTGAAGATCAACTTTCACAACGCCGTAATAATTTTTTTACTAATTTCGGATATAAAATGGGACACACAAGTTCACACCAGGCACGCAAATACACAAGGAATCGAATTTATAATTCCACTTTATTAATCAGTATCGTGGGGGCAAAAATAGGTACTGTTATAAAACTTGCCTCACAAATCCTTAAATTTTCGGACTGCTTAAAGTCTTGTCCCAAGGCTTCCAGCCAAGCTTTCCTTTTATGGCTGTTTGATTTTCGTAATAAAAATACTTCTTCACTCATTATAACTTACCTTTATTAGGTACTTGAAAGAGCTGAACTCCGTCGCAGGACTATTTTTTGCAGCCTGGCACACAACAGGAATAAATAATAAAATTAAATCGTTTGATAAAAAAACTATTTACAATAATAACGAGCCGCCGATGACCAAATCGAGGCAAACAAATCAAAAATAACAACGCAAGTGTCAAAATAAATGTCAGGCTTCGCTTCCTTTAGAGCTTGCTCTAGGATTAGTGTCCTTACTAGTCTCCGTTGTTAAAGCAAGTACAGTCGCAATCAGAATAAACGGCCGCATTAAAATATGATGTTTATTTCGCGATGATGAACCCCGTACGTCTCAGTTATGAAAGCCTCCCTTTTATTAGCGGCTCGGCGGCAATCCTGAGTGAAAAACCTAAACGAGTCGCAACCGAGCAATAAAAATGATTGGCAGAATGAAAATGGTTATTATTTACGAAAAGCAATAAAGTAGGCTGAATTAAGCGTTCGGTTAATTGAGTGAAGTAATTAAAATCCGGCGCAGTTAATAGATGAAAATATTTGTTTTGTTTATTATTTAGCTAAATAATTGATTTAGATGAAAAATGTGTGCCTTCCTAGCTAATTTTTTTTTCGGTAACTGCCAAGACAGAATCCTTAACTATGTTGGGAACCACCAGCAACAGGTATACTCCAAATGAGTCTTTTCATTGCTTATAACATAAGCTTGCAAGTTTGCACTTTTTAACATATAGATTAGTAAATTTCCCCTTAAACAAAAAAAGATTTGAAGCAGAAAAGAATAGGATTAGGAATATAGCTGGCGAAAACGGTTACGACGAAGGCTTAATAAATAAGCTGATAAATAGACATTCTTTTCAAAAGACCTTTCGGAATTCTACTTTTTTCAGACAAAAAGATACCTGCGACTCAAAATTTGTATCAATTCCTTATAATCCTAATTATACGAAAGGATTACAAAAAGTATTTAATAACACCGGTCTTAAATTAGTATATCAATCCGGTAACACAATAAGAAGCTTACTAGGAAATCCCAAGGATAAAACTACAGTTCTAGAAAAAAGTGGAATTTACGAAATTAGTTGCATGGATTGTGACAAAAAATATGTTGGCCAAACGAGACGCTTTATTCAAACACGTTTTAAAGAACACTTAGCACACTTAAAATACGGAAGAACAGAAAAGTCAAGTGTGGCCGAGCATGCTTTTGAAAACAATCATAGATTCACATTAGATAACCTAAAACGTGTATCAAACAAAAGACTTTTGAATGCATATGAAAGTATGGAAATCATTAAATCCAGAAATTGTTTAATAAAGATAGATGACCCATCCCGTTAGAGATAGGATTAAAAATCGTGATCAATCACAAATTATTAGTCTTATCTCCGCCCACAAAAGGATTGTATATAAGATAGAGCGTAGATTAATTTAGTTCATTGTTTATCGTCTCCTGATGATGCTAACGTTGTTAGCGAAACGCGCGTCGAGTGCAAAAAAGTGTAGTTTTGGTTTGTGGAAAACAATCATAATTTTGTTTTTTTTGTTTTACAGAACCCTTAACTACTGTATAATTCAATAGATCATTATATACCAAGGGAATGAAGTGGTACTTTTTAACCCGAGGCGAAAAATTTGCAGCCCGGCCGGGGGGAAGCTTACAATTCGTCGAGGGATATAAAGACACTTTGTGAAAAGGCAAACTTAACAAAATAGTGAAAATGATGAAAACTATTTAACGGCACTCTAATGAGAAAGCAATGATGATGTCTGTGCAAGGTTGTTACACACACCACTTTAAGCTTACAGTTTTAGTCACTAGGGATTAAAAATTTACTTTTAAGGGACATTTTTAGTCCCTAGGGAACAAAAGTATCATTTTATTATGTAAATTTAGGGGCTAAAGTTTACTGCATGATTTTAGTTCCTAAAGTGCGCTCAACCGGTAAAGTATAATTGTCAAAATTGACCAAACAAGGGGTGTCAAATGTAGAGAAAGTGATCTCTTTTTTAATGCCTATATACCCCCTCTTTTCTCCATTGGTTATTATGCATTTTACGAAAAATACTCTTTTACAAAAGTTGCATAACTTTAAGTAAAATTAGACATCAACTTTCTTATTTAAATTGAACACGTGGTATATTTTTTAAAACTTCGGTGGATCTTTTCTTTCTGATTCCATAAATATACCATATGTTACCTTTGTCTTGAACGGTCATTGAACAAATTGAGAAAAACGTTGCCATAAGAGCAATGTGTGGACCACACATTGCCCTTATGTCAAATTATCTTTTATTTCACTTCAGAACCGCTAAAGATACATATGGTACATTTTTGGAATCAGGAATAGAAGATCTATCAAAGTTTAAAAAAAATATACATACTTAAAGTTATGCAACAACAGAGAAAAGAGGGGGTAACATTTATCAGTGGGGCACGCAGAAATTGACTTCGGGGGGGGGGGGGGGGGGTTCAAGGATAAATAAAAAAACTTAATTTGAAGTAAAAATGTGACCATAATTAATACAGAGAAACAGGTGCTTACAAGTGCGGACGTGGGCTCAAATGTAGGGGGGGGGGGTGTTAACCAAATTTAAAACTGTTTATTTATCCAAAATTTGATTTCACAATGATGGTTCAATCAATCAAATTAAACTAAAATTGTAAATATTGATGGGGTTTTGGGAATTTGAGTTGTTTATTTATTTGCAAAAATGGTAAAATGCGCCGCAGTCGAAAATGTTTGCGACAATGACCCTTAAAAATGCCATTTTTGACACTAAATCGCATGCAAAATGTTTTAATAAAATTAATTTTGATGGTGATCCAAATTGAAAAGAAATTAAAAAATCAAAAATTTTTATAGTGGTCGAAATCGTAAAAACGCATTTTGCAATTTATGATTTTTTAAATATTTTTGTTAAAAATTAAAGGCCCGTATTGTATTTTATTCCCTATATCTTTTATTTCTGCTGTTATTTGATTGTGTCAATTGTTTATAACCAGGCTTCTCGAGAGGGGTTTTAACTACTGCATTTATAATGGATAACTCTGTACAGTTAATTTGTAGTAACCAAGTTAAAACTGTTTTTGTCATTCAAATGCCTTGAAAATCTCGCTTAGTAAAAAAAAGCGCTCCATTTTAAATAATAATCACACTTTATTAAAATCCAAATCATGTGTTAAAAGAATTATAGCCGGGCCCGGGTTTCTGTTATTGTAATTAACTTTTTTATTTGAGACTTAAAAGTAAATAAAATAAATCACTCCGAATTAGTAGGTAACACTGCGTCATGGATCAAATTTTTTGGGTTGGCCATTTAAAAGGGTTTACCTGGATTTTTTCAAAAACTGCTAAGAGTTGGAGAAAATGCTGAAACGCGTCGATTTTTTTTGTAAAGGGGACATTTTTGTTTTGAAATTTTTATAGCGTGCATCCCTTTTGAGGGGTAAACTCTTAGATTGACTCTTTTTAATCTAAGGGTCGAGTGATTTGTTTTGAAGGTATCCTGAATGTATTGACAATCGTGTAAAAATTTCAAAAATCTATCGATTAGTTTTTGAGATATTCACTTTCACAGTTCCCAGTAAACACCGTTATGTAAATATTACATAAAATTTACATAACAGATCTACCTTGTTATGTAAATTTAAGGTCACTCAGAGGTCACAATAAGGTAAAATTTAAGTCACATTAAGGTGCGAAAACCCTGCATAATGCCATGCGCAAAGCCCACCTAATTTTTAATAAATGTGATGTAAATAAAATGACATACCTTTTACATAAATATTACATCCACGTTACGTAAGAGTTAAGTAAAAACTACGTATATTTTACATATTAGGTTTACCTTGTTATGTAAATTTAAGGTCACATAGAGGTCACAATTATTTATTACTAAGGTAAAATTTAATTCACATTAAGGTGCGAAAACTCTGCATAATGCCATGCGCAAAGCCCACCTAATTTTTACATAAATGTGATGTAATTAAAATGACATACCGTTTACATAAATATTACATCCTTGTTACGTAAGAGTTAAGTAAAAACTACGTATATTTTACATAATAGATTTACCTTGTTATGTAAATTTAAGGTCACATAGAGGTCACAATTATTTATTACTAAGGTAAAATTTAATTCACATTAAGGTGCGAAAACTCTGCATAATGCCATGCGCAAAGCCCACCTAATTTTTACTAAATGTGATGTAAATAAAATGACATACCTTTTACATAAATATTACATCCACGTTACGTAAGAGTTAAGTAAAAACTACGTATATTTTACGGAGGTAACAATTATTTATTAATAAGGTAAAATTTAAGTCACATTAATCTGCATGACATGCGCAAAGCGTCAACTATCTAAGTCCGACGTGAGCATGCAGCTTGAGGCAGCTAAACGGAAGGTCCGTTCAGGTCCGTCGGTGGTTGCTCGACACGGTGCGAAATTGGCAAACATGTGGAAAACTACAAAGTTAACCAGACGGGCTGGTTTAAGTGGCGGAAGAGGTGATTTTTATAGAGATCTTGTCAATACCCCAAGGTCCGCATCCTAATTTTGAAATATCTTTGCTCTTTATATATATAATATGATCATCCACTGTACAGGGAACATCGTGACATTAGCGCCATCTCTACCTACTAGGAAGAAACTATTAAGCACTGGTAATTTGGATGATATAAATATTACCTAAAATGTTTTACATAATAGTTATATAAATTGTAAATATAAACGTAATGTCTAAATTGTTACATAATAGTTATGTATATTTTATTACTTTCATTTAATGTAAATAATTTTATGTAACGTTTACGTAAATTAGATTACTTAAATATTACATATAATTTTTTATATAATGGGTATGTAATATTTTTTATGTAAAATTAAGGTCCCGCTATTTACGTAATATTTACGTAAATTTTAAGAATTTATTTATAAAGTCATATTATTTACGTAAAATTAACATTGCTTATGATGACTTAAATGAACAGTCAAAGTTTTGACGTAATGTTTACACATATTTTTTTATAAAAATATTTTTATGTGAGATTTACGTAAATATGATGTAACATATTTTACATAAATATGTGAACCTTAGATTTATATAAATATTAGGTTAAAGTCACAACTGTGTTTACTGGGTTGCATGGACAAATGCAAAAAACATTTTTTTAAAGATTTTTTTTTTTGAGAAATCCCGGGACACGTCGGCGTCGTCTTGTAGGATACATTCCTACGAGAGGTGAAATTTACCTGTACAATTTGAGCTTAATTTGATAGTAAATATCTCAAAAACGAATCGGTAGATTTTCGAAATTTTTACACGATTGTAAAGACATTCATGAGATCTTCAAACAAGGTATCACTCGACCTACTTTCCCTATTCAAAATAGGGGTAAATTTTACCCCTCAAAGGGGATGCGCGCTATAAAAAGTTCAAGTCTCCCTCCAAAAAGTCTCCCCCTTACAAACAAAATCGATGTGTTTCAGCATTTTCTCCAATTCTTTACAGTTTTTGAAAAAATCCAGGTGAACCCTTTTAAATAGCCAACCCAGTATAACAAAATCATGACTTTTTTGGTTACCGACGCAAAAATAGTAGTTTTTTTTCTCATGCCTTCATCAAAAACACGTCTTTGCTATGCTCATTGTCAGCAAATAACAAAACCATAGCTTTTTTGGGTACCGATGCAAAACATGTTTTGCAGCAGGGGTACAGGGTGACTGTTTATAAAGTTCCACGTGGGAAAACTTTTATTATTCGTCACAAAAAGATAAACAAAAACGAGAATTAATCATGAAATTATATAGATTTGTATTCCAGTTTCATTTTTTTTTAATCACCCGTTACACGCAGGATGGCCATGAGGTACTTTTTTTAATGGTACACCCTGTATTTTTAGAATTTCGATAAATCTTTTTTATTCTAATTCTAATAATTTACTATATAAAGAAGTTTAAAATTGTCTTGAATGGCCATTGACCAAATTTACAAAACCATTGCCATAAGAATAATGTGTGAGCAAATAACCACCTAAATTATTTTTCCTTATATCTTCACGAAAGTAAAAACAAAATTGGAATGATAATATCCTGTAAATAAAATGACCGCTACATGTACTTGACATTTGTGAGCCTAAATAAGTTGGTATTGACAAAATTCCCCTAACTCTGAGGCTAATAATAAAAAGGGTTATCGCACATCACTTATGGAAGGTAAAAAACTAGTCATTCCGGTTGTATAACAGCACTGAACAAATCAAAACACTATATTTTTAGCAAAAACACGCAAAAAAACGAAAAAACTTTATTTTGACTAAAAAAAACAAGGGAATAACATCCTAGTAACTTTTGTTTTGGTTCAAACAAGTTTGTGGCTAATAAAAAAAGCAGGCAAATATATATCATGTTTACAGGGGGACTTGAACCCCATCTAAAAATGATATAACTTTACTTTTTCTATTAACAAAAATTTTAATATATTATGAAAAATCATGGTAAAAAATACCAATTACTGATTGTGGAAAAGACAAACCAAAAACAAAAAAGAATGTCAAATCGATTCGATTGATGTGACTACGTTCTTTTAGGCTCATAACTGTCACCTGCATAAGGCGAACATTTTTGTGAAATTTTTCAGGAGGTATTATCATTCCACTTTTGTTTTTACTTTCGTGTATATCTTATGTAGGGTTTATTTCCAACCTTGAATCACTCACAGATAGTAATCGTTCCGCACTGGTACTTATCCAAGTTACCTGATACGGATTCGTCCTGGGGTGTTAATATTTCCAATAGGATTATGCTCCTAAGGCAATTAAAACAAAAAAAGAAGTTAAAAAACCTCCAAATCAGTTACTTCAACCGAAAAGAAACCAAAAAACCAAAGTGTTTTATATTTTGGAACCTGGTGGTTTGCGGACCACTGGTCGTAAATTTAAAGTCGCAGACAGTTACGACGTCCTCACTACCGTCGCAGACACTTTCGTCGCAGAGCCAAAACGTCGCCGACATTTGCGCCGCGGGTTCATTTCGCCGCAGAGGACATTGCGACGTGACCACTAGCGTCGCAAACCATTTCGTCGTAGATCCACATCGTCGCAAACAATTGGGTCGCGGATCCTCTCCATCGCATAGGACATTGCGACGTGCCCACTAGCGTCGCAGGCAATTTCGTCGCAAATCCACAACGTCGCGAATACATTCCGTTGCATTGGACATTGCGACGTGTTCATTAGCATTGTGTATGTAAATTGAAAACGTGGTAATAAGCTAAATTTTTCATGGTTTATTTTCTTATTATTTGTTTTTTCATTGTTAAATTTTGTCGTTTGATTTTAGTTGTTCTTTTGTGGTAGTAGTGGTTTGAATTAAACATTTTTAAAATGAATGCAAAAATAACTTTACTTCAAATGAAAAAGGGGACAGTGGCCCCCCACCCAGCACCCCAAATTCTCCACTGGTCCCGTAAGCTTCTGATAATTTGTCCGCAATCGGAACCTGGTAATATTTTATTATTTTTAAAATTAATTGCGGCAAAATTATCTAAAATTAAGCAGAAAAATAACCACAACCACAAATGGATTCGTAGCTTACGGCAGTGGTAGTGGTTAATTACCAAACGGAATGACGTTTAGCTATTGCGCAGACGCAGTAATTACCACAATCACTACGAAGTATCAAATAAGCATTCCGAAATATCCCTAATATCCTAGAACATACTACATCAAAAAAACTAAAGTAGTACTAAAAATTTGGACGCATGCAGTTGATTGTTGCTGCAAATGAAGACCACATTCGTCCAATAGTTTAGTGTTTTTGATGTATATTCTGGCTTATTGTTGGGAATTTGGAACCTTTGGTTGCACTAAAACAACATTATGATTGTTTTCCACAAACCAAAACTACACTTTTTTGCACTCGACGCGCGTTTCGCTAACAACGTTAGCATCATCAGGAGACAATAAACAATGAACTAATTTAATCTACGCTCTATCGTATATACAATCCTTTAGTGGGCGGAGATAAGACTAATAAATTGTGATTGATCACGATTTTTAATCCTCCCCTCAACCAAAGAATAAAGGGTACTAAACGGGATGGGTCCTCTATCTTTATTTAAACTATTTCTGGATTTAATGATTTCCATACTTTCATATGCATTCAAAAGTCTTTTGTTTGGTACACTTTTTAGAAGTTTTAGGTTATCTAATGTGAATCTATGATTGTTTTCAAAAGCATGCTCGGCCACACTTGACTTTTCTGTTCTTCCGTATTTCAAGGCGCATTTACACAGACAAACTTTCCTTTGATGTGGAAATGCCGACAAACATTTACACGAGCCTCTTGAGCAAAATGTTCAAAGAAAAGTTCGAGCAAAATCTCGTACAAAAAGAGTCACGGAAATTTTGGAGAGAATTTTAAGCAAAATTTGTTGAAGAAATGTTGGTAATACAAATTTCTTACAAATTTAAATTTTATAGTTTTATGGGAATTCATTGAACTTAACTGAAAATAGAAAGACTAAGTTTTAAAACAAGGTATTTTTAATTAAGTGCTTTCCGACGGAAAAACGATTTGATGTCGAAATTCACGTTTTACCTCATAAGCAACCTCGATTGATCTGATTTTTATAGGGGATATGCCAGTATACTTGTAACTTTTTTGGGGTTGTAAAAAAAACGAGAATCATAAAAAATAATAACTGGCACTTATTTATTGCTGTTGCCTGTAAAATGTAATGATAAAAATGTACGTTTAAAAGAATAGCTCTTTATTTGACTTCCTAGTTTAAAACACAATACAATAATAATTAAGTCAAATGAAAAAACCTATATACATTTTATTAAATCTCAAATATATGAACAAAAGCACGTTCGGTCTAAATAATACCCGTTTATTACCCACTTTTACAATCCTACGATCCCGACCCTTGTCTAAAAAATATAATTTAGCAGTAATAGACTAGACTTTTGAATCGGAATGTTGTCACTTTGCATATTGTTTGTTCAGTGTCAGTAATCGACCTTGATTATTACATTAAATTGACAGTAAATATCTATCTTCAGCATTTTCATGAACCTTTTGCTTTTTTAAGCAACCCTTGGGGCCTTAAACTAACTAGGTAAATCTGGTGTGAGTAATTAAAAAAAAAAAAAGCTAAGGGTAAAGTACAGTTACAAAAATATGTTTAAAAAAAATCCCCTCCCCTCCACTCCTCATAGTCGTAAGGCGCGGATTACCGCTTAAAAGTGCAATTTTTGAGTTTTTTGCCGATATTTTTTGGAAAAGAAAAATTATCCTGGGTTGTTTCTCGAATTTAGGAAAAAAAAACCCTTGAAAATAAAAAAAAATTCGCAAGAAAATCCCAAAAAAACCCCCGGGCAAAAAAATCCGGGAAAAACCCTAAGAAAAAAATATTATAAGTAACCCTAATCCATGTGACAAAACTGATAGCCAAGAATAATGTTTCGCTTGCCGTCGGCTTTTTTTCACAAAAATTTAAAATAAAAGTTGGTGTTCCATTTTTTTAAAGAATTGAGATCACTGATCACTGATGTGAAATTTTATTTATTCTCATCTTTAAAAATATGTTTCCGAAACAGATAGCAATAATTTGCTCAAAAATTTACCCGAACAAAATGTTCAAAGAAAAGCTCACAAAAATGTTCACGCAAAAAATTTGAGATCTTTTGCACGAGCTTTTGTTTGAGCATGTTCGTGTGTGTAATTGCGCCTTTAGATAAAACAGATTATTTCGAAAGGGTAGATAACCTAATAAAAAATGGACCCTACAAAAGTCCCAAAGAACCCCTTACCAAAAATGATTAACGAAGTAAAAAACACAATTAAAAAATGTAACAATATTATTACTGACAATATTAAATATAAACTACAAGTAAGCAATCCCACTATGCCAAAACTGTATTGTCTTCCGAAAATCCACAAGCCTGGAAAATCGGTTAGACCTATAGTTTCTGCTGTAGGATCACCTACTTACAACATTTCGATATGGCTAGCAAACGAGTTTGAAAATTTACCGATAAAGGAAAAAGGTTTTTCTGTTCAGAATTCCCTTGAATTTATCAACAAAGTTAAAGATATTTCACTCCAAGAAGGTGAAACTTTAATCTCGTAACAATCAAAATTACTTTCAATATAAAAATAACTACTACCAGCAATTAGAAGGAACCACAATGGGTAATAGTTTATCACCTTTTATCGCAAACCTATTTATGAGCAAATTTGAATCAGATATAAGTAAAGAATTTGAGTATTTCCCCAGAGTATGGTTCAGGTATGTAGACGGTGTGTTTGCAGTATTCAACACTAAAGTAACTAGTGTTGAAAATTTTATGGAAAAAATAAATAACAAATTTCCCACTATTAAATTTACTTATGAAACAGAGAACAACGGTACACTGCCATTTCTAGACACTTTAGTTATAAGAAATAAAAATAAATTGGACTTTGACCTATACAGAAAAGGCACGGCCACCAACAGGTATACAACATAAGCTTGCAAGTTTGCACTTTTTAACATATAGATTAGTAAATTTCCCCTTAAACAAAGAAAGATTTGAAGCAGAAAAGAATAGGATTAGGAATATAGCTGGCGAAAACGGTTACGACGAAGGCTTAATAAATAAGCTGATAAATAGACATTCTTTTCAAAAGACCTTTCGGAATTCTACCTTTTTCAGACAAAAAGATACCTGCGACTCAAAATTTGTATCAATTCCTTATAATCCTAATTATACGAAAGGATTACACAAAGTATTTAATAACACCGGTCTTAAATTAGTATATCAATCCGGTAACACAATAAGAAGCTTACTAGGAAATCCCAAGGATAAAACTATAGTTCTAGAAAAAAGTGGAATTTACGAAATTAGTTGCATGGATTGTGACAAAAAATATGTTGGCCAAACGAGACGCTCTATTCAAACACGTTTTAAAGAACACTTAGCACACTTAAAATACGGAAGAACAGAAAAGTCAAGTGTGGCCGAGCATGCTTTTGAAAACAATCATAGATTCACATTATATAACCTAAAACTTCTAAAGAGTGTACCAAACAAAAGACTTTTGAATGCATATGAAAGTATGGAAATCATTAAATCCAGAAATAGTTTAAATAAAGATAGAGGACCCATCCCGTTTAGTACACTTTATTCTTTGGTTGAGGGGAGATAGGATTAAAAATCGTGATCAATCACAATTTATTAGTCTTATCTCCGCCCACTAAAGGATTGTATATAAGATAGAGCGTAGATTAATTTAGTTCATTGTTTATCGTCTCCTGATGATGCTAACGTTGTTAGCGAAACGCGCGTCGAGTGCAAAAAAGTGTAGTTTTGGTTTATGGAAAACAATCATAATTTTGTTCTGGCTTATTGTTACAAAATTGACGTTAATTTTTTATTTTATGCATAAAAGATGTTACACTAGAATCCCAATGTTTTTCTTATTTCTTAATAGATTTTAACAAATGATACATGGGTTAACAGATAATAGTTGGTACTTTTCTATTATAGCAACAAAATATACAAAGTGTTTAAAAAAAGCCAACGGGTTTCTTAAAATGCATAAAATTGTAATTGTCGCAGAATATAATTTTTTGACATTTAGAAAAGTAAGCTTTATTGTTAGCATCTGTAGTGTCCTTGTCAACAAAATTGGCGAAAAGATAAGGAAATCTGGCTAACTAAAATTTAGCAGTTTTTATTTTATGGAAGAAGTTAGTACGAAAAAACTCATAGTTTTTTTATTTCTTAATAGAATCTATCAAATGATACATCAGTTTACAATCAATAGATAGAAGTTTTTTGTAGCTGCAAAAAAATATACAAAGTGTCTCAAAACAAACCCAACGGTTTTTTTAAGATTCATAAAACTTTCCAAAACTCTTTTTTGTGTTAAAATCCGACAATAAATAAAAAATTGGCAGTTTATAGTAATCCGTAGTTTAAAGTTATTATAGTTATTATATAAGGGCACAAACCCACAATCGTCTGTACTTGAATTCGTAATATTGTGTAAATTTTGAAAATCTTTTGTAAAATTTGAATAATCTCTGCTGACCTCGGCACAATTGAGAAATGAGAGAAAGTGGAGGGGGGGAGGAAATTGGGTTTGGGGGGGGGGTAGTCATAATAATTTAAAAACATTTTCATAGCATATAAAATATTTTTCATTTGAATCTAATAATTGACCTGCTGCCATATTAAAATTTTGACAAAATCGATCAAACATATTTTTTGCCATAAAACTCTGTGTAAAATTTCAAAATAAGCAGCAGCTAGGACTTGGATGTGTGAACCACCCCCTCAACAAGAGACAATTTGTAAAAGATCACGCGGTCCTTTGGGTCGTTGTTTTAACACGCCGGCCCCTCCCATAACTCACAATTTTATGCCCATATATATTATTACAATATGACATCCTTCTGTTTACTATTTTACTGGAAGTTATTTCAGTGTTTTTCAAACACTTGTTGAGTCGAGCTCTTTTAAGTAGGGCGCAGTTCAATTTATTTAAGGCCCCAAAATTGAGCTTTATTGGGTTAATAAATTGGTTTTAATTAATGTGTGTACTTAGTGTTTATTAGTTTTTTTTCTTGTCGAAAATACTGCGCGTATTATTAAAAAATATGGACTTTTTACATTATTCCACTTATCAAAACACCAGTGACAATAGCTGCAGTGAAGCTAGCTTAAGTTTGTGCACATCGAAAAATCATTCTGGAACAACTAAAAGAAGAAGGGGGGGATGTTTGCAAGATACCGTCAGCACAGCTGCCCCCTTCAAACAAAGGAGCCAGGCGAACGCGAGGGAGCGAGACAGAACGCATAGGTATTTTTAAGTCCTTTGTTTACTATCAGACGGTGTAAGGTAGGTTTGGCAACCGTTACAGGGTGTTTCAAGATTCATTACCTATTAAGATTTTAAGGCGTATTTTTCAGGTCATAATAAGACTTTTTATAATAGGACCCCTCTTTTCATTATTTTAACTTTTTTTCTCGATAAGCATTGCAGATATTACAGGAGACAAAAAAGTTTCAAAATAAGACAAATAATTCTTTGTGTATTTTAGAACCCAGCAAATATATCGTAGTACAAATATAGCACTAATTTGGATCACGGCATTTTACAATACTTGTACAATTCGTGCTGCAATGCGTAGCAACAATACAAAAAAAGCATAAATGTTGCACTGGCATGAAGTACTTTAATTAGAGTACTAAAATATTGCTTTATTTGCAATGGCACCGCATACTGCAGCATCAAATATACAAAAATAGTAAAATGCCATGTTCGAAATTTGTACTTTTTTTTTACAGTGAATATTTTACATTTTTAATAATCCGATGTTTGCTGGGAATCCACTAGCGGGCACCAAAAAAAAGTTTTAAGGCGACCCCTGAAAAAATTTCTTTCCGTAGATTCTTAAAATTACTCGACATACTAAATGATATCTGCCAAAAAACCTAACTCATTTTTTAAATTTGATTTTAAAAACTGCAAGAGCTATAGAGAAACCAATAAAAAAATTAGAAAACTTCAACGCTCTGTAGATCGGTATAACGAAGTCTTTTCGGAAAAAAGTCTTATTTTGACCTGGAAAATACTCTTTGAAATGTTGATACTGAATTGTTAAACACCCTGTACATAAATTTTAAAAATCGTTAAATCCAGGACAAGCTTCCATAGTTTTTTGACATCAACCAACCAAGGAAATAATCTTGAATAATGTTTACTGACAACTTTAATTAATATATTTTGTAAGTTCACTTTGTTAAAAAAATAATTTCTAATGACAACACTATATCATTATACAGCCATGATGAACCTAAAAATAATTTAGTTAAATACCTGTTAAATTATTTTTATATGTGCTAAAATACACTTATAGTAGGACACATTTTTTGGTAATTTTAAAGACTGAAAGAACTTTGATTGAAAGAAATTAATATCACCTTATGTCTTACACACTTTATGCTTTGAACAATTACAATTTTTGTCGTTTTTTGGATAAAAATGGCAAAATAAAAATCATATGCACTCAAGGTCACAGACAGATGACAAAACAGAAATTTTTATTAATCCATCTCTCTCTAAAATACTTTTTTATAGCCTGCTGCCTCTTTTCAACAACCTTAAATACTTTTTTTTATACCTTCATCAAAAACATGATTTTAGTAACTGTCCGCAGATACCTAAAGCATGGCTTTTTTGGTTACCGTTGCAAAAAAACTTTTTTTGATCACGGGTGCAAAAAAAGATTTCTGTCAGTTTTTTACCCAAAATTAAAGAGAAATAGCGGAAAATAGTAATATGGAAAAAATCTAATTATTCTTGCCTAAAAATTAAGCCATTTCCGCCAGTTTTCACCAAGTACTTACGAAAAAATCATTTAAAAACATCTGTGTGTAGTGGCTAAAATAGTGCTTTTTTTACAAGCGTTGGTTTAAATAACGAGCGCAGCGATGTATTTAAAAAACGCGAGTAACAAAAGTACTGTTTAGCCGCGAGTTGTTAACACTATTTTTTTAAATATTTTTATCAAGGAATCCAAGAAAAACAGAAAAATACTTTTAAAAATCTCGAACAAGGAGCACTTCTCGTAACACACCATCTTTACACTATAACTCAAGACGGCTGCTAAATGAAATAACAATGCGTTGCCTTTTTACTCGATGACGTTCATTGTTGCGACATTTTAATCTTTGACAGTTTAATATTTCGTAAATTCTGGGTGGAAACTGGAGGAAATGACTTAGTTTTTATGCAAAAATAATTAAATTTTTTCAATATTACTATATTCCGCTATTTCTCTTTAATTTTGAGTAAAAAACGGACAGAAATATTTTTTTGCACCCGTGATAAAAAAAGTTTTTTTGCATTGGTAACCAAAAAAGCCATGCTTTAGTTATCTGCAGACAGTTACTAAAATCATGTTTTTGATGATGGTATAAAAAAATGTTTTATTTAATCGAATTTCATTTTTAACAAACCTTCCAAAAAGGTGCCACAAGTGGTACCTCCTCATGAAAAAAATGTTGGTAGGCCCTGGGCCTTCAGTAAGGGCCCCCAAATGGGCCGCCAATAATGTCCTTGTGTGGTATTTTCTTTATTCCGCTTAGTAAATAGAGAAATATGTAGTTTATTTTGAAGCTAAAACAATTGACAAAAGATAAGTCCGTAAAAAATCATTAAAGTCTCGTTTTTAACTTTTTTTTAAAAACCTCTTTCCTAAAGCCTCTAGAAGCACCGTTCCATTTAAAGAATCCACCCTGTATATTTGATTAATAAAACGCGAGCAGATAAATTTTAGGACACCTCAATTGGTCACAGGGATCCCAACAGCAGAAAAGTAAAATAATATGAAAAGAGACCAAATTAGATTAATTCTAAACCATTTCTAAACCCATCAGCCATTCCACGAGAATACGACATTTTTACTCAAAAAAAGTTATTGCGCGCGTATCTTTAAAGTAAGAAGCAAACTTCTACCAAAAAATTTATGGAAAACCGCGACATCGAACGCGTCCGTTACTCTGGTTTATCCAATTATATCTAAAACATACGTCTTTTGAATGAACAAACACAACTGGTTTCAAGCCAATAACTCTTTGGTAGAAGTTTGCTTCTTGCCAAGGATACGATCGTAATAACTTTTTTTTTATACCTTCATCAAAAACATGATTTTAGTAACTGTCTGCAGATAACTAAAGCATAGCTTTTTTGGTTACTGATGCAAAAAAAACTTTTTTTTTTTGATCACGGGTGCAAAATAAGATTTCTGTACGTTTTTTACTCAAAATTAAAGAGAAATAGCGGAATATATTGAAAAAATCCATAAAGGTATAATTTAGTTAAACGACTTTGAAAAAATCTATTTATTCTTGCCTAAAAATTAAGCCATTTCCTCCAGTTTTCACCAAGTATTTACGAAAAAATCATTTAAAAACATCGCCAAATATCAAACTGTCAAATATTAAAATGTCGCAACAATGAACGTCACTAAGTAAAAAGGCACATCGCTATGGAAACGATTGTTATTTCATTTACCAGCCGTCTTGATTTATAGTGTAAAGATGGTGTGTTACAAGAAGTGCTCTTCGTTCGAGATTTTTAAAAGTATTTTCCTGTTTTTCTTGGATTTTTTGATAAAGGTTTTAAAAAAAAAAATAATGTTAACAACTCGCGGCTAAACTGTGCTTTTTTTACTCGCGTTTTTAAATACCTCGCTGCGCTCGTTATTTAAACCAACGCTTTTGGCCACTAGTTGTTAAAAACTACTATTTTTTGGGTAAAAATGTCTGTGCTCTAAAATAAGTTTGTGAGATAAAAAACAAACTAGGAGCCTGGATGTTTTCGTAAAACGTTGTTGCCGACAAAAAATTGCTTCTTATTTATTTCCGACGTTTTCGTAAAGAAACACTTTTGATTTAAATACAGTACTTATCTTTTTAGCGTGAATACCGCCTTTAGCACCTTAAGGACGCTGATACCGACGGAACCCAGGGACAGAAAATTGAGCAAAATCGAGACGTTGCGATTGGCTTCCAGCTATATTTCACACCTGGGTAGCCAACTACTCGCAGGTAAGTTCATCTATCAAACCAAGGATCACTAAAAATCATGGTTATACCGGATGATACCCTCTGTAGGTAGGCCATCCAGCAAAAATATTTACAAATAATGCATACCTATATGCAACAACAACACAGGAACTCTAACAATCACTTTTTGTATTAAATGCAAACAACTTGTGTGCCTTGCGTAATTTTCAAGATAAGATAAATTTACTATTAAAATTGATAACAAAGCAGAATAATAACGAAATAGAAATTTTTTTTTAAATATATTAAAAATATTTTTGTTCAAGACAGCTTTATCAAACTTCTTTTCCAAAAAGATTCTATTTAGAACTACTAGAAATAATAAAATATTAACAATCCTATTTTGCTTTAATTCTTCTTTTTCTTGAGTCATGTTCTCATCAAACGGTGGCTATCCTCAGCAGCTTATCTGGTGCCTTTCTAGTGTTAGTAGTAGCAACAGCACACCATTGTCTAAGATTTTTAAGCTTTATTATTCGTCTGCGACCCTTACCTCTACGCCGTAATAGACAAGAACGAAGCACACGAATTCGGCGAGTGGTATTTAGATCGCTACTATACAACGCTGATTTAATTTTATGTTATCACTAAAAGTCATGGTAATACTGGGTGATACGTTTGCCTTTCCAAAAAAGCTCACATCAGTAGTAGCGATCGCCCCCACCCTTTGTTTCAGAAAAAAGTAAACAACAAAGATGCTGGTGGTAACCCTGAAGGAAAATAGCAGAACGTTCTTTTAAAGAAATTTTTCACAGTTTGACCTTCAATTCGTCACATCAAGAATAAACAAATTTATATATTTTTACAAATAAAGTCACCCATTATTGTATTTTTCTTAAACTGTCAAAGTATGTCATTCTGTATTTCAGTCTGACAAATAAATAAAAAATGCCTCCACAAATTTCTTTATTTAGCTAGACATTATGGACGCAGTAAAACCACGATTATAAAAATTAAAAAACGATAGGAAGAGGATCAGACAATAGAGAGAAAACAAGGGACTGGTTTATTGAAAGTTTCAACTGATGAACAAGATTATGACCTTATCGCTTTTATGAAAGAAAACCCTTTTGCATCTGTTGCTCAGGCAAAGAGATTAATCCAATTTCCAGGGTGTGTAAGAGTGGCACGAAACTTACGAATGAAAAAAAAAACAGGTCAGGTTACTTTTTGCCTTTAATTAATCTCTAAAGGAACCAGAGTTTTGGCGAAAGGTCATATTTTCCGATGAAAAAGTTTTCCAGTCATGTAGTGACAGAAAACAAATTCGAGTGTATCGTCCACCAAGAACGCGCTATGAGGGAAGATATATTGCTGGTAACAACGATTTGGAAGATTTTCGGTAAATATGTGCGGTTGGATTTCTGTTAGAGGTCATGGTGCTCTATTTTAAATCAATGGAAGGCTCACAGCACAGCTTTACGTAGACATTTTAGAGAACACCATGCTTCCAGCCGTTACAGACCAGTTTATTTTTCAACAAGACAACTGCCCTGCTCATACGGTCAGAATTTGGCAAACTTGGTTTCGGGAGCAAAATATTGAAGTTCTTCCTTGGCCTGCGAAAACCCGAGACGCCAATCCTATGGAAAATATCTGGGGTTTAATTTCAAAAAAGCTGGAAAGCTTTAATATTGTGCCGGGAAATCAACATCACTTGGTGAAAATGAAAACCTTTTGGAAATTTTGGCGGATTCTCTACCAAGAAGGTTAAACGGTATAATTGAGGTGAATGGCGCAATGACTAGATATTAAAAAAATAATTTGTTTCTATTGTTTTATAATTGTTGTTACAGTTGTGTTTTATAATTTTTGTTACAGTTGTTTTATACGTTAGCGTATTATTTTAATATAAAAATTATTTTTGGAAAACATCAATATTTTCACATTTTAGTACAAGTCTGTCACAAAATATAATCCACTTTACTTAACGAAAACCACGATAATCATTTTGGACTTAAAATCAAGGTTCAATAACGAGAGTAACATTGTTCATACCAAGTTTTATACAATGTGAAGCCAAAATCAAGGCAAAATTAACTAATATCGTTTCCAAATACTATAAACTGTTTGAATAATCGAAAACAAAAATTCTTCAACTTTTATTGGCAGAAGTCAGTATTTGGAAACAATATTGGTCAGAAGCAGGCAAAAGTTTAAATCAAAAAATATATGATAACGTTTTCGAGGTAATGAACAAGTAAGTGTGGCGATATTTTTCCGTTGATAAAAACATTCTTAGATGTTTGTCAGTAAGTAATGCTTCGTCAGAAAGAAGCTTCTTCTACCTCAGAAGATTGAAAACATAACTACTTAAAAACCCTATGATGGAAATTCGTCTGATCGGCTTAGCGTTGCTGCATATCAACAGATATATTTAAATTGACATTAAGCGAGTCATTGACCGGTTTTCCCAGAAAAACCGGAAACGAACATTTTTTTGAAATAGGCATCTTATACTTGAGATATTCAATATAAAAGGTAATGTTTCAACTTAAAAAGCTTTTTAGACCTCAAAAAAAAAGTATTTAGCTATTAGGTTTTGCTTGTGGTTTGTTTGTTATCTATGTTTTTTATAACTGAAAAAAATTATACTTAGTTACTGAAGGGCGGATTTCAAGGGGGTAGGGGGGTAATTACCATAAATTGCGGCGCTATAAGTAATAAATATTAGTTTAATTTTGTGTTAAAAATGGCATTTGTAGTTACTTTCTAAAAAATTTTCGCCTGCTGCGCTTTGAAACCATTGATATATTTACAATTTTTATTACAAAAATGCATTTTCTAGTGCAATTTTCTTTAAAATTTTCGCCTGCGGCGCTATAATACCGTTGATATTTACGATTAAAAAACAAATTCGGCGCATTTAAACATTTTTTTAAATAAAAAATGTATGAAATAAACAACTTAAAATCTGAGCACCCCCCTTCCCTAGATTTGAGACCAAATCCGCGCTTGTAGTTACTAAGTTTTGTTTGCATATGTTCCTCATAAAAGCTATGCTTATTCTAGTTTTTTTTTGTATCGAAACCGCCCCCACCCCTCTTCAAATGTCTGGGACCGATACGTAGAAAAAATATTTGTATATTGCGTGAATATTCTTGGGAACATTCGGAATATACAAGGTGACCGTTTATAAAGTTCCACATGAAATTAGGTAGATTTGTTTTTTTAATTGAATACCCTGTATATTTTCTAAAATTTTGATAGATCTTTTCTTTCTGATTCCGAAAATATATCATATGTAGGGTTTATATTTGGCGGTTCTTGAGTAAAATCAAAAATAATATTTGCCATAAGGGCAATCAATGTGCTTGCCAAGAAAAAATTGCTCTTTGACCATTCAAGACAAGGGTAACATATGGTATATTTTTGGAATCAGACAAAAAAGATCAATTAAAAAAAGGCCCTCATGGCCATCCGGCGTGTAACGGGTGATTTAAAAAAAAAGTGAGTAATTCACTTTTTCGTTTATCTTTTTGTTGACGAATAGTAAAAAAGTTTTCCCAGGTAGACCTTTATAAACATTCACCCTGTACAAAACATATCCTGTGAAAGTCCAACGGTCCACTTTTTTTACTATTATATGAATATTCAGTCTTTATATGGAAAAAAAGCAATGTTCAGATTACATCCATTCTGAATATTCAGTGAATAATAAAAAAAAGTGGACCGTTGGACATTCATAAGATGTGCTTTGAACATTCCGAAATTCCAGGAATATTCACGAAATATGCCAATATTCGTGCTATGTGGGAGGCATGTTTATTTTAATGTTTACCCTTTATACATTGTGGTAAATAGCTACGTGGTCAAGGTTAGCAAAAAGGGTATATTTTTACCTTTCAAAATTATAATCTTTTATGAAGCCACTTTTAGGGGGGCGATCTATAAAATGAATATATTTGTTATAAAATTTGCTTTTGCTTTGCTTTACTGGTGATCAACATCAATTTTTAAAAGCGAATATCTTGGAAAAATTTAAATTTTTGAAAGCGAGTATCTTAGAAACTAAAGAAAAGCTTTCTGTGATGTGTAGTGTCATGTAAATGAATTTTATAAGGAGAATAAAAAATTGCAACTTTTTGCCAATTGCACATTTGGCGTTTTAAAAATTTGAGATATATTTAGTACAGAGATATATATGTATATAGGCTTTTAAAACTTAATTTTTTTTTACGTGATAGTCTGTATCACCAAAACTTTAATTTCTAGTTAAAATTTGTGTCTTTTGCATTAAGAAATTTTAAAAAAACAGCAGTTCTTATCCAAACGATTTATTTTATAAACTCGATGTATAAATTAATTAAAACATTATTATGGTAGAGTGTTTCATTATATTTGACCGGTATAATAATAGAGATGGTCAAATATAATGAAACACCCTGTACATAAACAGACGATTTTTGACATTACTTTTAGGGTGTAAAAAATACAGGAAGAATGTTGACAGGATGATAATATCCTCGAGGTTGGATTCTAGAATACGCGGCGAGTCTTACATAGGAAGTCTTTGTTTTTTTTACGACGAAGAACAAAGACTTCCGATATGACCCGGTCGAATTCGCAGAATCTGGCCCCCTGGTAAAATGCGTGTCATTTATTTTGGGAGGCGTTAAAGGCGACATAAAATAAAGTTCTTACACCTTTTTTTTAAGGGGCAGTTTACCATTATCACAAGTTGGGCTTAATCGATGGCAAAGATTTTTTACCATATTTTCGTATTGAACCTCTCTATGGACGTTTTGTCAAAAAACAAACTTATATCTCACAACGAGACTTCATAGAAAAAAATCAAGATTATCATTCATCTTAAAGTTTTTTTTGGCATCGATTAATTTGCACAGAACGTAGTTTTTCAATGGGAACTGGATTTTGCATCGATTTCAATGTGTATTGTGTATCATGGCAAAGTTGCAAATAAGGCTCTAAGCATAAAGGTAGTTAAACGTCTTTGGCTCTAAGAAATAGGCATGACCGCCGATATCAGACAGAACATATCCATATATACTAATATCGACTAAATTGGCAACGCCGGAAAAAACAACTAGAAAGAGAGGGCAATATGAAAGCCTCTAAAACAGCCACGTGACAATTCGATTCAAATGAAAGCTACAGATTTCAAATAATAATTTTTCACTATTTTGTTTTAGTAATAAACTTGTTTTGGGCTAGTATAACAAAAAAAAACAAAAAATGGTGACATATTTCACCAATGAGTTTGGTCTTATTAGCTTTATTAAACGACCGTAAAATTAAGTTAGCAATTGAATGAATTAAAAGTAGAGATTCTTTAGTTTTCTGTCAGTGACCTTGGCTCAGAAACTGTCGAAGTGACGTTCAAAACAGGTCACGCGACCACCAGATTTTTTGGAGTCTAATAAACATCAGAATTGGCTAAACTTTGAATGGAAGGCACATTTTGTAAAAAGTAAGAGACGGCTCGGAGCACTTTTTGATTTTTTGCCAAATAAGCTTAATTTCTTTCTAACGCTACCAATTCTAAATATTCTAACATTTGAATCGGTGGCCTTAGAAAGAAGATAATTGCAAAGAACTTATGAACAAGGCGGTACAGAATCTTCAATTCAATTTGAAAGTCCTCTACTTATTGCCTCCCAAAATAAATTACATAACTTCGAACTTACCCCGCACAAGAACATGACATATACTATTATTTTTATTCCTTCTCGCCAATTTAATTCTTATTGACTAACAGCCGCATTCGCAGCTATACTAGGACTGTTGATAACTTCCCCCAAACTTTCCAGCAGCTCTTTTCTATAGTCGTCGAAGTCTCCTTCCAATTCGTTAATGGTCTGGTCTTCTATGACCCACAAGTTGCATCCTAGAAAACGAGAAAAAAAAAGGTCACAGAGAGAAGTGGCGGAAAAAATTCATTGTAAGAAAGTTCTTGAGGTATTTTACGGTCTTAAAAATAAAATTCAAGAAAAATATTATATTATGTCTTATTTATTATATCACTCATAGATACACCCCATTCCAAATTCTCCAAATGCTGTTCGAAAAAAGTCTTTTCACGCACGTAAAGAAAAAGATTTTCTCGGTGGACTTTTTTTTTTAATTTCCTCACGCTCGTAGGAAAAATGTTGTACTTAACGCGTGCGGAAAGCGTCTTTTATATTCGAAAAATTGAATTCCAAGGAGGTACCTGTCATTATGTGAAATAATAAATTCACCTTATTTTTGAATTTTATCATTACAATTTGCCTAGGATTTTCTCAATTCCACATCCATCAATTTTGAATAATTTCTTACAAAGTCTGCAGTAAGCAGAAAAACAGGCTTTTTTTTAGAGAGAGAGAGACAAACAAAAAAAATCGGAAGAAAGTAGTATGTTACGTCATTTCTATGACGTCACAGGTACCAATTGGTTAACCAAATGGTATACCAAGGCAAGCTTGCCGAAATCGCCTAAAACCAAAAGGGTTCTTACAACAAAAGTACGCACACAACTGATTGGGACAGTAAAAAAGCCCAAAATCGAGCATTTCTATTTGTTGAAATTAAAAAGCGCGGCACAACTCTTGGTGAGTCATTTGTATCAGGAGTTGCCCATATTTTTCCGCACTAATTTACCAGGTGTGTATTTTATGATAAGTGGCCTGAAGGTGCTTTAAACCACGTGTCCTCATTTTTAACCTATTTTTTTTGTTTTCGTTCAAAGTAGAGGCCCTGTATACAATTTTGGACAGTTATTGTTTTACCAGAGATAAGCAACTCGATATGGCAGGGAAATGTTGATAATTTTTTTGTGTGTTGGCAACCATTGGAAATAAGTGATTTTGTCAATTTCACATTTTTAATTAATAAACGTAGGTACATCAAGTTTTAAATTTGATTATTTATATGCGGTTTAAAAATCTAATATTGCGGTATAAGAGAACGCAAGAAAACTGGAAAGAGATCATGCATTTGCCAAACTGGAAAATGAATATAAATAGTCGAATTTGCGAGGTAAGTAAGATTAGTTTAATATAAATAATATTATATATTGTTATTATTTTAACAAAAAGAGGAACAAAAAAATTGATCAATAATATTTTTTTCTATTTTACTTTTTGAACCTTACTGTTTTTTATGTCAAAGCTTGACAATTTTACCAACTAAAAAAGTCATCATCATTCAAAAACTTCTTCTTCAAGTGACATGCTCTATTCGAACGTTGGCTATCATCAGCGCGATCTGCACCCACTCCACTGCTTTTTGGAAAAGTGTCGTAGTACTAACACCATACCGTTGTCTAAGATTTTTAAGCCATGATATCCGTCTACGACCCGGACCTCTTCTGCCTTCAATTTTACCTTCTGTTATCAATTTTAGGAGTTTATATTTGTCATTTCTCAAAATATGGCCAAAATATTCAAGTTTTCATTTTTTGATGGTAAATAAAACTTCAAGCTCTTCATTTATTCTAAGCAGAACATCCACATTCTTTACTCGGTCCATCCAAGATATCCTTAATAATATTCTACGATAACACCACATCTCAAATGCCTCCAACTTTTTGCACATAGCCTCTGTCAGTGTCCATGCTTCCATGCCATAATATAAGATGCTAAAAACATAACACCGAAGCACGCGAATTCGGAGAGTGGTATTAAGATCGCGACTACACAACACTGATTTCATTTTGATAACAGATGATCTGGCCTGTTCAATTCTTGCACGAACTTCTTGCATGTTGTCCCAGTTCTCATTGAGGAGACAACCTAAGTATTTGTATATCCACGCGTTCGACTTGCTGCCCATTTACTTTTAACGTGCCTCGGATGTTCTTTTCCTTGGATATGACCATCCATTTTGTTTTTCCAACATTTAAGTTAAGCCCGAATTGCGAACTTTTGGCAGCAATTTGATTTAACAACTCTTGTAGGCCTTCCAGCGTGTCTGCTATTATGACAGTGTCGTCGGCATATCGTTGATTGCATTGTTGATTTTTATGCCGTTTATCGTCAGACCCTCTTCGCAGTTATCAAGTGCATTCTCTATTATTTTGTTACTATAGATATTAAACAACAGCGGAGACAATATACAATCTTGGCGTACTCCTCTTCTTATTTGGACCTCTTTGGACAGTTGGCCATCAACCTTTATTTGAGCAGTCTGATTCCAGTATAGATTAGCGATTATCTTTAGATCTCGGTCATCTAGACCAACTTCTTTTAGCGATTCTATGAGCATTTCGTGTTGGACTCGATCAAATGCTTTCTTATAATCTATGAAACAGGCATATACTGTCACCGACAATCCCTAGACCGCTGAACTAAAACTTTAATGCCAAACAAGGCCTTCCTTGTTCCGAACCCACGAAATACAAACTGCGTGTCGCCCATAAAGGATTCGCATTTCCCATAAGTTTTTTTGTGGATAATATTTTTAACATATGGCTCATTAGGCTGATTAGGCGGTAATCACTACACTTCTTTGCTGAATGTTTTTTAGGCAGCGTAACAAAGGTTGATTTTAGCCAGTCAGCAGGGATTTTACCGCTACGATAAATCAAGTTCTTGCCCTACCGCTTTTCTGTTTTTAGCTGAAGATATTGCGTGTTTTACTTCCTCTGCCTGATTTGAGAATTCTTGTGGCTGTTCGAATCGGTTATCGGTAAAGAGATGTTCTATGTAGCTACCCCAAAACTGTCTAAGGAAATTATAAAAAGAGAAAACATACAAATATGAAAAAAACTACAAAGGGAGGACAATATGAGTTGCCCACCTCTGAGCTCTGGTAAAAAAACAACTGTCAAATGTATAGAGGGCTTCTAGTTCGAAGGAAACAAGTTTTTCAGCGATTTACGTTTCAATTCAATCTAACCCGACCCAACTCGAGACGCTGTATTAATGCGCATGCGCATTCGACGGAAATAGGTCTAGTCCCTTCTGATTTCTACAATAGCACTTACCGGTCTCTCTTATAAGTCGCTCGTCGTGCGAAACTATAATGACACCCCCTGTATATTCGTTAATGGCCTCCGCCAAGGCATCGATTGATTCGATGTCGAGATTATTGGTAGGTTCGTCGAGGATTAGTACGTCGGGAGCGTTTAGGCATGTCTCTGCTAGGGCCACTCTGGCTTTTTGTCCTATAAAGAAAAATCAAATTTGAGAGAAAAATTACTGATTTTTTGTATTTATTTGAAGGTGGTTTATATATATTTTTAAATTTTTTGAATTAATAGAGTGAAGGCGACGTTAATATAACCTTAAGGCCCTGTATACAACTTTTCATTGTCAAAATTGGAGGCATTTACAAACAGGGTTCAAATTGGTCAGTCAAAACCTGAAAAAGTCAGGGAATTTGTATGTACAACTGTTTATGATTTTTTTTAGAAATAAACCTGGTACTGGTAACTAAAATATTTAGTATCTTTGAAATTCTTTCGCAACCGTGCAGCATAGTGCAAAAAAAAAGTGAGAATCACTACATTTGTCTGAGCTGTATTCGTATTTTTGTTCGCACCAATGAGGATGTAAAAAACGTGCCAGTGTATTTGTTGTTTAATTCCGCCCTTATTCTACCGGCTCTTATCATAACATGAGTACGTCGCGGCCGTATTTTGTGATTTCTCAAAAGCATTTGATTGCGTGAATCATGAAATACTGTTGCGGAAACTACTTCATTACGGCATCGAGTCGACGGAACTGAACTGGTTCAACTCCATGCTTACTGAGAGAGATCAGTTTGTGAGAGCAAATGGTATTAACTCTTTAAAAATTAAGATAACCCATGGCGTCCCACAAGGGTCTGTCTTGGGTCCTATTTTATTCCTTGTTTATGTCAACGATCTAGTATCTTTACCAATATCAGGGAAAATAAAAGCTTTCGCAGATGATGCAAACTCTCTTTGGACTGCAAAGGCACTAGATAATTTTAAAACAATCATAGAGCAAGACCTTTTTCAAATCAAGAAATGGTATGACACAAACAAACTTTTTTTTAACATCAAAAAGACAAACATATTAATATTCAAGTGCTTAATACCCGATTTTCAACTAGAAGAAAAATGTATACGAAATATATCAACTGTAAAATTTTTAGGGCTGCACATCGATTCCCAATTAAAGTTTGAGTTACACATAGATAACTTAAATAAAAAACTGTCTAGTGCTTGTTTTGTAGTCAGGAATATTGTTGTGGAGTCCCATATTAGATATGAAATTGCTTTTTGGGGATATTCGACACAAAAATCGATCCAGGCAGTCTTTGTACTACAAAAGAGAGCTCTTCGCTATATTTGCAAAAAAAACTGCAGAGAGAGTTGTAGGTCGTTGTTTATACAGGAGGAAATTTTAACTGTACCTTGCATTTTTATTTTGGAATCTGTTAGTTTGGTCTTTAAGAAGTTCTCAGGGTTTTTTAACAGTCGGCATTATAGTCTCCGTAAAAATAATTTAACTTTACCAATACCAAAATTTACACTAACCAAAAACTCGATAATATACGAGAGTGTTAAACTGTATAATCACCTGCCTGACCAAATAAAAACTATTGATGATTACAATTGTTTCCGAAGTAGTGTAAAAAAATTTTTGGTTACCAAAGCGTTTTATACCTTAGGGGAGTTTTATCAAATTTAATAGTGTATACATAATGTTAAAATTATGTTTAATGTGACTAATATTATTGTGTTCTTTATTTTAAATTCTGCACTCCTTACAGTTACATCTTTTTTCTTTAACTGTATATGTCTAGATGTGTATTTTAAAACTCTCTTTCATGTAAAACATTTAAAACTTTGTGGTTTAATTATCTACTTTAGACTTTAGATTAATATTACTTGATTAGTTTAAGATTATTTACTTTGTCAATGAAATTTTGAATTTTACGACAATAAAGTTTATTTGAAATTGAAACCCCCATTTTCACCGACTTATCTTTATGTATCCATTAACTAACGAGAGAGAAAGAGATGGGTAGAGCTTTCGTCTTTTTCGCACTTGTTTTTAAAGAGAGTTTTAGTAAAGGACAGATAAAAAATATTCGGTGCAAATGGCGGTTAGAAACTCTAAAAATTTTCCTGTTTTCCTGCAGAAATCTAATTTTTTGTAATTTCTCTGTTTTTTTTGTCTGCTAGAGGAAGAATTTAAAAAATGTCAAATAGAAAAACTAATTTTGGTATGTATTGGATTGATCCGGACGCGAAAGCTACACCTGATTGGGTAAAGTGGCTTAAGCCAGTAGAAAAAAATCTAAATCAGATTTTATATGTCCTGTGTGATAAAAAATAAGCCATTGGAACTGTCCAACATGGGCCGCTGGGCAGTAAAATCTCACTTTGAAGGATATTTAAAAAAAAACACAAAAAATAAAAGGGCTTGTTCAAAATATGACACAAATGAGCAGCAAAACCATAAAGAGAGTGTGATGACAAACAAAACAATGAAGCTAGTACCTCAAAAATTCTAATAATATTTGTGATACTCCGACAAATGTATTTAAGACAGATTTTATTCTACAACCGAGTCTACAACAAGACGTTGTATACTGTAGTGGCTGTTCTTAAAACCACAAAACAATTTTATGTTTGGTGAAGGTTTTGGCTACCTAGCCATATTGTTTGGTATTAATTAGCAAGGTTTGGCGAATGCGTTAGAAAAAAGTAAATTTACTTGAGTTTTCTAGTTTGGTGGAAACGTTACTTGCCCATATCTGAAAAATTTGAAAAAGTGTAACATGGACAAAAATGTCAAGAATTTTTTTTTTTTAAATGGTTAGGGAAAACTTGAAAAAGTCAGGGAATTTCAAAATTGAAAATTACTTTCAACCCAGAAAGAGTTGCCTCTGGTGAAACAACAACACATCTATAGAGGGCCTCTAATATAACCCAACATACCGCCAGAAAGATCCTTCATTTTGATCGTATGCGCATGACTGGCGAGACCGAATGTGCCCAATTGTTTCCTGGCCTTCTCGTAGGGCAAGTCGAACAAACGCATCAAGTATTCGGAGGGCGTTTCTTCGGCTGTCAAATGTTCACCGGAATGCTGGTCGAATCGACCGATCCGTAGTCTGTGGTTCTGTCTTTGTTCGCCTAAAACAAGGAATGAAAGATTTTATCGGGATTAATTACACGAAAATTTATTTTTAGTCGTTAGTTAGGCGAAGTTTTATAATTATCTAAATAATTAGAATAAAATTAGTTTACTGTGGTTTTCCATTCCAAGACAAAGTATATACCTTTTTAATAAAGTTCCGAGAGAAAGTAGAGGATTACAACTACCCAAATTCATCGCTTTTAATTAAATGCGTTTTAAAGCAGGTGTTTATTTAATTAATTTATTTAATAAACAGAAAAACATGCTTGGGGTGTGTCTTGGGTAGTAATGCAGCTAATTTTGTTGAATTGTCAGTGATTGCAGGGGACTGTCGAGAGATTTGTAAAATCTTCCAGGGACTCTTAGGGTCTGCAAGCCAGGGTTTGGTGAGGTTTAGGTAATTGCAGAGGCTGCAAGGGACTGTGAACAGATAAGATTTGTGACATGATTGCTAACAGTGGTTAGCCACCCTCCCCGGTAGGAGTTTAAAAAAAAACATCAGAATTGCCCAAAACAGAAAAAGAACACAAAGGAAAAAATTACTGAAGCAATTCAATCAGAAAAAAAATACATCAAAAAAGAAAATATTTAAAAAAAGGAAATAAAAAATTAAACCCATGGAAATGCTCAAATGCTAACAGTATGTAAGACTAAGATGTTTTTCTTAGTAAAAAAAGTATGCAACTAAAATGTAAATTCTTTAAAACAAAAGTTTTAATTAAACAACAAGAGTCAACACCTGGCCGAAAATGTATCGTCAAGTATTGATGAGTATTGTCAAATGACTACACTTGGGACTTATCGGTACATTATAGGCTGACTTTAATAAAGTCAGCACTATTTTTGACAGTTCCTGCACGACTGCCACATATTTTAGGCAGTAAATACCATCATTTTTCTAGAAAAGGAGGCAAGGGCACAGTGGCGGTCGCAGCTTTTCCAAAAGGGAGGCAATTTTTGGCAGTACTGGCAGTATGTGGCGGCACTCGTACTACTGCAGTACTTGGCAGTATGTAGAAATACTGACAATAAATCCTTATAATATTGGCAGTAGGTGTACATATTTTGAGGGGGTGGATGACCCCTTGGGTGTGAAGTCAAAATTTTGTGAAAGCAATGAAAAAGTTTTATGCAAAAGTGCTTATTGTAACTTTCGACCCAATAGGGCGCCGCAGGCGAAAATTTTTGAAAAACTCAAAGATTTTACTGTTTTATGAAAAACCGGCGATTTTTTAAATAAATTCTCGAAAAAGGGAGGGGGCAATCGACCCCACCGACACAGTCGCAGCTTTCCTAAAAGGGGGGCAATTTTTGGCAGTATTTGGCGGCACTCGTACTACTGCTGTACTTGGCAGTATGTAGAAATACTGACAATAAATCCTTAAATATTGGCAGTAGGTGTACATATTTTGAGGGGGTGGATGACCCCTTGGGTGTGAAGTCAAAATTTTGTAAAAGCAATGAAAAAGTTTTATGCAAAAGTGCTTATTGTAACTTTCGACCCAATAGGGCGCCGCAGGCGAAAATTTTTGAAAAACTATCCAAGATTTTACTGTTTTATGAAAAACCGGCGATTTTTTAAATAAATTCTCGAAAAGGGGGGGGGGGCAATCGACCCCACCGACACCCCCTCCTGCCACCGCCATTAAGGGCATAACGTACAGTCTATTCCATTTTTATTTAGACAAAACATAACCTCACTTTCCATAGAACAAAAACCAGATTTTTAAGTTGTCAAAATCAAACGCCCCCACGGCATTATAACTACACTACTAACTTTAAATCACTCCGAATAACCCCTTATAATATGCTTTCATTTCAATCAAATGCACCAGAGTGAAACAGCCAGATGCCACAAATACTTTATGGATGAAAAATATATTATTATCTAATATGCCTGTTAAGGCGGCCATGATATTCGTTTTTATTTTTACACCGAACATAACAAAGAAAACGCGATACCGACCCAATAAGCCTGAGAGAAACCCAGACTGGTAAGCGAAGTCACCCAAAAATTAATGAATTCAAATTCAATTTAGACGTTTAAAAATGGTGGACCGGCTTTATATTTTGCGTATTTTTTATTACAAGCTTTTATTTAACTTTACCTCTATGTATTGTATGTTTATATGTTCGGGTCAAATCGTGCAACTCAATTTTGACTAACCTCAATTCAAATTCAAATGTGGTATGCGATTATAGTTCCGGTGACAATTCAATAATATGGTATTATTAGGCACACCCTGGAGGGGGGAAAACGGCTAAGTTTTTCCGATTTCAACCAAAATTAATATTCGGGGGTTTTTGGGGGTAAGGAATACGAATTTTTGATCAGATTTTGAAAATTCAATATGGTGGATTCAAGATGGACGATTTTTGGTCATTTTGCTAACCAATTTTAACTGACTTGTACACATCCGATTGTCTTTAAATTTGGTATGCTTTTATAGTTCCGATAACAATACAATTATATGGTATTATTAGGCACCTCCCTCCCCCCCTACGAGGGGGTATGGCATTGTCACCGGAACTATAAACGCATACCAAATATGAAGACAATCGGATGTGTATAAGTCAGTTAAAATTGGTTAGCACATCATGAGCAAAAATCGTCCATCTTGAATTCGCCATATTAAATTTTCAAAAAATCTGATAAAAAATTCGTATACTTTATCCCCAAAAACCCCCGTATGCCAATTTTAAATATTTTCCCCCTCCCGTTTCTCCGTTAGGGGGAGGTGGGTACCTGATAATACCATATTATTGTATTGTCACCGGAACTATAAACGCATACCAAATTGGAAGATAATCGGATGGGTATAAGTCAGTTAAAATTGGTTAGCAAAACATGACCAAAAATTGTCCTTCTTGAATCCGCCATAGTGATTTTTTAAAATCTGATCAAAAATTCGTATTCCTTATTTCCAAAAATCCATGTATACCAATTTTGGGTGAAATCGGACAAAGTTTGAATTCAATCAGACTACAAGTTAGTCAAAAATGAGTTGCAAGATTTTTACCCGAACATAAAAACATATATAGATAATAGAGGTGAAGTTAAATAAAAGCTTGTAATAATAAACTTAATGTTTTCTAATTTTCAGCCGAGGCTGCTACGAATTTGCAGTTTTTAGATTTAAAATAACAAATTACTTCCTAATATTAGAGGGAATTGTGACGAAACAGATTTCTATCGATCTTGCTACTCTTGCGGCTATATGTCTATATATTGTGCCCCTGAAACTGACCAATGGGTGGGTGCGTCCACCATGCCTGTGCCCAAACAATGTCTGAGCTTCATTAATTTGAGATTTCATAACCAGTCCCTTCTATGATGTGTACGTTTATGTATTGGATCAACACTTACTACCTTGGCCATATCTAGTATCCTGTGATCAATTGTCTTACGATAAAAATAACAAAATGGCAAAAAAATGGTTCAAAAACTTTCTATTACAATCAACTCATGATAAAATTTAAACTAAACGAAATCGAAAATTTTCTGAATGAGGCCCTGTCCATATTGTGATCAGTGTGGCCAAAAATCTAGCGAGAAACAAAAAATAAACGTCAGACTGAAAACTCTCGTTGACAGTTGACGTCAATCAATGCGAATAAATTTCGGGTGGAAAAAGGTTAAACGTGTTTGCTTACCTTGTTGCGGCGTCAATTCCCCCACCAACAGCTTCAAAAACGTCGATTTCCCCACACCGTTGGGGCCGACTATCGCCACTCTGCTGGTCATGTCAATGCCAAAGTCGACGTCCACAAATAGCGGTTTCTGACCGGGATACGCGAATGTAACGTTATGCAAACCGAGCACTGGAGGTTGTAAAGGTGGAGGCTCAGGAAATCTGCGAAAAATATTAGAAATTTATCAAAAAAATAGGGGAAAATATTGGACAAATTTACCAAAAAAAAATAGGGAAAAATATGGCAGAAATTTAGCAAAAAATAGGGCGTTGATTTGGGATGCCACATGTAAAGACATTATTTGTAGATCCTATTTCGTTAAATCTTCTGAGAAATCGGGGGAGGTGGCAAAGATAGGAGAAAAGCAAAAACGACGGGAGTACAAAGAGCTAGAAGATCGGGGATTTGTGTTTTGTCCTTTTGCGGTGGAGACACTGGGTCCGGGGGGTGATGAAGCAAAATCTTTAATTACAGAAATATCAGAAATAATAAACACCAAAGACGCCAAATGCTTCATCACCCAGCGGATTAGTGTGGCCATCCAAAGGGAAAATACGGCTTCGGTGCTAGGGACTTTACCAGCCGAATTAGGTTTGGGAAGTGTTTTATTTATACCTAGCTTTTATATATGTTTATTTTTATTTAATTTTTTGAATTTTTATAAGTTTAGTCTATAGTTTTATATTTTTCGAGATATTTTTAATTTATTACTTTTTATAATATTTCTGAATTTAAAAAATAAAAAAAAGTATCGTCCAAAACAGAGAAAAATAACAACGACATAACCTAACTTCTGAACTACAGGGATGAACTAACTAAAACTCCTCCTGATGAGTTTCTTGACGCAATCGATTACCAAATTTCTATTTGGTGGAAGATCAACGCATGCAGGTCAAAAATAAATTATATTTACTTATACACAAAAAGTTTAATAAAAGATACAAGTAAAAAATAGGTCTTGCATCGCTCATTTATTTATCAAAATTATGATTGTTTTCCACAAACCAAAGCAAAAAATAGGTCTTGCATCGCTCATTTAAACAAAAAAAAAAGAAAAATCCGAAAAGTTTTGTCAAGCCTTCATACAATTTTTAAATGACGGACAAAATTCACCTGCTATCTTTGTGTCGTCATCAGGTCATAGATTGGGGCAAAATTACAGACCGTATCTATTCTAGGGACCGTGGTTGCCAAGAAGATGGGCGTGGTTTACAAACAAGTGAGACGGACATACGCAAAAGTATAAAGTGTGAAGAGGAGAAAGATACTTGCCTAAATTTGACAATATACTCCTTGGGGCGTTGCAAGAGTTCCGTAGGTTGGCTATCATCGTCCTGTTTCTGTATTTTACTTCTATTCTTTTCCTGTTTCCTTGTTAGAACTTCTTTTTGTTTCTTTTCCGCTTGTTTCTTTGAAGAACCTGAATAGAAAGTGAATGATTATAGAATTATTAACAGGGAGTGTCTTCTGACATTAAGATCTTTCGAAATTCTTTAATGGACGACTCTGCCCATTTTTTTCGACGGTTTTTTCTTATTATTTCTATGCACAACCAGAAATTACCTATTAGTATAGGCAATTTATATATAATTTTTTTTTTCATTGACAAGCTAGGAAGGTCCTTGGGCACTGTCATTTCTAACCTCCAAAACAGAGTTTTTCTTGGATAACTCCTAATCAGTGATAGACTGTCAAAAGTGACAAATGGAAAAAATGTTGCAAATTTAATTCTCTATCAATAAGTAAACCACTCCTTCTACCAGAAATATTGAAGAAACCCAAGCAAAAAGGATGCCAATTTGAACAATTTCTTGCATAGTCTTTTTTAGCATTTTCATCAAGATTTTTTAAGGTACGAGTACCAAACTTGACAGGGTTGATCTAAGAGCAATGACCTAAATTATATCAAAAAATTAAATTTTTCCAGGGGCCTAGTCCAATTTTCTTAATTAGAAAATTTCAAAATGTACCAAAACTCTTTGATACGCCACTGTTACTGACATATACAAAAATGGCCCCACTTTGTATTTGGTGCTTCTAGTAATAATATACGAATTTTTTAAAACCATAATTTTTTATATTTTTTTAGTAAATTTCTTAAATGAAAGAGTCAAGGGCCCCCCTACTCTTCCAATACCAATTATGATTCTTTAAAAAATCTTATTTTATTACTAGAAGCAGAAAATTGAAGCGGAAGGTGCCGTTTATCTAGTTTAAGATCCAGTAAAAAGCGGGGCCTTTTTTTTGTATATGTCAGCAACAGTGGCGTATCAAAGAGTTTCGGTACATTTTGAAATTTTCTAGTCAAGAAAATCGAAAAAAATTAATTTTCTGATATAATTTAGATCATTGTTCGTATATTAACCCTGCGAAGTGTGATACTCGTAGGTTGAGAACTCTTGATGAAAATGCTAAAAAGGAATATGCAAGAAATTGTTCAAATTGACATAACTTTTGCTGGGGTTTATTCCATTTTTCTCGTAGAAGGAGTGGTTTAAGCTATGCTAGGGTCATTTCAAGTCAAATCAACCAGATGTTTGGCAGACCATCTCCCCGATTTTTTTGGTACATTTATTCTATCCATAAAGGGAATGAAAAATCCCAAATTAAATTTTTTTTTGGCCATTAGTTTTTTTTAAAATTAATTCTTGAAAATCAAAAAGAAACTACCATTTTGCTTAAACATGTAGCTAAAGAAATGATAATATCTCGATAACTACTTAAACTAGGACAGTGATTTATAGCTCGTTTTAAAGGTCTTCTAAATACCTTTTGAATGATGTATCTATCACATGATGTACTTTTTGTTTAAAACAAAAATGAAGTTAATTTTATTTTTATTATATTTTGTTTCTAGATATTTTGCCAAACTATTTACAAAATTTCAAGATGGAGACTTGATGGGTTAATAAAAAAAAATTATTTTAAAAATTTTGAAAATATTAAAAAAAAAATAGGTTGTGATACTTTATCAAAATGGGCTTTAAAATACCTATAAAACAAGGTATTACTTGCTTTTTTTACGGTATACAGTTCTCAAGATATTACTCTTTTTATGTACCTGCACATTTGGTTAAAATTTACTGTCTTTATAGGCATTTATAAAAATATGAATATCTTGAGAACCATACATACTACAAAAGCAAGTGATGCTGTTTCTCAAAGATTTAAAAAAATGTTTTTTTTTTAATTGCATTTTTATTAAACAAAAAGTATATGATGCGATACATCATTCGAAAGACACTGACAATTAAACAAAATTGGCAATCATGTCACATTTTCTGAACTAGTGGTTACCCCCCCCCCAATTCATTTTAAGCGCAAATCAAATTATAGGTATTCAAATAATTTGCATACCTGAAGTTTTTAACTCCCTGATCCTTTTCTCTTGCTTCTCGTACTCTTTAATCATCTCCTTACGTTTTTGAACGTGCATTTTCTTGAACATGGAATAGTTTCCTTTGTAATAATGCAATTTTTGCGTGTCCAAGTGGATGATTTCGTTACATACGTTGTCCAAAAACGATTGGTCGTGAGATACTATCAGTAGGGTCTTCTTCCAGCTCTGTAATTGAATTTTAAGACTATTATTGTCGGGAAATCCATGTTTTAAGCCGATTTTAGCCATTATTTCCCCTCTATGACATCTCTTGAATTTTCAAAAACAACTTTAGCTTGCCAAGATAGTTTCGTTGACACTTTTCAGTACTTATAAATTATTTTAAAAAAAAACAGATTCTTTGGTTGTAAATTTTTAAATCTATTTTTTTATATTTAGGAAATGAGTTCAAAAAACGAAGTTTCAACAATATATGAGACCTTATATCTGGTAGTTAAAGAGAAAAACATAAATTATTCAAAACTATGCGAAACTAAATGTCAAATTTTCAAAATGCACAATTGCATATATTCCCTCGGCAGCTAAATTTAGTTAAACCGATAAACCATACCTCAACAAAAAAATTCAAGCAGACATCTTAATTTTTACAGGGTATACTCTATTTTGACGTCCCTGTTTATAGGAATGTATTAATTTTTCAGCATGTTAGCAAGTAATTAAGCTTATTATTTTTTAAGCTAGCAAGTGACATCTTTTTGGGTCACCCTGTATACATAATATGATGTTACTGCTTGCCATGATGAAACATATGACGCTTCACTTGCCTAATGACATATACTCAAAAATTATTACAATCCAGTAACTTGGGGAGGCAAAATAGGTGTTTTAAAATACCGTGTTTTAAACTTTGATCATAGGGAAAGACTAGTGATTAAAAATTAGCAATGACCAAAGGACATTTTTTATCCATATTCCCTCTTAATACCTGAAGATAGTTGTCCAACCAAATGACAGCGTTCAGATCTAAATGATTTGTGGGTTCGTCGAGTAGCAAAAGAGTAGGTTCAATGTAAAGAGCTCTAGCGAGGGACACCCTCATCCGCCACCCTCCGGAAAAGTTCTTTGTCGCCCGATTTTGCATCTCTTTCGTGAATCCCAGACCTGAAATAACGTTATTGTATTGAAAAAAGAACTATATTTACAAAATGAATGGAAAATTTAGCGCCCTAATAAATTTACCGAAAATATTTGTGGCCTAGAGGTCAAAAGGAGAAGGAATAAATTGTAAATATGTTTGGCTGAAATTATTAGTTGGACATTCGCCATCTGACACCTCCAATAAAACGCTATATTTCGTGTATCGTTGGTTGATAGATAAATAGAAATTTCGTACAACTAATAATCGTGAATGTGTACTTCCTTGTTTTTATAACATGTCTAGGTTTTCAAGGCCGCAGTAGGCTTCAAAGATCTCCCCACTACTAACAAATGAATCGGACGAAAGGATTTCCGAATAGCCATGCAGTTAAAACTTCCTCGGTAGCTCAGTTGGTAGAGCATTAGACTGGTATTCAAATCCTGGTCGAGGAAAAACTTTTTTCCGATTTATTCCCTCTCCATTTGCCCTCTACGCCACAAATCTCTTCTGTAAGAACTATATTGCCTGCCGATCAAAGTAAGTAAAGGAAAGTAAGTACAAAACAAAGGTAAAAAATCAGAAAAACAGGTCAAAAGTCATCTTAAACTGTCGAAAACTTACAATTAAAATTCATTTAAAAATGATTACTGAGAAAACATTTCTACAGAAACACTAAAAAAACATTTGCACAAAAATTATAACATTTGACTCATAAAAACATATTATCACTTGTATTCGTAGGGCTCTAAAACACACAGAAATTTTTTCACAGCATTCAAGAATGGTATTTCTCTATTTCTAAGTATTTTTATGTTGTCTGGCAAGTGGTTAAAGAATTTTATGCTCTTGGAATAATTAAAAGTCAAGACTGTTTATTGTGTTTAGACTATGAGTTCTTTTAAGCTGCATAAACTCTTTAGGTTTTTTAACAATTAGTTTAATGCATTCTAAAATGTAGAGAGCATATACTGATAGCAGATTCGTCTACAAGATTCTCTGTAATTCATTCGGCCCATAACTCTAACTATCCTTTTTTGCCAGGAAAAGATCCTTTCCAATTTGGTGTCCATGACTTGATATGATCGTTTGTCTTCGTCTATGTTAACTTAAGGCGCACTGAGGAGACTCTAATAAGGGCGAAACATGTGTAAGACCTACCCGGTATGTATCTTTATGGTACTCTGGTGTACCAGGCTGAATGCCAATGGATTTGTCATAGTGAAAACCTTGACTGATTGATAAAGTAGTTTCTTATCGGCGGAATAGAGAGAGCAAATGGTTACTTTTCCTAGAAATTCCAGCCTTCTTCTTACCATTGTCCAAAAACGACAAAAAGTAGTTTTTTTGTAAATAATTTTTGTTTTTTATAAATTTTAAGTTGCTTTGAAAGGACTAACCCTCCCCTGTTAAATAAATGAAAAAAAAAACACCCAGATTGAGGCAAAACCAACAAAGAAGAAAGCCAGAGAGAGAAAGAGAGAGAGAACTTACCAGCTAGGATCCTTCTCGCTCTTGGCTCGGCCGAATCTGCTCCAATGGCTTTTAACTCGGCGTAAACTTCGTTCAGCCGTTGCTGAACCTCCATTTCCCCCGCATTGTCCGATTCCTCCAATTTTTTCTGCTCCTCCAGAAGTTCGGTCCTTTTCACGTCCGCTTTTAGTACGGTTTCTACTGCGCTTAGGTCGTCTGCCACCACCTAAAAAAATATTTGACTAGTTTTTTCCTTATTGATTCCTTATTGGTACAGCAGACACGTTCCATACAAATTACAAACCGCCCCTACTTCCTTCTTTTCAATCTCCTACCCCCATCAAAAACTTATCAACTCAATGTCTAGTGCAAAACATCGGTTTAGCGGCTTTTGAGTTATCGTGCCCCATACAGACAGACAGACAACATAATAAAATTTTGTATTCTTAGATATTTTTTGACCCAAACAACTCTTTTGGTGAAAATAAAAACGCTTCTCTTTGCCAATCCCAACACGTTATTAAAGCTAGCTGTGTAAGGGTTTTTTTATCTCATCATTAAAGGCTAATTATAGGCTAATTAAAGGCCCTATTCCCAAATTTAGGACTTGTAGTTTTCGAAATATGGTATGCACTGCTAGCTACCTAAAACAGTTAGCCCATGAGTGTGAAATTTCGCACTTCTCACCTTCTCTGAACCATGTGAAAAGTGAGGCAAATACTCAACGGTGACAACAGATCGTCAAGAATACGGGCCCAGGGCAAATGATTTACATTATCAAAACAAAGTTTTTAGTAATTCTATCGTATTCTAAACATTATGGGTTAATTAAAGGCTCTTTTTTCAAAACAAATTTTTTAAAGGTTTTTGCTCTGCTAGCTGTTATGAGGGTTTTAAAAAAAAAATGGAAATGAGCTTGATTTTGTTGATGTAAATCATTTGCACTGCTGACTTTTTTAGGTAACTAGCAGTGCAGACCATACCTCTTTTTAGAAAGCCAAAGCTTCAAAATTTATAGGACCAATGACAAACTTGACATTTTCTAAACATCCAAGATGGCGGACCTATTTAAAAAATAGGCATTTTTAACCCCCCTAGATATTTTTTTGTGTGCGGCACTATATTAAATCTGAAACATCGGTTACGAAGCCACATACTTTCAAAGCACATTGATGTAACATTTTAAAAATTCGGACAAGAAATAAGGAAGTTTTAAATCTTTATATACACCAGAGTTTGCCTGCAAAATCAAGCAATTTTTTTTTATAAACTTGATTTGTCATGCAACCTCTGGTCTATATAAAGATTTGAAACTTCTTTATTTCTTGTACGAATTTTTTAAATGTTACGTTCATGTGCTTGGAAAGGATGTGGCTTTGTAACCGATGTTTGAGATTGAATACAGTGTCGCAGAAAAAGTTTTTTCTAGGGTGGTGAAATATGCCTATTTTTTAATTAGGTCCGCCATCTTGGATTTTTAGTAAATATCAGTTTAATCATCAGTTCTATAAATATTGAACCTTGTGTCTTATAAAAAAGTTATTGCTATTTAAACAAGTAGATTTTTTCTTAATAAGCTATTTAAAAATTGGAAACTTCCTTATTTCTTGTCCGAATTTTTAAAATGATACATTGATGTGCTTCGAAAGAGTGTGGCTTCATAAGCGATGTTACAGATTTAATACAGTGTCGCACACAAAAAAATATCTAGGGGGGTTAAAAATGACTATTTTTTTTTATTTTTAGAAAATGTCAAGATTAACATTGGTCCTATAAATTTTGAAGCTTTGGCTTTCTAAAACCCTAAATATTATTAAAATCGGACAATTTCCCGCTAAGTTATAATCATTTAAAAAGGTGCGTTTTTTTGGCACACCCTATATATTATAAGTTTTTTTTAAAAGGAAAAATCTGAAAAAATTTGTTTTAAAACAGGACCTTTAATTAGCCTATAATGTTTAGAATATGATAGAATTATTATAAACTTGATTTTGTTATTGTAAATCATTTTCACTGCTAACTTTTTAGGTAGCCAGTTGGGTAAAGAAAAAAGGTAGTGAAAAAAAATAGCTTTTTTTTAGTAATGTTTTTAAAATGTAAATAAAAAAAAGTATTGATAGATTTTGAGTTATTATGGCTTAACTATAACATAAGCAGACAAAATACCTCTTGTTCACAAAGCAAAATGTCAATGGTGGGTGGAATGGCAAAGGCTCTTTGTGCGAGATGCCTCAATAATGTAGTTTTACCATGTCCATTGGGCCCCACTAACCTAAAATAAAGACATGTGAAATACACAACTTTTGCTTATTTTTATTATCTGGTACAGGGTGTTTGTTTATAACTGGAACACTCAGTATCTTTTTTATTATTGAAAATAAAGGTTAGATCTAAATTCAAAAATTTCTTGGCAAATTACAACGAACTTAACCGCTATAACAACTTTTTTGTGTTGCCCTTGGTATACAGTGTGTGTCAATAAAGCTAATTTGTTTAAATAGAATACCCAGAATATTTGCCAAGAAATGTTTGAATTCAAACCTACCCTTTATTTTCATTAATAAAAAATATACTGAGCATTCCAGTTATAAACAAACACACTGTACCATTTTTGAAATATTACAACTTTTAATTATCATAAGCGTATATCTCAGAAATGGTAAGACTTACAAAGAAAATCCTCTTGACACTCTTTGTTCCATTGATGAGAACAAATAATGGCTTTTTTTCCATCTTGTGTAGTTTTTCAGATAAAGGGTTCATAGAGCAATACTAACCCATATCGCCTTCCATTTGCTATCAACAAATTTGCATTGACAAACAGATCCTGGCCCTTGGCAGATATGCTGAAATTTTCTACTTTTATGTCAACAGCATTTTCCAGTGCTGCCAACTGACCAGCTGTTTTCTGGGCCTGAGACACTGTAAAGTTACTGTCGAGTTCAGAATGACCTTGTCCACCTAGAAAAATTAAAAAAATGTTCATTTATTCATTCTCTACATTGGGATTAAAAAGTTTTTTTATCACTAATTGATGTTTCACACCCAGGGGAAATGACTAAGTTACAAAAATTAACATCTACCTTTTCTAAGCATTGCTTCCATCTGTTTTTCATAATCTTGTTGCTTTTTAAGTTTCTTTTTTTCTTTGTGAGTAATTTTCTTCTCTTTTTCCTCACTTACACTAGCTTCCTTTAATTTGTCTGTTAGTTCATCAACTTTTTCATCATCATTGTTCTCTTTGAACTTTTTTTCTTCTTTTGATACATTGTTTTCAATAGTTTTAGTTTCTTTTTTTTCTTGATTATCATCTTCTTTTGATTCAGCGATATTTTCCTCTAGTTCTATTTGTTCCTCTTCAGTATTTGGTTCTTCTGATTCACTTTTTTTATGATTTTTATCTTTATTTTTCTTTGATTTTTTTACTGGTTCTGGTACTTCGTTTTCTAAGTTTTCATCACCATTCAAATCATCTTGTATATCCTCTTTTTTTTCAGGTTTTTTCTCCTTATTTTCCTTATTTTTCTTTCCTTTTTTCACTGGTTTTGGTACATCAACCTCTTCTTCACTCTGAACAATTTCTTCATCAGTAAAATTATCTTTTTTGGATTTTTTGTCTTTTATTTTCTTACCACCCTTTTTGGTTGTCGCTGCCTGAGGCAATTCCTTATCACTTTCACCTTAAAAATAAGGAAACTATTTAAAAATTGTTTTTAGAATTTTTCAAGAGAGTTTAAACAAGTTACTAGCCAAGTTACCATCAGACCCACTAAGATTCCTAATTTTGGGCTTATTTTTTCCTTTTTTGGAAACAGGAGGGGGCACTGTTTCCTCATCTTCTGACAGTTTGATATCAACATCGCTTTTTTCATCAGGCCAATCTTCGTCTTTCTTTTTCCCTTTATTGGCTGCTTTTTTTTTGGCAGCAGGTTTTGGAATCTCATCAGGGTCAATTTGAGGTTTCTATAAAATATTTAATTTCTTTTTTAATATTTTACCAACCAAAAATATATTTAATAAACAAATAAAATGATATGGATGGGAAAAAATAAATTAAAAAACCTACCTTAATGTTACTTTCCACCTCCTCATCACTCCAATCACCTTTCTTGCCCTTGGCACCTTTCTTGCCCTTATTCTTTGCCCCCTTGGGGCCAGTGTCTATTACACCTGCACTAGGTTTCTGGTCAGGGAAATCCTCATCAAAATCTTGAGCTTTTTTCTGACCACGTTTCTTTGACATTGTATGGTCTAAATTAAAATGTTCTGTGGAGTAAAACTTATTTAAGGTAAGTAGGTACTGCAAGAAATGGTTGTTGATTATAAAGGGTAGAGATCTATACTGCCGTCAGAAGGAAAAACCCGAGGAAAAACCCCATGAGCAACCTATACTTGATTTATGGAAAAATAACTTTGAATTGTAATAAAGTCTCTAACATGTTCTAGGTGTAATACAGACAAGTGATTTTTTTGGCTATAGATAAATATTCAAAATATGAATTAAAATATTACAAAAAAATAAACTCAATAATTATTAATTGTGCGTTTTGCAGATAAAATAGGCACATATGGTAAAATAATATATCCTATTTGGGTAGTCCTGCTGGGCAAAAGCTATAAATACTAAGAAAGATTCACGTAAATCTACAGACTAAGTGTTTTTTTTCTTAGCACTGGAAGTATACGTGGTTATAGCTTAGTAAAGATCATAAAAGGGTTGTAAATATGTGGTTTAAAGTCACAAATAAAAAAAATATATTTTTTTTCATTTTAACCAGTTTTAAACCAACCAGTAAGTTAAAAAAACCAAAAGTCATTTTCGAAAAATTTGTGGGTTGCAGGGTTTTTCCTTTTAACTGCAGCATACAAATTCTAGTTTTGCAAGTTTGCAAGTTTTAGTTTCTAAGATAAACAAACAAGTTGAAATTTAATAAATATTATATTAACAGCCAATTCTCAGAATTTGTTTGAGTCAGTTTGAGTAGAGTGCCCTCTTTTAAATAAATATAACTTGAGTTTGTCTAACAAAACATATGATCAATCCAACATAGTCACCCTGAGACAAATAAACTGTTATTGCATAAGTTGTAGTTTTATCAATAATGTGAATTCTCAAAAACCACAAGCAATTTAGTTTTCAAAAAAAGTAGGTACTGTTTTAATAAGTTTTGTTTAATAAACTTTTTGCAAATCGCTGTTAAGTAAGGCTGTGCCTGCTATCCCTATTTCTTATTCACTTATACCACAGTAGATAATGTTATCCCTCTAAAATCAGTCAGATGAACTATTAGTTGGAGAGAAAAGGCGCTATCTAAAGTAGTATAAGTCTGTAACAGAGAGGGATAGCAGACACAGCCCTATTACAGTAATTTGCTAGCTTATTTGTGGAATGTGCATTTTTTGTACATATATTTGCACAAAAAATTATTAAACTTTATTAAAAAACAGTGGGTCACCCTGGGGTGAATATCATCAAATCAAAATATCCTGTATTTGCTGAAAATAAATTTCATTGACAAACCATAACTTATGGTTTAATAATAAAAGTTAGATAATAGTTGTTTTGAAAGTTAATTTTGTTCCATTTTATGGGAATCCATATAATATGAATTGCTCCAAATATCATTATTTTTGTGTAAAATACACTTTTTGTTCACTAGACCAAAAAAGTAATTATTTTTGTGTAAACTACACTTTTTATTCACCCAGAGTAAAAAAGAAAATAATAAAAACACAACACACTTTTTAGGTCAACATGCTATTGCGCAGACATAGGTAACTTTTACCCAGCTGAAGACCACAGCGATTCTTGCACACCCCGGGCAATCACCTTTTTGAACGAACAAACAAAACCAAGTTGTATGATGGGATTACTTTCATCTCGGTCATTTTCGAACGGTTTTGGGCTAGCCGATGTATAACCTTTACCCTGGGGTAAAAATTTTCAAATGCAACCCAGGTGTTTTTGGATAATAAATTAGTATGTTTAACAAACTAGCACAATCAGCTGAAGTAAGATAAACAATCCATTTAGCAAAAATGTCTTTACATTTATATCAAATGGTTTGAAAGACATATTTGTTAAATGGTTTGAAAAACATTTTTGTTAAAGGGTTTCTTTATCCTACTTCAGCTGATTGTTAGGTCAGGTGGAGAGTTGGGACAGGCTAATTTACAAATCAACACAAGGGACTTTTCACTGTCATTTTGTACAAGTATTGTATCATCCATGTATTTCACATGTCACATCAGACAAAAGTGTACAATTACAGTAACAGCGCCTAGATTACGACTTTACCATTGGGAGCTTTACCCATATTTTAAAAATAAAATAAAGCGGTAGGTACCTTTTTATATAGACTATATTTTTACGCAATTTGTCACTGTTGATCGCTTAAAAACGCAAAAACGTGGTGCAAAAAGAACCGAAAATACAAAAAGAAAGTTCGCTAAACGTCAAACTTTGAGGTTAAGGTATGAAAAACAGCTGGCAAATACACAAGAAGTTTGCCCCGTATAAGCAAATTAAAGAGTTCCAGGCCAGAAAAAATAATTTGTTTCAATTCTGGAAATCAGTGGCTCTATTCTTGAACCGATATAATTTGTAAAAATCACGATTTTTTTGCCACATATCTCGAGGGTCAGGGCCATAGAAGACCAAAATGCAGCAAATTCAAATTAAATTGTTAATTTCAATAAAGGGATGGTCATCTAAAATACGGACCGCGGCGACGGGATGGGGGTACATAAAATTATTAGGAGGGGAGTGGGGATCCGAGGGGGTTGCAACTGCGAGGTAACATTTTTCCCAAAAAATGATAAAAAAACGAATGAAATTACTTTCAAAGTATTTTTTTACGCACGAGCCCCCTAGGATGCAAGTTTTCTTTCTCTAGGAGGACTTAATTTTGTCTAAAACCTCCTTTTTTATTTTATTAAGTCTGACATACTCAATTTAAAAATGGAATTTTTTTCTATAAAGGATAATTAAGTACAGTTTTTTTCCTTTTAACAACGTTTGTTTTGTAAAAATCGGTTAAGAATTAAGAAAGTAACGGTAAAAAGATAATGATTAAAACCGAAAAAACTAAAAGATTTTGACGAATAATAGGTTTTGAAAATTGACAACATTGAAAACAACGAGATAAAAAAAGTGTTATGTTTGTTTTAATGCGCCATTTTTAATTTCAAGATGGCGATATTTTTTTAGTACGCAGCAAAAAACCTTATTAATTATCTAAACAATGCCACCAATTTTGTAAAAATCATTTGCGGTTTTTTATGGCCCACCCGGTATATAAAACACATAAAAAATGCAAAAAAGTTTTTAAAATTCAATTTTGTGTGGTGCCATATAATTCAAGTTATTGAGCGAAATCCAAATTAACTACACCCTATTTATTTACCAAATTTCATCCAAATCGGTTTAGTCGTTTTTGCGTGATTGATGGACAAAAATCTTAGTTTATTGGCGCTAAAATTTATGACAACATATATATGTAAATATATATAAATAGCATACAAAAAATCTGTAATAGAAAAGTCCAGATACATCCTGAAAAAGTCTGGATACATCCTAGAAAAATCTGGATACACTCAGAAAAAGTCAGGATACCTTCTGGAGAAGTCTGAGTACACCCTAAAATAGTCTGGATACCTCATGCAAAAGTCTGGATACACTCTAAAAAAGTCTGGATGCTTCCTGGAAAAATCTAGATACACTCTAAAAAAGTCTAGATACCTCCTGGAAAAGTTTGGATACACTCTGTAAAAGTCTGGATATACCCTGGAAAAGTCCGGATATATCCTAGAAAAGTCTGTATACACCCCGAGAAAGTCTGGATACACCCTGGAAGTCTGTAGTTTCTTAAGCAAGGGAAGTTTTAGACTAAATCTTTACTCGATTTATTTATCTATGTATTACTTATAGGTCCTGTGGATCAACCGTGCCTAAGGCTTCCTTCTCTAGACCAAGATGGAATCGCAAACACTCACCAAGTATGCACGTTTTGCCTTTCAAATAGAAAACTTTCTGTAAGTATAAAATGAGCCAATTTTGCCAGTAATTGTTAATAAAAAAAAACTTCTGGGTTTATATTAATTAAGTTTCCCACAAATATCTAATTAAAGTCACCAGTAATAATCGATACTATAAGGCCTTTTAATTTTACCACCAAGGACACGTTTTGTTGTATTTGAAACTGCAATGATGCAAATTTAAATTTGTGTGTTATTTAAGTTAAGATCCCTGTAATCAACGGCGGTTCTGGACCGGTATTCTCGTAACTAAATACGCTCGGCGTTTCGTACTCGCTGACCGTATGATAACGTAATATTCGCATACCACGTGACCAAAGTAACAAAAATGGTATTCACGTATATTGAACGCAAGGCGTCGACGAAGTGCGCTCAGCGCGTGGCGACCGTTTGAGAAACACCTACCATTTGCCAGCTGTTTTGCCCTCCGCTCGTACGATTTTCCTACCCTACAATACTTTGTAGAGTGCTGCAGAAAATATAGTAGTTTTTTCAGTTTGCGTTTTTATTAATAATTAGAAAAATAAAAATCTCTTATTAGTAGCTTGGGGACGGGTGACAAACACGTACACATCAACCTTACTATTTGATGCTCGATGTAAGACAACTTTTTTTTCCAAAAAATTGCAACAAAATCTTTTCTTATCAAAATCGACATCGAAATAATTGAGCATCCGTATAATACTAGAAATAGAAGCAATCAAAATTCTGTAAAACCAAGGGTAAAAAAAGCCATTGGTCAGCGGTGCTTTTTGTATCTTTCATCGGATGTGTACCAAAAAATATCTGGTTTTGTTAGGCTTTTGCCCACATTAATTGTTTTCTTTCAAAAATAAACTAAAAGCTTTCATGATATATGAAATTAGCAAACATGAAATAAATAGCTTAATTGATATAAAAAATAATTAGCAAACAATATAGGCAACTACCTTTATTTCTGTGTTTTCGTCTGTATTTTCTTTACTTTTCTGAAATATCACATTTTTCACATTAATTACCATTTTTATGTTTTTTATCTTTTGTCATTTTATTTATTCATAAATGTACTACAAATTATTATTTTCTTTTTTTAATTCAACACTTCCATGAAAATATAAATTTTTCCACGCGCGAGGTTTCTCTTGTGGATGTATGAATTCTGTGTTTGTTGTTGAATTGGTTAGGTTATTTTTTGGGTAACAAATACCTTAGAGTTTTATTTTCTGTTTCTTAAAATGTAGAATACGCATGTTTACTATAATTATAAGGTATAACTTATTAGATATATAAGTAACTATTGTGAAACCATTTTAACAATAAATGCTATATAATAAAGTATCAATATCAATATACGACCGTGCCGGAAACACCACTTTCCCTGACTGAGTGCCGGAATAAATTTAAACTTTTCCGCACTGAGTGCGGAATTTTTTTGTAAGTGTGCGGTTAAGTCTCGGGGTAAACTTTTTCCCGCACACTGGACGGGAACGTGCTACGAGTTTATATCACAGGGTCAAAGGGCGGGTTTAACTGAGCTAAACCAAACCATCAAGTAATTTTTTAAAGGATCAACACTTGTACAAGTCACATTTGATTTACCCTTTCTGAAATACGGCTCGAAATCGATCACACAATGGCCTCTTTCTTACACATAGAAAAAGAAAAGGATCGAAAAGGCTAACAAGAAATAAAAATGCAAAATTCGATGATGCCAAGATGTGCTAAGCGAATTTGATTCTGTCTGCTCGCAGGGCAGCGCGTTCGGCAGAGAGAATACGAAAAGTCGTCGGTCAGCGTGCCGCTGAGCGCGCTGTTCGCTATTCGTTTCGCTTAGCGACTTCAAAACGTTACGTATTACGAGAATACCGGTCCTGGTGTAAAGTTCTGGGGGGGTTAATGCATGCATACTGCGGGGATTTTTTGAAGTGGGGGAGGGGGAGGGTCTAGAATGTACGGAAAATGTATTTATATTTAAAGGCAAGGTCTCAAATCCGAATCTAGCCTCAATTCTAGATATAAAATTCATAATCAGGGACGTTTTAGCGCCGCAGGCAAAAATTGTTGCAGGTTTGGGTTGGTGTGAGGATCTAGTTTTAACTCTAGATTAGCTGTCAAATTAAGGTAATAAATGCGCTGCAGGCGATAATTTTGGGAAACTGATTTTTTTTTAAATTTTGCCCCACTCTTTTTTTTGTCTATCCCTGCCAAAAATATCGCGTCAAAACTAGTAAAAAAGAACTAGTAAAAGTTCACGAGTTCTGGTCGGTATTTCATGCGGTTTATGAAACACCACTTTCGAGTGAAATCTCATGAACTTTCAATGTTGGAAAAAGATTCAAAACTCGTCAAACATCATGAGTTTTTAGGAGTTTTGAAAAATTTTATTATTATTTATGATAAGAGTTGATAAGATTTCACCAGTATTTTAAAGGCTCTTCCACTGGTTTTGTTAAGTTTTGAGCAGATTTTAACCAAAAGTTAAATCGAAGTTAAGAAGATTTCGCAAGATTTTATGAGAATACACATGTTTTCAGCAGTTTTTAAAAGCACCACCCTCCATCAGATTTCACAAGATTTCATAAGAAAATCCACATGTTTTTAGCATTTTTGAGCAGCTTTTAAGAGAAACAAGTTGAAAAGGTTTCAATGGTTTTGACAAGTTTACATGTTTTCATCAGTTTTGAGCAGATTTTAATGGATATATTAAATAACGTTAATAAGATTTCATGAGATTTGTCATGTTCTCAGCAGTTTTGAGCAGTTTTAAAAAGACCCAGCCTCCATCAGATGTCACAAGTTTACATGGAAAAATTCACCTGTTATTTTAAGAGAAACAACATTCAGATTCACCAATTTTCAGATTTGAAACGATGAATTATTAAAAGTGATTGTTGTTAGACGATTGAAGTTGGACAACCTTATGGACCAAACAGTTGACACTTTTTGGGCCAAATCGTGGACCAAATCATTAAATATCTTGGACAAAATGAGTCGAACACTTTTTATTTCATACAGAATTCGTTTTAAAAGATATCCACTTGTACTTTTAAAATCTCATCAAAATTCTCCTTGCTAAATCTCATGATATCTCCTGTGACTGATATAAACTTACGAAATCTCTTTAAATATCTTAGGTACTCATAGAATCTTCTAAATTCGCATCTTGTTTGTCAAATCTGGTTGTACTTGGATGTGTAAAATCTACACTTTAATACTTATATAATCTTGTCAAATCTTCACAACCGTTTATCCTATTTCTCATGAAATCTTATAAAATCTTTTAAAAACGTCCCTTCTTTTCGACTTGTGAAATCTTGTAAAATCTCATCAAAATCTTGCTTGCTAAACCTTATGAAATCTCATGTGTCTGGTGTAACATAATGAAATCTTGCGAGTTTTCAATAGTCAGAAATTATTTGAAAATTGTGTCTGGTGTAACATCATGAAACATCATAAGAATTTGTCAGTTTTCATATGGCATAAATTTTTGCCAGGCCAAGTCTCTTCAAAAAATCTCTTAAAATCTCTTCAAGACTTGATCAGTTTTTAAGAGTTTTGAAGTGGTTTTTTTGGCAGGGCAGTGATATTCGTGAGTACATATTCAGTGTCCGTCGCTATTGCTTTCGTTATATTGCATCTAGAGGCGTTTTCTCGCTTTTAAATTGTTTAAAAATTTTTTAGAGTTTGTGACGTCATATTTAAACTGGTTATAATATATATTATATTTCGAAACAGAATTCATTCCCGTTTCAAAACCGACGCGTGCGCAGAAGTTACGTCAAAATTTTACCTTTTTAAATTGTTTTTTTTTTCTAAAGGTTTAAACTTTTTTAGATTGGAATGGGAACTTAAAAATTACATGGTGTTTTGCCAGACGAAAATTGCAAACTCAAAGTGAAAACTTATTGTTTCTGCACGGATTTTAAGATAGCGAGTTTTTTGAAATCAGAGCCAAAACGCGCACTCAAACGAAAATCATGTTCATCAAAATAAATACGTACGATTTGCAAAAATAATTGTGACAAAAATTTTTTAACGAACAGTCGATATACACAGCATGACTTCTGTAAATTTCGTTAATATGATACTTTAAAAAAAACCATTGTGTAATCCAGATTGCAAAGATAATATGGAATAATCCAAGCATTACGTATCTCTGAACTCTTGAGTCCAGACGCGCGCTGCTTGAATATCTCGTAAATTATTTCGAGATACACTCTGAAATTTCTACAGAATCTTCCCAACATGATTCTAAATATTTACAAAGAGAAAAAAAAACAAAAAAAAAATGGTCCAAGTTAAAAAACATTCAATTTGTTTATAACAATTGCAGAATACATTAGTAAAATAACAAAAAATTTTTTCCGGTGAGCTCATACAAAAACGCAACTTCTATTATTCGACAATATTTTTGAATGATTGAAAAATGTTGAATTTCATAAATTTCAAAAATTCAAAAAATCATAACTTGAAAAAAATATTATTTTGGAAAAAAATACGTGTCGATTATTTTTTGCTAAAGTGTGCGAGAAAAATTTTTTGAAGAAATTGAAAACTGAATTGTAAATATGACGTGGAATGACCCCTATACAAATTTAAGGATTAGGTTACGTTGTGAGGGATATATTACGTTATTGATGGAGATTTGTCTTGGTTTTTACAAGTTTGTTTCACATACACACACATTATAAAATCTCGTCAAGCTTTTCTAAGAGATTTGAAGTGGTTTTTTTGGCAGGGCAGTGATATTCGTGAGTACATATTCAGTGTCCGTCGCTATTGCTTTCGTTATATTGCATCTAGAGGCGTTTTTTCGCTTTTAAATTGTTTAAAAATTTTTTAGAGTTTGACACATTTATTTTCTCGCGTTGCAGTGGTGACGTCATATTTAAACTGGTTAAAAATATTTCGAAACAGAATTCATTCCCGTTTCAAAACCGACGCGTGCGCAGAAGTTACGTCAAAATTTTACCTTTTTAAATTTTGTTTTTTTTTCTAAAGGTTTAAACTTTTTTAGATTGGAATGGGAACTTAAAAATTACATGGTGTGTTGCCAGACGAAAATTGCAAACTCAAAGTGAAAACTTATTGTTTCTGCACGGATTTTAAGATAGCGAGTTTTTTGAAATCAGAGCCAAAACGCGCACTCAAACGAAAATCATGTTTATCAAAATAAATGCGTACGATTTGCAAAAATAATTGTGACAAAATTTTTTTAACGAACAGTCGATATACACAGCATGACTTCTGTAAATTTCGTTAATATGATACTTTAAAAAAAACCATTGTGTAATCCAGATTGCAAAGATAATATGGAATAATCTAAGCATTACGTATCTCTGAACTCTTGAGTCCAGGCGCGCGCTGCGTGAATATCTCGTAAATTATTTCGAGATACACTCTGGAATTTCTACAGAATCTTCCCAACATGATTCTAAATATTTACAAAGAGAAAAAAAACAATGGTCCGAGTTAAAAAACATTCAATTTGTTTATAACAATTGCAGAATACAATAGTAAAATAACAAAAAAAATTTTCCGGTGAGCTCATACAAAAACGCAACTTCTATTATTCGACAATATTTTTCATACATCGAATAGTTTACGAGTGATCAGTGATTGAAAAATGTTGAATTTCATAAATTTCAAAAATTCAAAAAATCATAACTTGAAAAAAATATTATTTTGAAAAAAAATACGTGTCGATTATTTTTTGCTAAAGTGTGCGAGAAAAATTTTTTGAAGAAATTCAAAATTGAATTGTAAATCTGACGTGGAATGACCCCTATACAAATTTAAGGATTAGGTTACGTTGTGAGGGATATATTACGTTATTGATGGAGATTTGTCTTGGTTTTTACAAGTTTGTTTCACATACACACACATTATAAAATCTCGTCAAGCTTTTCTAAGAGATTTGAAGCGGTTTAGAACACTAGTAAATTACACTTAAAGATCCAGTAATTGACACAGCTTATATCTAGACAACCCCGATAACTTTTTTAATTAATACTTCATTTTTTGTTTCAGAAATTATCACCTTGCGAAAAACATTCTTGTGAAGATTTTAAAAGCACATACCAGCAAATTTTGTTAGACACTTCTCAACAGGCGATGTCCAGTCCAGAAATGCTCTATCCCACGCAAATTAATTGAAATTTAATTCGTATAAATAAGCATATTTAAATTGTCATAAAGCTTTAGAGATTAGAATAACATTGTGCAATAATTTTAGCAGAAAGTTCTTTTATTTTTTTTTTATTTATGTTATTTTTTGAAAAGTTAGTGTCTGGGAGGGGTACTTAGCCTGTCAAATGCGACTTTCGAGCTATGAAAAAATACACAAAAATTATTTCTTTTTTAATTAGCTAAAGCTGGTTACAAATATTTATTTATTATATAATCTCATCCAGAACGGAGGAGTTTTTATCATATTTTTATAAGTTCTATAAGATTCAATGAGAAGGCCAATATTTTTTTCTATAATATTTTATGATCTTCTGGAAGCAGAGAATTAAGATTATATAGGAAATATTTAATATTTTATCAGGTTGTAGTTTTAGAATAATTTATAAGATTGAATAAGACTAGTTACTTTTATGAGAATCTGGGATGTTTTATAAAACAGAAGTCTAGGACAATTTATCAGTTTGTATAAGGGTGTCGGCTTGGAGAAGATTTTATGAACGTACAAATACATATTTTTAAAGGAGATTATTTGATGGGATTGAGGTATTGAAGATGTTTGATGAGATTCTATCAGTATCGCGATTCTAGGAGTTCCTATAAGCAACGAGTTCCTTTAAGCAAGTATTATGGACAAGTTTTTATGGGTTCTTGTGGAATAGATTTCTAGGATATTTGATGAGATTCTATCAGTATCGTGATTCTAGAAGATTCTTGTTGAATATGTTTCTGTAGGATATTTGTTGAGATTCTATCACTATAACAATGATTTCAAAAGTATACTTAAGGCAAGTTAATTCAAAAAACAAATTTTTCAGACCTGATAAAATCTTGTCATCGAAATCTGTTCCAAAACCGACCCAAAACCCGATAAAATCTCGTCGCTCATAGGATCTTCTAAAATCACCATAACGATAAAAGCTCCTCAAATCTTCTAAAAATCTCCTCCAAAATCATAGACCCATAGACCTAATAAAATATCCTAGGATCTCCACGAAATCTGTTCCAAAACCGACCCAAATCCCGATAAAAATCTTACAAGAATTCTATCATTTTTTTATGAGATTCGATGGGAAAATTTCAGCAGGGTACATTTTTGACTTGTTCATGCCATGTTTCGCTTTTTTGACGGGTGCGATGACAGAACAGCTAATTCAACAGAGAGATGTACGTAACGTTACGGACCCACAGGACATCCTTCGAAACATTGGGTATACCGATATCAACGCGTTAAAATATTTACTTAATGTATCTAATACAGACCGCTTCAAGCTACTGCGAACATAGGGCGGAAGAAGTCTAATTTGCCAGTGTACGTACATGCAGAGACACCGCACGCCTATCAGTGAAGCAACCAACACTCAGGCTTCCGATCGCCATTCGCTGCCGTTCGCCGCCTTTCGCCTTGTATTTAGTACGCCTCTAACCACGGTGCTGTGTGGAGCGTAGTCAATGAAACCGGAATTTGGTCAATAAATACGCAAATTTTTATAACGTAATTTTCTTATTTTTTGTCACTGATAAATAAGAGCGTTTTATTGTCAACTGCTCAGATTTATCAGTGACGACGTGTTACAATGAAAATAATAAGGAGAAACAAAATCCCAGTCAAAAAAAAATTAAAGCAAATGTTCGAAAAGTCCTTGCTCGGCTAGACAATATCCGAGCCTACTATAAACACCCCTTCTAACGTTTCCAAGCATGTTAGGGGTGATAATTTGAAAAGCTTCTTCAAAAACAGATAGAAGTCATTAGGAGCAAGATCGGGAGATCGAGCTGGCCATAAAATAGTTCCCCGTGTACTTATAACCCGATTAGGAAATACATTATCAAGATATTCCCTAACAAGGCCAACATTGTGAGCGGAACAACCATCTTGTTGAAACCATGTTTCACCAAATCTTACACCTAACAACTGCCTAGCAGTTGGAATAATGTGCTGCTGCAGTAGATCCAAGTATCTAGGACCATTCAAATTGCAATTGCCGTTAATAAAAAATGGCCCAATTACGTGTTCCCCTACAATACCCCCCCCAAACATTTAGTTTTGGGGATACTGTGTTCTTACGTCAAAATACAAATGCAAATTTTCCCTCGACCAATATCGAACGTGTATTGGGTTATGACGATTTGACCATTTGACCATCTGCACTTTTTCGGCAACTTCGTAGACATCCATTTTTAGTTTTAAAAATGTATTATTTCAATTAAGAACTTACCCATCTGTTTCTCGAGCAAGGCAGAAATAAAACAAAATAATAAAAACAAAATGAATTTCCAAAAGATAACACTGCAGCGTGCTTCGAATCCACCTCGGTCGTACGGCACGGAGAGTAAATTGGACTTGACTCCCCCTATGTTCGCAGTAGCTTGAAGCGGTCTGTATATCAACGCATCGGTGTCGGTATACCTATCGCGTTCGAAATAAAGCTAACATTCACTACATTTTTGACTTGTTTATGCGATGTTTCGAACGATGCCCGCTTTTTTGATGGTTAATGAAAATGTATTTTTATTAAACAAATGGTTTCGAATTAAAAACAACACACATTTTTAAATCTATTTTTATTTATTAAAACTCAATATCATAAATAAAAGTGGAAAACGTAAATAGACGTTTTTTACTGTTGTTTTTCTGTAATCTTAAGCTAGGCCGTTGCAAGTGTACGATTAGATCAGCGAAAATCTGATTAAGCTATTTAGTTTTTTTTGAGGTTGTACCTTCTTGTGTCTTTTAGTAGTAGTAGAATAAGGGGGGGGGGGCTCCCGGCCCGGCGACTAGGCTCTACGCGAGCCCTTTTCGCCATCCCCCAGAGCTTCCCCCTCACGCTCCCACTCCACCTGGTCGAACCTTTCCGACCTTTGGATAAAGGTCAGGATATCCGACCATTTCTGCGTCGGAAGGTGTTCCGGTTCGAACACTTCCTCTCCGAAAATTCCCTCTCTGATTCCTCTGTAGGCCGGATACCTTGCAAGATAGTGGTGTGAGGATACATCCTCTCCCCAGCACTCTCCGCAAGTTGGGTACCGCACTACCTTCATCCTTGCCAGGTGCTTTTTTGTTGTGTCTTTTGGTTAAACAAATAAATATTAGTAGTAAAAGTAATTCTTAAACTGGGTAGGCAACTAATTTCCTAAATTTTGTTAATTCATTAATTTATTAAGAATCTTAGTACCCTAAGTGGAGCTATCTGACCGGAGGAGATTAGTTTAACCTCTTTGCGTCACAAGTTAATTGTTAACACCTTTTGAGCTATACCCCTAACAGTAGAAAATTTTCTTAAGGTAATCTATTCTTCCAAATAATAATTAAGCTGAGGTTTGGTACTCTCCTTTTGTGTGAAAGCCAAGGGGCAGTTGGTTCACTTTTTAAAAGAATAAAATAAGTCCACTAGGGGTACTAAGATTCTTAATGAATTAATGCATTAACAAAATTATGTTCAGTGCAGCTATCGAGGAAATTAGTTGCCTACCCAGTTTAAGAATCACTTTTACTACTAATATTTATTTGTTTAACCAAAAGACACAACAAGGTACAACCTGAAAAAAAAACTAAATAGCCTAATCAGACTTTCTCTGATCTAATCCTACACTTGCAACGGCCTAGCTTAAGATTACATAAAAACAACAGTAAAAAACGTCTACTTACGTTTTCCACTTTATGGAGGCACTTTCGGCACTCCCTTAAGCCCTGTTCTCACTATGCATCAAACACATGCATCTTTTTCTTGAAGCATGGAGCTGTGGGGGGTGTTCACACTATGCATCTGTTTTTTAGAGAAAATGCCATTTTTAGCCAACATAACAAAATCACTAATTAAAAAATCAAAAAAGCCCTAGATTTTTAACTGCTTTGTTTACTTTTTTCCTATACCCTTTTTTTAGCGCATTCGCTAAAAGTTTAAGTATGCAACCAGCAATATTTTCACGACTGAATATTTGGTGTTCTTGAAGAATTCTAGAAATAAAGAATTATTCCAGAAATAAAGAATTATTCCAGAAATAAAGAATTCTTCGAAAAAAGGAAAAGTCGAAAATTCTGGATTGTTCTAGGATAAGAAATATTAAATAAATAGGATTGACAGGCTTGGAGTGGGAATTAGAACTTGCAGATTGTGAGCATTGGCAAACAAGAATTTTAGAAAGTTTTAAGGTGATTAAAAAATATTGAAAATAAGACTCATAACCTAAAATTCACAGCTGATCAGCAACTTGACAACATAAAAAAAAACGGTTGGTAGTCAAAAGGTAACTAGAAATTCCCCAGCATGCATGCAACTTTCTGATAAAAAATAGAGCATGTTCTATTTTAGCGCATCTTGCAGCATGCGTCTTTTTTCGACGAATTTCATAGTGTGAACACACAAGATGCATGCATCTTTCTGAGAAGCATGAAAAAGTTGTATAGTGAGAACAGGGCTTTAAAAACTCTCCATTCCAGCCACACCTCGGAGTCGTCACACTCGCGCTACTTTTTCGACTGTCCACGTTCAATCATTTTTTGTGTTGACGACCGCGCAAAATTGCTGACTCTGTAAATAAGAACGAATACAGGGTGCTTCATGACAATATGTGTCTCATGTAATTGATAAAAATACAAGCTTATTTCCACACCACCATGAGGTAAAGCTAATGGCGCGTTTTTTTTAACGTGGTGTCCCCAATAGGCCTAATCCACATATTTAATTTTTCATAAAAGTAAATTTTCTCTTAGTTTGTTCGTTTAATGAACAGCTTAGTTTGTTTTAGATAGTCCGGCTGTGGCAGTGTCGCACGTCTGACCCTTTCCAATTTTAAGGCCTTTTTTATTAATTGAATTGACCCTGCCTTTGAAATTTGAAATTTTTAAGTGCCACAGTGTCCCGATCACGCAACGAGCTGTGTGTACCTCCAATTAACTTGTACACTTCAAAAATTTAGTTAGTTCCAACCGCATCATTTTAGAGTTTAAAGGCTGTATAACCTTTCTATAACCGAGTGGTTTGTATAGATTTTTTTTGAATCGAACGACAGACCATTGCCAGTTTTCAGGCCTGCATTTTTACCTTTCTGTACTGAGTGATTTCTTTGATAAAAATATTTACTTCATCGGGCGACAGACCATTGCTATTTTCGAGGCATTAATTTTTATCTTTCTATACTTTAATTTTTATCATATTGGGCTGATTGCCAGTTTCCTATAACTGAGTAATATGCATAGATTTATTTTTTAAATCGAACGACAGACCATTGCCAGTTTTAAGGCCTGCATTTTTACTTTCCTATAGCCGAGTGATTTCTTCTATTTTATTTCTTTAAACGACAGACCATTGCCAGTTTTAAGGCCTGCATTTTTACTTTCCTATAACCGAGTGATTTCTTCTATTTTATTTCTTTAAAGCGTGCGATAAACCGAGTGAATTAAATTGGTTTTAATTTTTTAATATCGAGCGACAGATCATTGTCAGTTTCAAGGCTGGCATTTTTACCTTTTTTTAACCGAGTGAATTGAATTGTTTTTAGTTTTTTTTATCGAGCGACAGACCATTGCCAGTTTCAAGGCCTGCATTTTTACTTTCCTATAACCGAGTGATTTGTGTGATTTTATTCTTTTTTATATCGAGCGACAGACCATTGCCAGTTTCAAGGCCTGCATTTTTTACTTTCCTATAACCGAGTGATTAGTTTCATCTTATTTTTATATATATATATGTTCCTATACCAGAGGAATTTGTCTGATTTTTTTTTTATTTCTAGTGACAAACCATTGCCAGTTTTAAAGCCTGCATTTTTACCTTTCTCTAACCGAGTGATTTGGTAGATTTTAATATTTATTATATCGAGCAGCATACCATTGCCATTTTCAAGGCCTGCATTTTAACGTTTCTCTAACCGAGTGATTTGTTGATTTTAATATTTATTATATCGACCGACAGACCATTGGCAGTTTCAAGGCTTGCATTTTTAGCTTTTAATAAACGAGTGAAATGAATTGGTTATAATTTTTTTATATCGAGCGACAGACCATGGGCAGTTTCAAGTCCTGCATTTTTACCTTTTTATAAACGAGTGATTTGTTGGATTTAACCTTTTTTTAGCGAGCAACAGACCATTGCCAGTTTCAAGGCCTGCATTTTTACCTTTCTTTAACCGAATGGGACTGCATTTTTACCTTCCTATATACGAGTGATTTTTTTTTTATATCGAGCGGCACACCATTACCAGTTTCAACGCCTGCATTTTTACTTTTTTATAACCGAGTGAATTGATTTGGTTTGATTTTTTTTTATATTGAGCAACAGACCATTATAACCGAATTATTTTTTATATCGAGCGACAGACCATTGCCAGTTTCTAGGCCTGCATTTTTTTCTTTTTATATTTTGATTGGTTTGACTTTAATTTTGATTATATCGGGCGACAGGCCATTGCCAGTTTCAAAGCCTGTATTTTTACCGTCCTATAACTGAGTGATTTTTTTATATATATCGAGCGACAGACCATTTCCAGTTTCAAGGCCTGCATTTTTACCTTCCTATAAACGAGGGATTTCTCTGATTTTTTTTCGAGTGACAGACCATTACCAGTTTCAAGGCTTACATTTTTACCTTTTTCTAACCGAGTGATTTGGTTGATTTTAATATTTATTCTATCGAGTGACAGACCATTGCCCGTTTTAAGGCCTGCATTTTTACCTTCCTATAACCGAGGGATTTCTCTGATTTTTTTTCGAGTGACAGACCATTACAAGTTTCAAGGCTTACATTTTTACCTTTTTCTAACCGAGTGATTTGGTTGATTTTAATATTTATTCTATCGAGCGACAGACCATTGCCAGCTTCAAGGCCTGCATTTTAACTTTCCTATAACCGAGTGATTTGTTTGATTTAAATTTTTTTATATCGAGCGATAGACGAATGCAAAGTGAGCAAAGAAGGTACCTCTTTTGTCGGGACGAGCCTTCTCAGACAGGTGCACCGAAAACACCAGCAGATGATATACGATGTCTAACCCACTATCTCCAGCACCGTCGCGACCAGTTTGCACTTTCTTATACCCGACAAATTTGTTTATTTTTTCATTCCGAACGTACAGACCATTGCCAGTTTTAAGGCCTGCATTTTTACCTTTTTATAAACGAGTGATTTGTTGAAATTAAACTTTTCCTTAGATTTATTCTTTTTATATCGAGCGACCGACCATTACCAGTTTCAAGGCCTCCATTTTTACCTTTTTATAACCGAATTTGACTTTAATTTTAATTATATCGGGCGACAGACCATTGCTAGTTTCAAGGCCTGTATTTTTACCGTCTTATATATAACCGAGTGATTTCTTTTTATATATCGAGCGACCGACCATTGCCAGTTTCAAGGCCTGCATTTTTACCTTTTTTTAACCGAGGTTTTTTTGATATTTCCTTTACATACCGATTGATTGGTTTGAATTTAATTTTAATTATATCGGGCGACAGACCATTGCCAGTTTCAAGGCTTGCATTTTTACCTTTTTATAACCGAGGGATTTGTCTAATATTATTTTTTTATATCGAGCGGCACACCATTGCCAGTTTCAAGGCCTGCATTTTTACTTTTTTATAACCGAGTTATTTTTTATATTTCCTTTCTATACCGATTGATCGGTTTGACTTTAATTTTAATTATATTGGGTGACAGACCATTGCCAGTTTCAAGGCCTGTATTTTTACCGTCCTATAACCAAGTGATTTTTTTTTATATATCGAGCGACAGACCATTGCCAGTTTCAAGGCCTGCATTTTTACCTTTTTATAACCGAGTTATTTTTTATATTTTTTTCTATACCAATTGATTGCTTTGACTTTAATTTTAATTATATCAGGCGACAGGCTACTGCCAGTTTCCTATAACCGAGTGATTTTTTTTATATATATCGAGCGATAGACCATTGCTAGTTTCAAGGCCTGCATTTTTACCTACTTATAACCGAGGGAATTGTTTTGGTTTTAATTTTTTTGTAATAAACGACAGACCATTGCCAGTTTTAAGGTCTTCAGTTTTACCTCTCTATATTCGAGTTATTTGTTTGTTTGATTTTAAAGATTGAAAACAAATTTGTTTTATATATTTTTAAGTGGCAGAGTGCCTCGACCTCGCACTGAGCTGTGTGTACCTCCAATTCACGTGCACACTCCAAAAATTAAAAATTAAGAACACTTAGTTTTAACCGCATCATTCAGAAAATATATACCATTGTCGGTTTTAAGGCCTGTATTTTTACCTTCCTATAACCGAGTGATTTGTTTAGTTTTATTTTTATATATCGAGCGAAAGACCATTGACAGTGTCACGGCCTGCATTTTTACCTTCCTATAACCGAGGGATTTATCTGATTTTATTTTTTTTATATGGAGTGACAGACCAATGCCAGTATCAAGGTCTGCATTTTTACTTTCCTATAACCGAGTGGTTTGTTTGATTTTTATTTATTTATATTGAGCGATAGACGAATGCAAAGTGAGCAAAGAAGGTACCTTCTCAGACCTAAAACAACAGCAGATGATATACGATGACTAACCCACTGTCTCCAGCACCGTCGAGAACAGTTTGCACTTTCTTATACCCGACAAAATTTGTGTGACTTTATTCTCTTTTATATCGAGCGACAGACCTATAACCGAGTGAGTTGTTTCATTTAATTTTTTTTATATCGAATGATAGACTATTGCCAGTTTCAAGGCTTGCATTTTTACGTTTCTCTAACCGAGTGATTTGTTGATTTCAATATTTATTATATCGAGCGACAGACCATTTCCAGTTTGCCCTGCATTTTACCTTCTTATAACCGAGGGATTTGTATGATTTGTTTATTTCGAGTGGAAGACCATTGCCAGTTTCAAGGCTTTTTGCCTTCCTATAAACGAGGGAGTTGTTTCATTTAATTTTTCTTACATCGAGTGATAGACTATTGTCAGTTTCAAGGCTTGCATTTTTACCTTCCTATAACCAGAGTGATTTATTTTTTTTTATATCGAGCGACAGACCATTGCCAGCTTCAAGGCCTGCATTTTTATTTTTTTATAAACGAGTGATTTAATTTTTCTTTTATATCGAGCGACAGACCATTGCCAGTTCCAAGGCTTGCATTTTTACCTTCCTATAACCAGAGTGATTTATTTTTTTTATATCGAGCAACAGTCCATTGCCAGTTTCAAGGCCTGTATTTTTAACTGCCTATAACCGAGGGATTTGTCTGATTTTTTTTTCGAGCGACAGACCATTGCCAATTCCAAGGCCTGCATTTTTACCTTCCTACAACCAGAGTGGTTTATTTTTTTTTATATCGAGCGACAGACCATTGCCAGTTTCAATGCCTGCATTTTTACCTTTTACTAACCGAGTGATTTGGTTGATTTTAATATTTATTATATCGAGCGACGGACCATTGCCAGTTTGAAGGCCCTTTTTTTTACCTTCCTATAACCGAGTGATTTCTTTTATTCTATTTTTTAAATCGAGCGACTGAGCATTTCCAGTTTTACGGCCTTCATTTTTACCTCCTTATAAACGAGAGATTTGTCTGATTTTTTTTTATTTCGAGTGACAGGCCATTGCCAGTTTCAATGACTGCATTTTTACTTTTTTATAACCGAGTGAATTGAATTGGATTTAATTTTTTTTTATTTCGAGTGACAGACCATTGCCAGTTTTAAGGTCTTCAATTTTACCTCTCTATATTCTAGTTATTTGTTTGTTTAATTTTAAAGATTTATAATAAATTTATTTTATATGTTTTTTAGTGGCACGGTGCCCCGACCTCGCACTGAGCTGTGTGTACCTTCAATTCACGTACACACTCAAAAATTAAAAATTAATACTAGTTAGCTTTAATCGCATCATTCATACATATAGATATACCATTGTCAGTTTTAAGGCCTCTATTTTTACCTTCCTATAACCGAGTGATTTGTTTAGTTTAATTTTTTTATATCGAGCGACAGACCATTGCTAGTTTCAAGGCTTACATTTTTATCTTTTTCTAAACGAGTGATTTGGTTGATTTTAATATTTATTATATCGAGCGACAGACTATTGCCAGTTTCAAGGCCTGTATTTTTACCTTTTTATAACCGAGGGAATTAAATTGGTTTTATTTTTTTTTATATCGAGCGACAGACCACTGCCAGTTTCAAGGCCTGCATCTTTACTTTCCTATAACCGAGTGATTTGTTTGATTTTTATTTTTTTATAATGAGCGATAGACGAATCAAAGTGAGCAAAGAAGGTACCACTTTTGTCGGGACGAGCCTTCTCAGACAGGTGCACCGAAAACACCAGCAGATGATATACGATGTCTAACCCACTATCTCCAGCACCGTCGCGACCAGTTTGCACTTTCTTATACCCGACAAATTTGTTTATTTTTTCATTCCGAACGTACAGACCATTGCCAGTTTTAAGGCCTGCATTTTTACCTTTTTATAAACGAGTGATTTGTTGAAATTAAACTTTTCCTTAGATTTATTCTTTTTATATCGAGCGACCGACCATTACCAGTTTCAAGGCCTGCATTTTTACCTTTTTGAAACCGAGTTTGACTTTAATTTTAATTATATCGGGCGACAGACCATTGCCAGTTTCAAGGCCTGCATTTTTACCTTTTTATAACCGAGTTATTTTTTTATATTTTGCCATTGCCGGTTTCAAAGCTAACATTTTTATCTTTTTCTAGCCGAGTGATTTGGTTGATTTTAATATTTATTATATCGAGCGACAGACCATTGCCAGTTTCAAAGCCTGTATTTTTACCTTTCTATAACCGAGGGAGTTGCCTGATTATTTTTTTCGAGTGACAGACCATTGCCAGTTTCAAGGCCTACATTTTTCCTTTTTATAACCGAGTGAACTAAATTGGTTTTAATTTTTTTTTATTTCGAGTGACAGACCATTGCCAGTTTCGAGGCCTGCATTTTTACTTTTTTATAACCGAGAGAATTGACATGGTTTTGATTTCTTTATATCGAGCGACATACCATTGCCAGTGTCAAGGCCTGCTTTTTTATTTCTCTATAAACAATTGATTTAATTTTTTTTTATATCGAGCGACAAACCATTGTCAGTTTCAAGTCCTGCATTTTTACCTTCCTATAACCAGAGTAAGTTATTTTTTTTATATCGAGCGACAGACCATTGCCAGTTTCAAGGCCTGCATTTTTACCTTCCTATAACCGAGGGATTTGCCTGATTTAATTCTTTCATATCAAGTGACAGGCCATTGCCAGTTTCAAGGCCTGCATTTTTACCTCTTTATAATTCAGTGAATTGACTTGGTTTTATTTTTTTTATATCGAGCGACAGACCATTGCCAGTGTCAAAGCCTGCTTTTTTATTTCTCTATAAACGAGTGGTTTAATTTTTTTATATTGAGCGACAGACCATTGTCATTTTCAAGTCCTGCATTTTTACCTTCCTATAACCGAGGGGTTTCTCTGATTTTTCTTTTCTAGTGACAGACCATTGCCAGTTTCAAGGCTTATGTTTTTATCTTTTTCTAACCGAGTGATTTGGTTGATTTTAATATTTATTATATCGAGCGACAAACCATTGCCAGTTTCAGGGCCTATATTTTTACCTTTCTATAACCGAGGGAATTGTCTGATTTTTTTTCGAGTGACAGACCATTGCCAGTTTCAAGGCCTAGATTTTTCCTTTTTATAACCGAGTGAACTAAATTGGTTTTAATTTTTTTTATTTCGAGTGACAGACCATTGCCAGTTTCAAGGTCTGCCTTTTTATTACCTTTTTATAACCGAGAGAATTGTTTTGGTTTTATTTTTTTTTGTATTACACGACAGATCATTGCCAGTTTTAAGGTCTTCAATTTTACCTCTCTATATTCGAGTTATTTGTTTGTTTGATTTTATAGATTTATAATAAATTTATTTTATATGTTTTTAAGTGGCACAGTGCCCCGACCTCGCACTGAGCTGTGTGTATCTTCAACTCACGTACACACTCCAAAAATTAAAAACTAACAACATATAGCTTTAACCGCATCATTCAGGAAAGATATACCATTGTCAGTTTTAAGGCCTGTATTTTTACCTTCCTATAACCGAGTGATTTGTTTAGTTTAATTTTCTTAAATCGAGCGATTGACCATTGCCAGTTTCAAGCCCTGCATTTTTAACTTCCTATAAAAAGAGTGATTTATTTTTTTTATATCGCGCGACAGACCATTGCCAGTTTCAAGGCTTACATTTTTACCTTTTTCTAACCAAGTGATTTGGTTGATTTTAATATCTATTATATCGAGCGACAGACCATTGCCAGTTTCAAGGCCTGCATTTTTACCTTCCTATAACCGAGGGATTTGCCTGATTTAATTCTTTCATATCAAGTGACAGACCATTGCCAGTTTCAAGGCCTGTATTTCTACCTTTCGATAACTAAGGGAATTGTCTGATTTTTTTTTCGAGTGACAGACCATTGCCAGTTTCAAGGCCTGCATTTTTACCTCTTTATAATTCAGTGAATTGACTTGGTTTTATTTTTTTTATATCGAGCGATAGACCATTGCCAGTGTCAAAGCCTGCTTTTTTATTTCTCTATAAACGAGTGGTTCAATTTTTTTATATCGAGCGACAGACCATTGTCATTTTCAAGTCCTGCATTTTTACCTTCCTATAACCGAGGGGTTTCTCTGATTTTTCTTTTCGAGTGACAGACCATTGCCAGTTTCAAGGCTTACATTTTTACCTTTTTCTAACCGAGTGATTTGGTTGATTTTAATATCTATTATATCGAGCGACAGACCATTGCCAGTTTCAAGGCCTGCATTTTTACCTTCCTATAACCGAGGGATTTGCCTGATTTAATTCTTTCATATCAAGTGACAGACCATTGCCAGTTTCAAGGCCTGTATTTCTACCTTTCGATAACCGAGGGAATTGTCTGATTTTTTTTTTCGAGTGACAGACCATTGCCAGTTTCAAGGCCTGCATTTTTACCTCTTTATAATTCAGTGAATTGACTTGGTTTTATTTTTTTTATATCGAGCGACAGACCATTGCCAGTGTCAAAGCCTGCTTTTTTATTTCTCTATAAACGAGTGGTTCAATTTTTTTATATCGAGCGACACACCATTGTCAGTTTCAAGGCCTGTATTTTTACCTTCCTATAATCGAGGGATTTATTTGTCTGATTTTCGAGCGACAGATCATTGCCAGTTTCAAGGTTTGCATTCTTACGTTCCTATAAACGAGTGATTTCTTTTATTTTATTTTTTTAAATCGAGCGACAGACCACTGCCAGTTTCACGGCCTTCATTTTTACCTTCTTATAACCGAGGAATTTATCTGATTTTTTTATTTCGAGTGATTGTGATTGACTATTGCCAGTTTCAAGGCCTGGTTTTAATTTTTTTTATATGGAGCGACAGATCATTGCCAGTTCCAACGCCTGCATTTTTACTTTCCTATAACCTAGTGATTTGTGAGATTTTATTATTTTTATATCGAGTGACAGACCATTGTCAGTTTGAAGGCCTGCATTTTTACCTTTTATTAACCGAGTGATTTTGTTGATTTTAATATTTATTATATCGAGCGACGGACCATTGCCAGTTTGATGGCCTGTATTTTTACCTTCCTATAACCGAGATATTTGTCTGATTTTTTTTTTATTTCGAGTGACAGAACATTGCCAGTTTCACGGCCTTCATTTTTACCTTCCTATAACCGAGGGGTTTCTCTGATTTTTTTTATCGAGTGACAGACCATTGCTAGTTTCAAGGGCTGCATTTTTACCTTCCTAAAACCAAAGTGATCTATTATTTTTTTTTATATCGAGCGACAGAGCATTGCCAGTTCCAAGGCCCTCATTTTTATCTTGCTATAACCAGAGTGATTTTTTTTTATATCGAGCGACAGACCATTGCCAGTTTCAAGGCCTGTATTTTTACCTTTCTATAACCGAGGGAATTGTCTTAATTTTTTTTTCGAGTTACAGACCATTGCCAGTTTCAATGCCTGCATTCTTACCTTTTTATAACAGAGTTATTTTTTATATTTCATTTCTATACCGATTGATTGGTTTGACTTTAATTTTAATTATATCGGGCGACAGACCATTGCCAGTTTAAAGGCCAGTATTTTTACCGTCCTATAACCGAGCGATTTTTTTTTAAATATCGAGCAACAGACAATTGCCAGTGTCAAGGCCTGCATATTAACCTTTCTTTAAATGAGTGACTTGCTTGATTTCAATATTTATTATATCGAGCGACACACCATTGCTAGTTGCAAGGCCTGCATTTTTACCTTTTTATAACCGAGTCAATTAGATTGGTTTTAATTTTTTTATATCGAGCGACAGACCATTGCCAGTTTGAAGGCCTGCATTTTTACTTTCCTATAACCGAGTGATTTGTTTGATTTTTATTTTTATATAGTAAGCGATAGACGAATGCAAAGTGAGCAAAGAAGGTACCTCTTTTGTCGGGACGAGCCTTCTCAGACAGGTGCACCGAAAACACCAGCAGATGATATACGATGTCTAACCCACTATCTCCAGCACCGTCGCGACCAGTTTGCACTTTCTTATACCCGACAAATTTGTTTATTTTTTTATTCCGAACGTACAGACCATTGCCAATTTTAAGGCCTGCATTTTTACCGTCCTATAACCGAGTGATTTTTTTTTAAATATCGAGCGACAGACCATTGCCAGTTTTAAGGCCTGCATTTTTACCTTCTTATAAGCGAGGGATTTGTCTGATTTTTTTTTTTGTATCGAGTGACAGACCAGCCAGTTTCAAGGCCTGAATTTTTACCTTCCAATATACGAGTGATTTGTCTGATATTATTTTTTTTTATATCGAGGGATAAACCATTGCCAGTTTCAAGGCCTGTATTTTTATCTTCCTATAACCGAGTGATTTGTTTAGTTTAATTTTCTTATATCGGGCGATTGAGCATTGCCAGTTTCAAGGCCTGTATTTTTACCTTCCTATAACAGAGGGATTTCTCTGATTTTTTTTTTCGAGTGACAGAACATTTCCAAATTCAAGGCTTACATTTTTATCTTTTTCTAACCGAGTGATTTGGTTGATTTTAATATTTATTATATAGAGCGACAGACCATTGTCAGTTTCAAGTCCTGCATTTTTACCTTCCTATAATCAGACTGAGTTATTTTTTTTTAATCGGGCGACAGACCATTGCCAGTTTCAAGGCCTGTATTTTTACCTTCCTATAACCGAGGGATTTTTCTGATTTTGTTTTTCGAGTGACAGGCCATTGCCAGTTTCAAATCCTGCATTTTTACTTTCTTATAACCGAGTGATTTGTTTGATTTTTATTTTCTTATATTGAGCGATAGACGAATGCAAAGTGAGCAAAGAAGGTACCTCTTTTGTCGGGACGAGCCTTCTCAGACAGGTGCACCGAAAACACCAGCAGATGATATACGATGTCTAACCCACTATCTCCAGCACCGTCGCGACCAGTTTGCACTTTCTTATACCCGACAAATTTGTTTATTTTTTCATTCCGAACGTACAGACCATTGCCAGTTTTAAGGCCTGCATTTTTACCTTTTTATAAACGAGTGATTTGTTGAAATTAAACTTTTCCTTAGATTTATTCTTTTTATATCGAGCGACCGACCATTACCAGTTTCAAGGCCTGCATTTTACCTTTTTTTAACCGAGTTTGACTTTAATTTTAATTATATCGGGCGACAGACCATTGCCAGTTTCAAGGCCTGCATTTTTACCTTTTTATAACCGAGTTATTTTTTTATATTTCCTTTCTATACCGATTGATTGGTTTGACTTTAATTTGAATTATATCGGGCGACAGACCATTGCCAGTTTCAAGGCCTGTATTTTTACCGTTTTATAACCGAGTGATTTTTTTTTATATATCGAGCAACCGACCATTGCCAGTTTCAAGGCCTGCATTTTTACCTTTTTATAACCGAGAGAATTGACTTGGTTTTGATTTCTTTATATCGAGCGATTGTCAGTTTCAAGTCCTGCATTTTTACCTTCCTATAACCAGAGTGAGTTATTTTTTTTATATCGAGCGACAGACCATTGCCAGTTTCAAGGCCTGTATTTTTACCTTCCTATAACCGAGGGATTTCTCTGATTTTTTTTTCGAGTGACAGACCATTGCCAGTTCCAAGCCTTAACTTTTTATCTTTTTCTAACCGAGTGATTTGGTTGATTTTAATATTTATTATATCGAGCGAAAAACCATTGCTAGTTGCAAGGCCTGCATTTTTACCTTTTTATAACCGAGTCAATTAGATTGGTTTTAATTTTTTTATATCGAGCGACAGACCATTGCCAGTTTCAAGGCCTGCATTTTTACTTTCCTATAACCGAGTGATTTGTTTGATTTTTATTTTTATATAGTAAGCGATAGACGAATGCAAAGTGAGCAAAGAAGGTACAGTTTTAAGGCCTGTACTTTTACCTTCCTATAACCGAGTGATTTGTTTAGTTTAATTTTCTTATATCGGGCGATTGACCATTGCCAGTTTCATGGCCTTCAATTTTACCTTCTTAGAACCGAGGAATTTGTCTGATTTTTTTTTATTTCGAGTGATTGTGATTGACCATTGCCAGTTTCAAAGCCTGGTTTTAATTTTTTTTATATCGAGCGACAGATCATTGCCAGTTCCAACGCCTGCATTTTTACTTTCCTATAACCGAGTGATTTTTGAGATTTTATTCTTTTTATATCGAGTGACAGACCATTGCCAGTTTCAAATCCTGCATTTTTACTTTCCTATAACCGAGTGATTTGTTTGATTTTAATTTTTTTATATCGAGCGATAGACGAATGCAAAGTGAGCAAAGAAGACACCTCTTTTGTCGGGACGAGCCTCCTCAGACAGGTACACCGAAAACACCAGCAGATGATATGCGATGTCTAACCCACTGTCTCCAGCACCGTCGCGACCACTTTGCACTTTCTTATACCCGACAAATTTGTTAATTTTTTCATTCCGAACGTACAGACCATTGCCAGTTTTAAGGCCTGCATTTTTACCTTTTTATAAACGAGTGATTTGTTGAAATTAAACTTTTCCTTAGATTTATTCTTTTTATATCGAGCGACCGACCATTACCAGTTTCAAGGCCTGCATTTTTACCTTTTTATAACCGAGTTTGACTTTAATTTTTATTATATCGGGCGACAGATCATTGCCAGTTTCAAGGCCTGTATTTTTACCGTCCTATGTATGACCAAGTGATTTTTTTTATATATCGAGCGACCGACCATTGCCAGTTTCAAGGCCTGCATTTTTACCTTTTTTTAACCGAGTTATTTTTTAGATTTCCTTTCCATACCGATTGATTGGTTTGAATTTAATTTTAATTATATCGGGCGACAGACCACTGCCAGTTTCAAAGCCTGCATTTTTACCTTTTTATAACCGAGGGATTTGTCTGATATTATTTTTTTATATCGAGTGGCAAACCATTGCCAGTTTCAAGGCCTGCATTTTTACTTTTTAATAACCGAGTTATTTTTTATATTTCCTTTTTATACCGATTTATCGGTTTGACTTTAATTTTAATTATATTGGGCGACAGACCATTGCCAGTTTCAAAGCCTGTATTTTTACCGTCCTATAACCAAGTGATTTTTTTTATATATCGAGTGACAGACCATTGCCAGTTTCAAGGCCTGCATTTTTTACCTTTTTATAACCGAGTTATTTTTTATATTTTTTTTCTATACCGATTGATTGCTTTGACTTTGATTTTAATTATATCAGGCAACAGACCATTGCCCGTTTCCTATAACCCAGTGATTGTTTTTTAGATATCGAGCGATAGACCATTGCCAGTTTCAAGGCCTGCATTTTTACCTACTTATAACGGAGGGAATTGTTTTGGTTTTAATTTTTTTGTAATAAACGACAGACCATTGCCAGTTTTAAGGTCTTCAGTTTTACCTCTCTATATTCGAGTTATTTGTTTGTTTCATTTTAAAGATTGAAAACAAATTTATTTTATATATTTTTAAGTGGCAAATTGCCCCGACCTCGCACTGAGCTGTGTGTACCTCCAATTCACGTGCACACTCCAAAAATTAAAAATTAACACCAGTTAGTTTTAACCGCATCATTCAGAAAATATATACCATTGTCAGTTTTAAGGCCTGTATTTTTACCTTCCTATAATCGAGTGATTTGTTTAGTTTTATTTTTATATATCGAGCGACAGACCATTGACAGTGTCAAGGCCTGCATTTTTACCTTCCTATAACCGAGGGATTTATCTGATTTTATTTTTTTTATATCGAGTGACAGACCAATGCCAGTATAAAGGCCTGCATTTTTACTTTCCTATAACCGAGTGGTTTGTTTGATTTTAATTTTTTTATATTGAGCGATAGACGAATGCAAAGTGTCACTGTCTCCAGCACCGTCGAGAACAGAAATTTGTGTGACTTTATTCTCTTTTATATCGAGCGACAGACCTATAACCGAGTGAGTTGTTTCATTTGCCAGTTTCAAGGCTTGCATTTTTACCTTTCTCTAACCGAGTGATTTGTTGGTTTTAATATTTATTGTATCGAGCGACACACCAGCCAGTTTCAAGGCCTGCATTTTACCTTCCTATATACGAGTGATTTGTCTGATTTTATTTTATTTTATCGAGATGCAGACCATTGCCAGTTTCAAGGCTTGCATTTTTACTTTTTTATAACCGAGTGAATTGATTTGATTTGAATTTTTATATATCGAACGACAGACCATTGCCAGTTTTAAGGCTTGCATTTTTTCCTTTCTATACCGATTGATTGGTTTGAGTTTAATTTTAATTATATCGGGCGACAGACCAATGTCAGTATTTTTGCCGTTCTATAACGGAGTGATTTTTTTATATATCGAGCGACAGACCATTGCCAGTTTCAAGGCCTGCATTTTTATATTTTTATAACCGAGGGAATTGTTTTGGTTTTATTTTTTTTGTATTAAACGACAGACCATCGCCAGTTTTAAGGTCTTCAGTGTTACCTTTCTATATTCGAGTTATTTGTTTGTTTAATTTAAAAGATTTAAAGTGGTACAGTGCCCCTCGCACTGAGTTGTGTATATCTTCAATTCATGTGCAAACTCCAAAAATTTAAAAAGAGTGACAGACCGTTGCCAGTTTCAAGGCCTGCATTTTTACTTTCCTATAAGTGAATAGTTATGCCTATGATAGCAACAATTGTTTGTTGATTTTATTAAAATGTTTGTTGACATATTTGTGTCAACCATTGGCGGAGTTAAAAAACATTTTTAGGTATTTAAAAGATTAAGGTACTTGCAGTTAATATGGGTTATTATATTTTCAAAACGTTATTATCATCGCTATGTAACTAATTTTAATTTACAGTGACGCTGCCGTGCATCACTCATAGGCGGAGCTGTTACAATAATTTTAATATTTTAATGAGATGGTTGACATGTTCAAATTTGACTAGTGCTAAAACAACTTTTCACAGGACAATAAAACTTTAAGAAATTCGTCTTAGCACGTAGAGAAATGTTTATTTCTCATCTGCTACGCCTATGATCGCGGAAAACAAATATTTCTGGTGTTTTTTTTTGAACATGAATCTACTCTAACCAAAACTAAAAAAATAATATATCGGCCGTGAGTGGTAACCCTAAAAAGTGTAAAAATAACGAAAAATGGCAATTTTTCAAAAATCCCCTGTAATTGCAAAAGTTATCAAAATTCCAAGAATTCAGTTTTTAGATATTAGGTAACCCTTTATAACCAAAAGAAAAAATAGGCTCTCCACCTTCGTTTTTATTAATTCTCGCACTTACCAAAATAAAAGAGTCAAGATGGGCAACCTGTATAACCCTAATAAAAACCCAAAGAGTCCATTTAAACGCCAGTGAAAACCGTAGTTCAAAATTTATATTCTTTAGGAAAATATTTAAATTTTCCGAAATTTTCATGTGTCATTTGCTCACTGCTGTTTATATATTTTCGAGATGAGATACTCTTAGTTGTAATTAAATAGCAAAATCAAGATCTTCTTTTTTAATACAAAATTTTAAATCATTATAAAATTTGCTATTTAAAGATACCCCATATCATAGGGTTCAAATATCTAGTGTTCGAGGTACCTTCGATCAAAATCCTAAAGTTTAAATGATACCCAACATCATAGGTTATCTTATTTAGTTTTTTTACATATTTGTCCGGGGCAGCCACACCGCCAGAGTCGAACCTGTAGCCATTAATTTTATTATCTAAGGCTTACCTTCGAGTAGGAGAGGTACCATTGTTGCTAGACGAACCTCTGAAAAGAAAACAAAAAAAATATACTGTGTGTTCCTCGGAAAACCTTAATGAGCACGATCAGTAAAATACAGGGTTATCTCTTTATTATGCATTTTACAAAAAATAGTCTTAAACAAAAGTTGCATAACATAATAAGATCTTTTCTTCCTGATTCCAATATTTTGGAATCAGCAAGAAAAAGATCGAAGTTTTAAAAACATACAGGTTATTCAATTTAAAATAAGAAAGTTGATGTTTAAATTTGACATAAGCGATGACATTGGACAATTTTGACATGCATAATTTTATAGTTTTCTTAAAATTATTCAACTTTTATTAAACATTATTTTTTGTAAAATGCATAATAACCGAGATAATAACAGAGAAAAGAGGGTAAGATTTATAATGAATAACCCTGTATATGCCGGGTATCCCAAGGTGAGTGGCCTATTAAATTATTTTGAAAACTAAACAATACGAAATTTTGAAACTTTGTATATCCCCATCTTGAAATTTTGTGAATAGTTTGGCAAAATATCCAGAAACAAAATATTTTAAAAAAAATAAAAACACTGTATTTCAAAAATTAAGAAAAATAGTTTTTTTTTATTTTAATTTTTTTAGTACATTATGTGATACATCGTTCGAAAGGTATTTAAAATACCTTTAAAATGGACTATAAAACACTGTAAGTAGTTATCGAGATATTTTTATTTCTTTAGGTATATGTTTGAGCAAAATGTTAGTTTGTTTTGATTTTCAAGAATTAATAAAAAAAAACTAATGGCCAAAAAAATTTAGGATTTTTCATTCCCTTTATGGGTAGAATAAATGTACCAAAAATGATCGAAATCGGAGAGATGGTCTGCCAGACCTCTGGTTGATTTGATTTGAAATGACCCTTTCGTATACCTTTCTCCGTTTTTGAGATATTTATTAATTTCATAATTTTTAGTCCAAATTTGACTGTTGTGAATATGGCGATATTTCACCCAATAATTGACAAATAAATGCAAAATTTACCACTTTACCAGAAAATACTTTGGCCTATTTCACCATGTGCCAAGTATTGTTCCGGCTTGTACAGGGGGTTTGTTTATAACTTGAACACTCAGTATCTTTTTTATTATTGAACATAATTCAAAAATTTCTTGGCAAATTGCAACGAACTTAAGCGCTATAACAACTTTTCTTTATTGTCCATGGTATACAGTGGCAATAAGGACAATTTTTTTAAATATAACACCCTGTATATTTATGAATTTTAAAAAAAGTTAGCTTTACAAAAATATCAACCACTATTTCAATATCTTTTGTAGTTTCCGAGATATTTGCGTTTAAGTTTTAATAATTGTCAAAATTAAAATATATTGGAAATTACCATATAACTATGAGATACTATAACGGCCCAAGTGCCGCAAAATGTGTAACGAAAATAACTTTGAAAAACAAAGAAGAAAATTCAAAATCGCGGTTGGCTTTGAAACTGTTTGGGCAACCAGGCCATAAACCAAAATTCTACTGCGCATGCACTAACAAATCCATGCCTGGTGTCGTCGTGAACTTACGATAATTTAATGACAGAACAATAAAAATCTAGTGGCCTTTAAAAAAAACGATTGGAGGGAATGTTGCTTGATCAGATGGTCGTTTCCAATTTATTTTATTAAAATTTTAAACGCAAATATCTCAAAAACTACAAAAGATAAGTCAATAGTGTTTGGCATTTTTGTAAAGCCAATTTTTTGAAAAATTCAAAAATGCAAAAATATACTGGGTATTCTATTTAAAAGAAATTAGCTTTATTGCCACACCCTGTATACCAAGGGGAACAAAAAAAAGTTGTTATAGCGCTTAAGTTCGTGCATAAAAATATGTTTCTTATGTGATTTACAAAATTGCAAAAAAGTCATTTTTTTGAAATTAGATTCCCGGAATATTTTAACATTTTTTTTTTCTATTTACCATCCTATACCTCTAAATAAGACAGGGTGTCTAATTTGAAGGAAACATTTTCTTGTGTGCACCGTACAAGCGCACAATAAAATTTACATGTTTTACATGTATGTGTTAAAATATTAGTATCGCCGTTTTCCTAACAGTCAAATTTGGACTAAAACTATGAAAGTAATAAATATCTCCAAAATGGTTTGAGATAGGTGTAGGCAAGCAAATGCAAATAGGTTGGGGATTTTACGAAGGATCATAAAATTCAAAAATATACCTAGTGTTCAATTTAAAACAACGGCAAAAGTATTTTGGAAACATACAGGGTGTAACTTGTTCATTATTAAAATTAAAGGTTTAGTTTAAATTGGCAAATTGATTGGTGCTTTAGAGGTTTTTCTTCCCCTCCGTATACAGGATGTGACAATAAGGTCAGATTTTGTAGATGATACACCCTGTATATTTAAATTCCTTAAAAATTTTATAAAATAATTTTTTTAAGAAGTCAAAATGCAAAAATTAACGTTTTATTTAAAAAAGGGACGTTATTATAAGCTCATATAAGTTACATTTTCAAAATACTTTTACATTTGCAACGTTGCCATTTGCACATAAACTTGGCAACAACTTTGTTATTCTATATTGAATACTAGGTATATTCTTTATTTTCTGATCCTCCATATTTGCCTTCTCTTCCCTATACCTATCTCAAACCATTTTTGAGATATTTATTAATTTCATAATTTTTTATCCAAATTTGACTGTTAAGAATATGGCGATAATGCGAGCGATAATGCAAAATTTTCCACTTGACCCGAAAAGACTGGCCTATTTCACCATGTGCCAAGTATTGTCCCTGCTTGTACAGGGTGCATATAAAAAGTAAATTTCTTAAAATTAGATACCCTGGATATTTTTACATTTTTGGATTTTCCAATACACCATCTACAAATTTTCTATTTACAACCCTATACCTCAATATAAGATAGGTATAGGGATGTAAACAGAAAATCTGTAGAATTTGTATTGCAAAATCCAAAAATGCAAACATATACAGGGTGTCTAATTTGAAAAAATACACTTGTTTGTAATTGTATAAATCACAAAGGAAACATATTTCTTTTGCACACTGTACAAGCAGAAGCAATATTTGACACATTGTGGAATAGGCCAAAGTATATTCTGCTAAAGCGTTAAATTTTACATATAAAATTATATTCCTAACGTCAAATTTGGACTATAACTATGAAAAATAAATATCTCCAAAACGGTTCGAGATAGGTGTAGGCAAGCTAATGCAAAAAGGTTGGGGATTTTACGGAGGATCGGAAAATTTAAAAATATACCCAGTGTTCAATTTAAAACAAGGCGAAGTTTTTGGGCAAATGGCAACATTGCAACTTTAAAAGTATTTTGGAAACATACGGGGTGTAACTTGTTTATTATTAAAAATAAAAGGTTAGTGTAAATTAGGAAATTGATTGGTGCTATAATAGTTTTTTTGTCGCCCTCCGTACACAGGATGTGACAATAAGGTCAGCTTTTTTAGATGAGACACCCTGTATATTTCTAAAAAATAAATAAAGTTTTTATAAAATTATTTTTTTAAGGGGTCAAAATGCAAAGATATACAGAGGGTTTTATTTAAAAAAGTGACGTTATTGTCACACCCTGTATACGGAGGACGACTAACCCCTTAGTTTCAATAATATGTTAATATATATAAGGGTTAAAAATTTTCCATTGTTTAATTTCCAAAATAATCTAACGGTATTGGTTTTATTAAAGGTTGTTTTATTATAGGAATTAAATTTGATTGCGTTTATTTAGGGGTTGTAACCATATACTCTCTAAAATATGTGTGTCTCATTAAAAATTTTACAATTTTGGCATAAACTATGAAAATTATTAAAGTTGTTTTTAAATAGGTATGGCTTTAATGACCCTATATATAATTTAAATTAAAGGGTTCCCTAAAAAATTATATTTTTTTTAAAGTGCGGATTGATAATAATGATTTAAAAAAAAAATGGAAACATGTTAAAAATATAATAATAGGAAGGCTACTAATGTGTGGCAATTTTTTATTTGTGCCTTAATATATAATAATTGTGAAGATTGAAAATTGGATTTTTTTTTGCAAATGTTGAGATATAAAAGATATAAAAAAGTTAAAATATAAACAATGCTATATAGTAAACATTTGATTAAACAAAAAAAGACTAGAGTAGGTATAATCTAATAAAATCTATTGTAAATTTATTTGTTGTTTTAAAAAAAGGTTCTTATGAAATTGTTAAAAAAGTTAAATTTTTGACAAAAGTGGTTAATAATTCTTAAAACAATTTAGTTCGGTTTATAAGATATATAATTAACGAGACTATTCCAGTTGGTGAAAAAACTAAAAGACAGGGTATTTCACAAAATGAACACTGAAATATTTGCAATGAAACTGAAACTATTCTACATCGAATTAAATTTTGTATTTTAATATGGAAAAGGATACGAACGGTACAAACTGTCTTAAGTAAGTTATTTGGCAAAAATATTGACAATTATGGTGAATGTAGTGCAATTTTTGAAATTAAGATTAGTGATAAAAAGGACAATTATGTGTGGTTCTTTTACATTATGCAGTCTCGTTTACATTGGCGTAGCCAGAGCTCGACTTCGGAAGTTTTTAATTTAATAAAAATCAACCATGGCAAATTTTTAAAAATTAGGTAGGTGTCTATTGCTTGAGCTCTTGAACTGAAGAGAGGGGAGAGGAGCAGTTTCGAGTTAGTATATACGAAACAAAAATACTTTTTGAAAAATTGTAACAATATTTAATATTGGTAGGTATAAAAGCGGTTAATAATTCTTAAAACAATTTAGTTCGGTTTATAAGGTATATAATTAACGAGACTATTCCAGTTGGTGAAAAAACTAAAAGACAGGGTTTTTTCACAAAATGAACACTGTAATATTTGCAATGAAACTGAAACTATTATACAACGAATTAAATTTTGTATTTTAATATGGAAATGGATACGAACGGTAAAAACTGTCTTAAGTAAGTTATTTGGCAAAAATATTGACAATTATGGTGAATGTAGTAAAATTTTTGAAATTAAGATTAGTGATAAAAAGGAAAATTATGTGTGGTTCTTTTACATTATGCAGTCTCGTTTACAGTGGCGTAGCCAGAGCTCGACTTCGATAAAAATCAACCATGGCAAATTTTTAAAAATTAGGTAGGTGTCTATTGCTTGAGCTCTTGAACTGAAGAGAGGGGAGAGGAGCAGTTTTGAGTTAGTGTATACGAAACAAAAATACTTTTTTTTAAAGTTTGTTTTAAAATTAACCCATAAATGCGCCGCAGATGAAAGTTTTAAGGAAAATTGTACTAAGAATTAACCGTTTTAAATTCTGGTGAGAAAAATTCCGTAGAATTAAACTAAAATTGTTGTTAAAATGAATTACGTCATAGCACCGCCGGTAAAATTTTAAAAATTTAAGATATCACACCAAACACACGTCACAAACCGGAGTAAACGTTCAAAAAAGTGGGGGAGCTATATAACTCTCCCTGGGGCCCTTAAGTATGATTAATTTATTGTAGATTGGGTTGAACCTCCTGGGAGGGGGGGTTAAACCCCCAAAACCCCCCCTGGCTATGTCACTGTCGTTTATTTCAATATAGAAAAAGTATCTCTTGATATTAATAGTTTTTTACTCAGTTGTGATACTTATTAAATTGTAATATTTATATTTTGTAAATAAAGGATTTTTACGTACTTCCGGGAATAAATGCACCCATTTAATTTATTCTCTAGGGAAATAAAGTAAGATTTATTGACATAGCGACGCATATGTATCTACGTTTCGGCATACTGGATGTTATCGTTTGACATAAAGACAGAGCGAAGGTACATGTGCGATTTTTTGAAAAATAGATAAAAAAATATAGTTATTTTTTGTACTTTTCTGCTTATTCTAAAGTGCATAAAATAGTATATAAAGCTCAGGAGTAGAGTGATGCTTAATCCCTCGACAAATTATAGCCCTCCCTTCGGTCGGGCTATAAACTTTTTGCCTCGGGATTAAATGTACCACTTTACTCCCTCGGTTTACAATGTACTATTATAATTCTCACTTATTAAAATTTGACATTGGAAATGACATTAGAAAATTTTGGCAAAAACTATGAAAAATAAAATTAACCCCTTTCAATAATTGATTTAAAAATTATAATTTGATTACGAGTTTGAAAATTTGGTAATTATGCAGTATACGGTTTTCTGCCATTTTTGATTTTTTTTGAAAAATTCTTTATGGGGGCACCTTCTAGGGTCCCTAGGACCCCAAATCCGCCTGCGCCCGATTTTTTTTTTTTTTTTTTAACGAGAAAAAAGGGTGCCCAGGGGGGGTTGTAAAGTGTTTTTTTAATTGTTTTGGGTTGGTTTGGATTAGGTTGGGTTGGACTGTGTTGGTTTGGTTTGTTTTAGTGAAAAAAAATTAAAAAAAACCAAAAAAAATCAAAAAAAAAAACCAACCGGCGCAGACGGATTTGGGGTCCTAGGGACCCTAGAAGGTGCCCCCATAAAGAATTTTTCAAAAAAAATCAAAAATGGCAGAAAACCGTATACTGCATAATTACCGAAAATTTAGTTCATTATTAATAATTAAAAAAATTAGCATTGGGGGATAAGAAAAAAAGCACCTACCTCTCTACTCCTTTGAAGAAACCTCCTGGTCCCGCATTTGACATCGTTGCTAGCAAGTAGATGTTCACAAACAAACTTCACTTCACATTTTTTTTACATTCATATTATTGCTTAATGTATTTATGTCGACTAACACTCACAAAAATTCACTTTACATCCCTGTTTAACCGCCCGAATCCTCGAAACGTTCGCGGCACTGGGTCGGGTTCGATTTGCGTATTTATTAGACTTTGATTTTCGGGAATTATTATTATGTGTGTAATAATGTTGAAAAGATATTTTATTCTATGTTAAAAACTAAAAAAACCGTTAAAAACAAGAAACTACCGTACCGGTTAACACGTTTATACCGTCCGAGCGCTCGAAGATGACTGATAAGTCGTTCGTCATCGCGATTACAAATCGCTACGGTTGAGTGTGTACATATCGGTCACGGTGCGCTTATTCTTGGCGCTTGGCGTAGGCGAGAAAATGCGCGCGCGACGCGAACTCATATGGCTTGTTCGGGTTCCGAATTTTAAAACTGTCCTAGAACGTTTTAGAACTCCTCGTGATAGTTGTGCAATCGACGGGACTGTTCCTAACAGTTTACAATTTTTGCACGAACCCGAACGCAATTTCATAAAATTGGCGCATGTACAGGGTGGTTCAAATTCGAGGGGCCTCTATAGCTTTGGGCTTTTGCAGCATAGTTAGTCCAAAACTAATATACATGTCACGGGCTCGATTTTCAAGAGAAGTCGAAAACTAAAAACCGCATTGCGAAATGTCAAAGCGTTTCTGAGCTACAGGGTGATTTTCAAAAATGTGCGTTTCTAAAAACCCTCTACAACTTTTTTATTTGTAAAGATTGAGATTTTCATTAAAAAAATTTGTTGAAGATTTTTTAAGGACAAATCTACCTGTTTCACCGATTTTCTCTTAAAGCCTTTAGTTCACGAGATATAACACAAAGTTAGATTTTTTTAAATGGAATACCTCAATTTTTTTAAAAAAAATTAGTTTTGTAATAAAATTTCCTGTTAAACGATGTATTATACACCTATTTTTATTAAGTTGTTAAACAGATATCTGTGCTGTGTTTAACTCTGACCTATGCAGTTTTAGGGTATCTATCTAGGTAGCTATGATCAAATAAAAACAATTAATTATACACTTAAGACGGTATGCTACTATTTATTCCAACTTTCGTCGCCTTCCGCTCAATCATAAACTGACGTCAACATTTGAAGTTTTATTAGCGTGCTCGATTGAGAGAATGAGTTCACTGCGTTAATATATTTGTCTCATGTTTTCATTGAAACCATAAGGAACAGAAATATTCTCGATGCGCTTGCCCTCCCAAATATACGACTGCCTTCTACGATAACAACACACAACTTGTGCAAGTATCACTTTGTTGTTTGATAATGATTTGCTATGTTTTCATGGATATTGAATTCGTTTTCAATATGTTTTGAAAACTTTTTTTTCATGAGTTTTCATGACAGGTTTTCAAATCGATTTTGAATCGATTGAAACGTTAACTTAAACCATTTTTTTTAGTTTATTTTTATTGAAATAAAATGTTTTGAGAAACCTTATTGTTTTTATTTATTTAAATATAATCTTAATTGTCTGTTATTTTGATTGGGGTTGGGGCGAGTAAGGAGTTCAAGTAAGAAATAGTAGTTTTAACAACTAGTGGCTAAAATAGTGCTTTTTTACAAGCGTTGGTTTAAATATCAAGCGTAGCGAGGTATTTAAAAACGCGAGTAAAAAAAGCACAGTTTAGCCGCGAGTTGTTAACACTATTTTTTTTAATACCTTTATCAAAAAATCCAAGAAAAACAGGAAAACACTTTTAAAAATCTCGAACGAAGAGAATTTCTCGCAACACACCATCTTTACACTGTAAATCAAGTCGTCTAGTAAATGAAATAACAATCGTTTCCATAGCGATGTGACGTTCATTGTTGCGATATTTTAATCTTTGACAATTTGATATTTTAACGATATTTTTGAATGATTTTTTTCGTAAATACTTGGTAAAAACTGGCGGAAATGGCTTCATTCTTAGGCAAGAATAATCAGGTTTTTTCAATATTACTATTTTCCGCTATTTCTCTTTAATTTTGGCTAAAAAACGGACATAAATCTTTTTTTGCACCCGTGATCAAAAAAAAAGTTTTTTTGCATCGGTAACCAAAAAAGCCATGCTTTAGTTATCTACAGACAGTTACTAAAATCATGTTTTTGATGAAGGTATAAAAAAATATCTTTTAAGACCCCAAAATAATGAAAGGAAAATTATAGTTTTTAATTTAATTAATTATTTAATTTTATTTAACTTTTTAAACGAAATCAACCAAACCTAATTTAAAAAACGCAAGTCAACCCATGCCAACCAAAAAACAATTAAACGCGCAGCGGCCAAAAATTACATTAAGGAAAATTAATACCTTTTCCATGCACATGTGGTGGTATCGGAGTCACAAAGTGACGTCACACCGAAATGCGCATTGCCGTACCGTGTTAAGTATATCGTGGTCAAGATATAAAAATGTTTGAAAAGTACGACATGATAAAATGTTATATTGAAAGTAACGAAAATCGATAGAGACAAGAATACGGATCCTTTACAAAACCGCGGCCTAGGACGTAGCTTAGCCAGAGATAGAGAGTTGGAAGAACTAACTGTACTAGAAGAAATAGAAATTAACCCGAATACTTCCACCAGGGCTATGGAGAGAAACACTGTAATTCCACGCAGCAATGCCATTCGGGTGCTTAAAAAACACAAGTTTAGGCTCTATCGACCCCGACGGGTGCACCAATTACGGCAACGAGATTTTGCTCCAAGACGTGCATTTTGCAGGTGGTACCTAAATAAAAGCCAAGCAGATCCCGATTTTGCAAGAAAAGTTATTTGGACGGAATTAGGAAAGTTCCTGTTTTAAGCATATACAGAGGAAAAATTATTGGGCCATATATTTTTGATGGAAATTTAAATGCCGAAAGATACCAACAAATTTTAGAAGAGCAGGTGATTCCGTTTATCGACAATTTGCCATTTCATCTACTACATCTACTTTCAACATGACGGTGCACCTCCTCACAATGCACGAGACATTACTAATTTGCTAAATATTGTGTTTGCCTAAAACTGGATCGGAAATAAAGGTCCTATATATTGGCCCCCAGGTTTCCAGACCTGACCCCTTGCGACTTCTTTTTGTGGGGGAGAGTCAAAGACCTTGTATTTCGAAATCGCACAACTACTAGAAGGGAATTGGAAGAGGCACTTCGTACTGCATTTAGGCAGCTTCGTGCGGTAGAACTTCTTTCTTTTACAAGAAAACGGCCGTCAATTTGAGCATTTGTTTTAAAATTAAAGAAAATTGTTAGATGTAGATTTTAGGTGTTACATAGTAAAGTAATTAATAAAAATTTGAAATAAAAACTTTTAATAATATTATTTTTGTTTATTATTTTAGGGTTGGTAATTATAGTAAACTAGAAGTTAAAGTTCGATGTTGCTGTGGCCCCTCGTGTCGTAGCCAACTTGATTTTGTATGAAAAAAAAACAATAAAATTTTATTTAAACATTTAGGGCGCGCACAGCGCCTACTATGGTAAATATCAAAATATGTTCGACAGGAAATTTTATTAGAAAACTGATTTTTTAGAAAAATTGGCGGTATCCCATTTAAAGAAATATAACGTTGTGTGATATCTCGGGAACTAAAGGCTTTAAGAGAAAATCGGTGAAACAGGTAGATTTGTCTTTAAAAAATCTTCAAAAAATGTTTTTAATGAAAATCTCTATCTTTACAAATAAAAAATTTTAGAAGGCCTTTAAAATCGCACATTTTTGAGAATCACCCTGTAGTTCAGAAACGCTTTGACATATCGCAATGCGGTTTTTAGTTTTCGACTTCTCTTGAAAATCGAGCCCGTAACATGTATACTAGTTTTGGGCTAAATATGCTGCAAAAGCCCAAAGCTATAGAGGCCCCTCGAATTTGGACCACCCTGTACATTGATAGCACACCATAATAATAGAGTGAAGAAGAAGCACGTGATGTGATCCAGAGTATCTTAAGTGTATCTCTTTATTTTTAGCATAAAATAAATATTTTACCGAAAATTTTCTACGAATTGGTTCTCATCATATAGGTCCACAGTTTCACAGCTTTTGTGTTTCTAGAAAATTAATAGTTTCATAATTTCTACTCACTACTTGATGACGGTATAATTTTGCCTTCATTCTTTCAAAGTGAAATTTGCAGTTTTTGAAAGAACAGAAATTTAACACTGAAAAAGCTGAATTTTTGAGTTAGGCAGGGATTCCTCTTCTTTAGGTCACACCATACAAAGTCCTCGACAAAATCTTTATAAAAATACACGAGGATAATAAAATAATAAGCCCTGTTCTCACTATGCATCAAACACATGTAACTTTTTACATGCATCTTTTTTTTGAAGCATGGAGCTGTGGGGGCTGTTCACACTATGCATCTTTTTTTAGAGGAAATGCATTTTTTGTCAATATAACAAAATCACTAATTAAAAAAAGCCCTAGATTTTTAACTGCTTTATTTACTTTTTTCCTATACCCTTTTCTAGCGCATTCGCTAAAAGTTTAAGTATGCAACCAGCAATATTTTCACGACTGAATATTTGGTGTTCTTGAAGAATTCTAGAAATAAAGAATTATTCCAGAAATAAAGAATTCTTCGAAAAAAGGAAAAGTCGAAAATGCTGGATTGTTCTACGATAAGAAATATTAAATAAATAGGATTGATAGGCTTGGAGTGGGAATTACAACTTGCAGATTGTGAGCATTGGCAAACAAGAATTTTAGAAAGTTTTAAGGTGATTAAAAAATATTGAAAAGAAAACTCATAACCTAAAATGCACAGCTAATCAGCAACTTGACAACATAAAAAAAAACGGTTGGTAATCAAAAGATAACTAGAAATTCCCCAGCATGCATGCAACTTTCTGATAAAAAATAGAGCATGTTCTATTTTAGCGCATCTTGCAGCATGCGTCTTTTTTCGACGAATTTCATAGTGTGAACACACAAGATGCATGCATCTTTCTGAGAAGCATGAAAAAGTTGCATAGTGAGAAGAGGGCTATACAAGATTACACCCTGGCTTTTTATTATTTTTCGTAAAAAGTCATTTATTTGGGTATATTTTCAAGGAACAAACTATTTTTTCGCACAAACTTTACATGCGTAAATTAATTTGCGCATACGTCACAAAATAGTCCTAAATAGTTCCATTTAATGCCGCTCGGCTTCACGGGACTGTACAGAACAGTATTGAACGGGTCCTGGACAAATTTTCGGTAGTAACCTGAACACAAAACCTTTCGGTTTAGAACAGTTGTGGTCGAACCAGAACGCGTTTTTTTAAGCGCGCATGCTCCGACTGTTTAGAACACGAAATTTCGACGAACCCTAACAAACCAATAGTTGTACCCGAATGAAGGCGCATGCGCGAAGTAAACATTAACAATTTCTGTATTTCGTCCGGGATGTTGAGGACCATTTTTATTTTCTAGCAGTCGAACAGAAAACTGATAGGTTTAAATTTAGTTGATTTATTTTATGTGTGCGTTTAGAAAATTTGTTGTTACTTTCTTATTATTGCTTTCTTTCTTACTAGTTTATTTTATAAGGCAGAGTGTGTTCTGTAACGGTCATTACTATTATTATAAGCACTGGCGCACCTAGGAATTGACTTCGGGGGGGGATATAAATAATAAAAAAAACCTAATTTGAAATACAAATGTGACCATAAACAAGCTTCTTGGGGGGGGGTTAACTCCAACCCCCCCCCCTCGCTGCGCCAGTGTTATAAGTACTGTTTTTATTTGACAGAAAATTATTGAAATTTTAGGGTCGGGATTAATTATCCGCAAATCCAGTTAAATACCAGTATTTTTATTAGAGGTGTAAGGTAATTATACCGGGTGTCCTAAGGTGAGTAACCATTAGAATATTTTGGAACGTATACAATGAAAACTTTTTAAACTTTATATTCTCACATAAGTCCATGTAAACTATCTTTATGAACTACTCTCATCTTTGCAGTGTTGCCATTTGCAGAAAATCTTGGCAACAACTTTCTTATTTTAGATTGAACATCCTGTATATTTTTGCATTTTTGGATTCTACAAAATATTTTAGGTACGTTTTCTGTATAATGTCCTATACCTATGATTAACTGTTTTTAAAATATTGACAGCTGAAAATTGACATTTTTTAACTTTGACAGCCCGTAACATCGAAACGATTAAGGATAGAGCAAAACGGTTTTTACATTCTTGTCTTGGTTTTTCACAAGCTGTCGAGAAAAGGACACTAAAACGGTAGGAGTTGATTGGCCTACGTGGAGAAGTTATTGATTGATCTATACTAATAAACGAACGGTAGTCAACATCAACTATAAACGCATAGGTCAAAACACTTGACCTACAGTTATGAGGCGCTCGCCAAGAAAGGATTTTTGAAAATTCTACCGCTAAGGGGGTAAAAATGGGTTATTAAGGGGTTTTCTATATCTTGGAAACAAAAAGCTGTAGAGATCTGAAAATTGGTATGTAGATTCTCCTAACAAAATAAGTAAATACTGGTTTTGGCGTTTTTTGAAATTTCTCAGAAGAAAAAAAGTCACAGAGGTTTAGAAATTGATATTATAGACTCTACTAATAAAATAGATGGACACGTGTTTCAGCGTTTTTCTGCCAACCCCCTATTAGTAGGGGGGATTTTCCCCATATTTGATAAAAATTTTTATCTGTTAAAATATGGGTTGTTGGGTATCAACCTGAAGGAATGGAAAAAAGTGTTTTCCTAATAAGTTTTTCAATCCCAACCACATATTTAATAAAAATATTGACAGACTAAAATGTGGGTTCGGTGGTATCAAATTAAAGGAAATAGTCCTTAATCCAGAAAAGTGCTTTGCCCCTCTTCTCCCCCCCACTACCATGTTCGATAAAAACAATGAACTGTCAAAAAATAAGTTACCCATAAACATAATTAACTTATAAAGTGTTACAAAGAGTAGAGGGGGGGGGGTGCGTCATACAAGATTTTTATTCCAAAATGAAAATAAACCCAATTATTTTGAATAAATTTTTTATTTTTTTAAAAAGAAGCCAAAAGTTTTGCACAAGGAAAATTCAATCTACTACTACTACACATACCGTCTGCAAAGCAGCACTGTGTCATCTTTGCACACGTCTTTTAATTTTCTATTACTATTTTTGTTTGGTACTGTAATATCCCAGACAGCATAATTCGTACCAGGGACGTACATTTTACATTCATTTTACGTCTTTACGTCCCGGGACCTACTACGTACGTACGATGTACGTATAAGAGTGTACGTAAAACGTACGTACAGTAAAATCGTATTTTTACGTTATATTTAGGTCTTTTCTTGTACCTACTTACTACGTTATTAAGTTGTCATTAATTGGACGTAGTTCATTTATGTAACATTTCTCTCACTTGTAAAGCAAACTTTTGTATAAGTATTCTTAAAATTCTCTTAAAATAACTGATAATGTCTGAATACTCATCCTCCGTCAGGAATTCTTTCCCGGAGGGTCAACCAGGAGAGAGGAGTACTGAAGAGTTTTTGGCCTTTAAAATCGCCGCCCCCCCCCCTTCCCTAGGCATAAAAAAATATTTTGTATTTTATTTATTTACGTCCCTCAAGGTACGTACCAAAAACGTCTCCTGTACGTACCTCGTCTGTACATCGTACATTTTACGTCCAATTCACGTCTTTTATTGGTTCACCGCAGGACCTACAAAGTACGTACTTGGTACGTACACAAATGTACGTACGTGTTACGTATTTCCATGTCCCAAGGACGTACCTGAGACGTACATAGCGTTGGAAAGTGCGTACGTACATATTACGTGTATGGTAGGTACGAGGTACGTACCCGGTAGTAGTCAAAATTATGCAATTTATTCAGTTCACCCGGGGGGGTTTTAGGGGTTAACCCCCTCCCCCCCCAGGAGGTCCGATCCAATCCATAATAAATTAATCATGATCAAGGGCCCCGGTTTGTGACGTGTGTTTGGTGTGATGTCTTAAATTTTAAAAAATTTGTTACAATCTTCGACTAATTCTAAGGAATTTTTATCACCAGCATTAAAAACGTGGAATAAATGGCATTCTTAGAATAATTTTTCTTAAAATTTTCATTCTATTCTATATATACGGCCGCAACCCACCCCTTTTTGGCATCTACCCCAATCTACTTTCTCAAAAATATTTTAGAAAAAATCTGAGAATTCAAAATTTTTAAAGAATTTTTTGTTTTTTTTTGTCAAAGTTTTTTTTTGTCAACAACAAACGCGTGGAAAATAGCATGTTAGTGTAGTTTTTTCAAAATTTTTGCATTTAAGGGTTATTTTTTAAAAAAATCTGCACATAAGACTAGATGAGACTTGCTTTTAAAAAAAGGATTTTGGTTTCGTATACACTAATCAACACCTATTAAACCGCCCCTCTTCCCTCCCTTAGCATAGGTAGGTAGTTGATTTTTATTAAATGATGAAACCCCCCCTGGAGTCGATTTCTGGCTACGCCACTGATTTATTTAAAAGAGTAATCTTTTCGTAAGTTTTTTAATTTACTTTTATTTTTGTTTGGTACTGTAACATAAAAGTCAAAAAAATGCAATATTTTTAATAGAGTGCTCGAACGTTACAATTAACATTAAATATTAGTTAGAATTTTTTATCATCAGTTTTTATAATAAATACACTTGCTTGACTTGTGGACCTGGCTTTCGGCTCAGACCACCAACATGAGTCGTTTTCAGAAAAATCTCAGTTGACGTGTTTTTTAATTTTTTTATTTAACCAAATTCTAACCCGCTAGAAGCACCGGTCCGTTTAAAGAATCCACCCTGTATATATATGCTTATGAAAGTCAAAATTTTCTTCGAAATAAAGATTGGTTTACAGGATTCTTTAAAGCGGACAATGCAGAGATAACGAATTGCTCTTTTTTGTAAGGTAAAAATCATATTATGCAGGGTGCCTATTCTCGAGTTCCAGGGAATAGAAATCCGTTGGCTAACCGTTCCAAAATGGGCGTGGTTTCCCCAAAATGAAAAATGCCCTATTCTTGAAAAATTTCCCTCAAAAAATAAGGGAAATTTCTACTCCCTAGGGAAATTTTTATTCTAATGGTCATTAGTGAGAGAAATGGGCAAAAATAGGCGGAATTGTGACATTTTGAGTAAACATAAACTGTTGTCTGTTGATTTATGCGTTTTTTTTAAGTTTCTTTAAAATTTTTGGACTCTAAAAACTTGTTTTCTTTTAGTTAGTTGGTTGGACTTTATTCGAAGTTTTTTAAAGCAAAAACTAGTTCTTCGATGTTTTGTTAGGTTTTTTATTTTTTGGACTTAATATTCAAAAACCATGGATGATTATAATCGACTTGTTTATTGGCATTATTTTATCTAATAAAAGAAAATCTTACTTACTAAAATCAGTCATTAATACATTAAACATTTTGCAAAACCTAACAAAAAAATCTTACTTACTAAAATCAGTCCAAAACTTATAACTATAACAGTTTTTTTTACTAAAAACAAGGCAACATATAGGTATAAAGATACCTAACACTGTAAAAAGTTCTACAACATTAAGGTAAACATGGATAACAATATTTTCAACTGAACCTACTTATAATAAGTAAATCTATTATGCACAGAAAATATCACAAATCTTTATTTTTAATAAATATAGGGTGTTCGAAAAAAACGCCAACCAATCTTTTTTGGCCCCATTCGGAATCGCATTTAGTCTCTTCTAGTTCTTGCCACAACTTTTTGCTATCGGCCTCGGTGTAAAATCTGCCGTGAATTTACCCGTGTATATCTTGGGCCGCCGCGCCTTTAGAAAGTACAGCATAATATGCTTTTGTTCAGGGCTAACTTTTTTGTTCAATTTTGAAAACTTCCACAAAAAAAAAACACAAAAATCGCGCATCCATTTATTAAAACAATAATTTAGACAGTTAGGGCACCGCAAATACACATTTGGTTAGTTGTCTGTCAAAATTATTTTAATTTTGATTGGTGGAAATTATTCTGATTGATTTGGCAACATTGTTTCCGTTTTCCCGCTATCATTTCCATTCCCTGGTTTGAAGAATACCGCTTTTCGAAAAGGAAGGAAATTTTGTGGGAATAGAAACCTCAGTATCTCCCTGGGGAGTAAAATTTCAACGAAATTCAAGAATAGGCACCCAGTTGAGTGTTGGTTGATCCCCAATTAATATACTATTATGAACGAACAATTTTAAATAAAATATCTAAATAAAACCTTTAAATCGCAGATAATGATTTACATTTTATGTTACTTATAATGCGATTTTTACCCAATTTTTACCCTCTTTCTCCCTGAATAACAAAATGCTTTGTAAAGGTGACATGAGTTTGAATGCATTTTTTTTAAAATTTGTTTATTTAATTTTACCAAACTGAGACCATCTTTTGTTTGTTAAGGGGGGGGTTGGGAAAATAATAAAACAATTATGTTTATTTTTTTTTTCTTAGAGATATATCATATTATGCAGTTGAGTGTTGGTTGATCCCTTAGAGTAAAAAGGGACAAGATACCTGACACTTACGGAGACTTTGGTTATATTATTATTTATAGTAAACACATCAGTGGCGTACCTACTTAAATATAAATTTACACATGTATTATATTATTACGATTTTACTACAATATAAAATCTGCAAAATAATTTAAAAAACATGCAACAATAATTCTGCCAATTTGAGCTTTGGAAGCTTCCTAACAAAAAATGTTTTTACAAAGTTTGTATATGATTTATAGCAATTTCAATTTTCAACACAATAAAATTATGCCAAACATTAAAACAAAGAAACACAGTTCATAGCACCTGGAATATCAAGAAAAAAAAATATTACCCACTAGCAAAAAATTATGTTATTGTGTTTGTCAATTTTGTTATTTTTTCTGGTCATTAGCAAAAACTTAATTATACTAACTTCGAAGGGCGAGCGCAGATGCAACGGCGGCAGTATAAATCATCCTTAATATTCTGATAAGAGGTAGGAATTCAATATTCTTACAAACTTGAACACATGTGAATTAACTTTTATTGTTGTTTGCAAGTTTGTTTAAGGACTTTACCTACCTTTATTTTATAGTCTTTATAAAAAAAAAACTTCGAAAATATCTTATTTGCGCATTAACTACTTCATCAAATGTATGCTTTATTTTATCGTCTTTATAAAAAAAAACCTCGAAAAAAACCTTATAAAAGCGTTCGAAAATATCTCATTTGACGCATTGGGAATTAACTACTACATCAAAAAAAAAAAGTGTTTGTTGATATTTTAATCTAAGGATCTACTAATTTAAGTATATTTCATAAACTTTTTTTTCATTTTTTGTGTACCTACCGGCATGTACCGCCACTGACTGATCTCACTTGCTCTCCCTTTGTTTTCAAAACATTGGACGATTTGTTCCAAAATATCACGTTAAATGCACTGAAATATTCTCCTACTGGTAAAAAAAACACACTATAAACATCCTGAAATTTTAAAATAAATAACACGAAAAAGCTTATGTCAATAAAAATATCATCCGACCGTCCGCGCTCTCACCCACAAGCCAATCACGACCTAAAGTGGTTAAGACAAAATTTTCTGTCCCTATCCTTCTAACGTCGTTTAAAAGGATAGAAAAATAATCGATATTTCTCACCTTGGTTTTGTTGTGATTTTATTTGTAAATAAACAGTGGTTATTATTTGCCAAGGAGTTTTCGATATCTTGTCCCTTTTTAATATAAGGTTGATCCCCAATTAATAAACTATTATGGACGAACACTTTTAAATAAAATGCAGAATTATTATTAGAATGCATTTTATAAATTTCTTTATTTAATTTTACCAAACTGAGACCATTTTTTTTTTGAGGGGGGTTGGAAAAATAATAAAACAATTATGTTTATTTTTTAACACGTTGAGCCCCAACTGCCCACCGTAATCAAGAACTTGCGGCTGTTTAGTGGCTACTGGTGAGCACGCGGTCCCAGAAAGTAAAACAGAAATGTCTACCGGTGGGCACATGGGGCTCAATGTGTTAATTCTTTAGGTTAGTAAGTAATAGTATATTTTATTTATATTATTAAATTTATCTTCCCAAACCCGGACACTTAATAAAACTCTACTCTGTTCTAAAAAAAAGTTAATTAAGTATAAATTTTAACATATAATTGGATAGTAGTAGATTGGTTACAAAAAAAGCTTCTTATTTTTTTTTGGAAAATTATATCTATTAGAAATATTAAGGTAATAATAACATGCGTCAGTGGTGTACCCATGTAGAATGTGGAATGTGGGGAGGAGATGATCAGATATTACGTAGGATGTTGGTAATATCCTGTAATTGCCAATAGCACTTTTGAGGTCTTGTACGGATAAAACGTATTTCTTGAAAAAAAACCCTAGAAAAAGAAAAGTTAGCAAAGAGACATTTGTATCTCGAGGCCCTCTATACATTTGACAGTTGTTGTTTTACCAGAGGTGGGCAACTCATATTACCCTCTCTTTCTAGTTTTTTTCATATTTGCATGTAAAACGGATTTTATGAAATGGACTGATGTTGTGTTGTCTTTTTTTATAATTTTCCCAGGCAGTTTTTCAAAGATTGATTTTTTTTGGTTAGTAAAATATGTCAAACGTTGACAAAAAAAAAAACAAAAATTAACAAAGTACATGCTATATGCGTATGTTTGTAACTAATGCTTGTAGCTCACTTACCTCGCAAATTCGGCTATTTTTATTAATTTTCCAACTTGGTAAACGCAGGTTTTCTTTTCACTTTCCCTGAGTTTCTTTCTCCGTTGGACAACGGAACAATACAAATTCGTCGAGGCACGTATTTTTATAGTTTTTGATACAGCAAAATTCCATTTTTAAACCTGACGTTTCTTAGTCAGGGGTTACCAACTATCATTGTCAACACACAATTTCAAACATTTCCCTATCAACCGTCAGATCCAGTTGCTCACCTCAACACCGTTCTTAACTAAAAAGCCAGTTAACTCATTTTCGTTTTAGTATCCTTTGGCCTATGATCGACACCATATTGACACCAAACTGACAGAAAATCCATGTTTTACTTGTCAATTTGGTTATAAAAATGGCAGCCACAATAGGCTAAAGGGCACTGAAGCGGTAGGAGTTAACAGGCTTTTTAGTTAAGTATGGTGTTGATCACCTCTAGTAAATCAATAACTGTCAAAAATCGTATACACGGCCTCTAATCCTACGTAATTGGGAACAATTTAGATAGCCATGGAATATGTCGCAGTCACTGTTCAGAAAAGTCACACAAATTCTGTCTTTCCTTTTACATGGTGATTCTTCAGAAACCACCGAATATTATTGCCTCAAAAAAATACAACCCCACTATATAGCACAACCACAATATGGCAACGTTTGTTGAAAACATTAACATTTAGGTTACTTTATTTATAACCATATTCTGTTAAGTTAACCAGGGCCACTGACACTGAAAAAGTCGCACTGAAAATGTCTGCCACATTGGTGACACCTTCAGAAATAAGGATACTTTATTCACAAAGTTTCCAGTCACTATCATGTTAAGTAAAAATTGAAGTTTTACGTCTAGAAAATAAAATCAAAATTAAGTGTTTCAGATACCTTAAACAGTGGTTGCCATATTGTTTCGCATATTGTGCAAAATTGCAATTTTCGTTTTATGGAAATCATAGCCAAATGAAGAATACTAGAGAAATGAGATTTTGCATACAAGCCTAAAATGTCACTTCCATATGCCCTAAAGAGAGCTTTTTTTTTATAAAAAATCTTTATTTAAAAAAAAATAATTCCAAAATTAATATTTGGCACATTTGGGAGTCGCATAATTAGTATGTGTGCAAAATTTCAGCACTCTAGCACTTTTTGTTTGGCCAGGATTTCCAGAATACAATTTGCCTTGGGTGGTCCTGGGTCTTAATATTTATTCTAACGTTGTAAGAGAAACTGCGTCACTTTTTAAATAACATTTTGTAAATTTAATATTTTAAAGATATTCTGCAGTACTAGTTTTCCGGCGGAAATCTACAAAATGTTATTTAAAAAATGACGCAGTTTCTCTTAAAACGTTAGGATATATATTAAGGATGCTCTGTTTTGATTTTAAATGAGGCAATAAGTAAAAATCGCCACTTTCCAGAACTGTAACGGGTGAGAGTTTCTATCGTTTCTGAAGAATCGCGACCATTTTATGTCAAAAATATATAAAGAAATTTGCGGTGGGATTTACTAAAAGGTTTAGTATATTTTAGAACGGTCCTAAGTTTAAGTGACATTTTTGATTTTAAGCATTTTAAACCAACCCTCCTTGAGTTATGGACATAGTTTGATTTATAAGAAGAATTTTAATAAATTTCTTTATTGAATAATCATCTTAACATAATCTTTTGTTGGATTTAAGAGAAAATTTCCAATTTAGAAAAAAAGAAAATTAAAAAATATAAACCCACGCGGGGTTTAAATAGTAAACACTCTGTAGAATAAATTAACATTGGGGTTATATGTCACTCTAATTAAAACATACCCTTGTTAATCAATTTTTCCAATTAATTTTGTATTTATTTAAAAGGTGTTTTTATTTATGAAATGTATTAAAAGACTTAAATGCAAGTTTTTGTTACATTTCTGTCATTGTCGAAATGTCAGTTTAAAAATATTAGCGCTGCGTTCAATCACAAACAGCGAGTTCGGATCTTTTACCTCTGCTTGCACCTTGGCTTGCACCAACCTCTACTTATGAAAGCTACAGCTTTAAAATGAGAGGGCTTTGAGTAAGGAAAGTTTTTTTGACTCAGCTTTTAGATAACCTCAATGTTTTACTTTCAGTTTGTAAATAAATTAATATAGTTGTTTTGGGTTTTTTGTTTGGCATATTTTTCGTGCATAATCAGTGATCTTCACTTATGTTTGTTTTGGCTCCTAGTGCCCTCATAAATATATTTTGTGTGCTGAAAATGGGTTCAAAATATGGCGTTTTTTTGGACAAAATAGGAGGTGTTTTATTGGGTAATGAACAACTTGGGATATTAAATAAGGTAAATTAGTCCTTGTAAAAACGGTTACTTAGGGAAATTATACACGAACCTATTACCAAATGCCACAAAACAATCCTTTCTGGGGGCTATAAATTTAAACCAAGCCCCCCTGAGGTCGTTTAAAAAATCACCAACTTTATAACCTCAAACACAAATAATGAACCTATTATGTGCCAAATTTTTGGCGTATTCGCCATTTGCCATTTTGAAACCTGTCAAAAAAAGTTAGTTTTATGGCATTTTTTTCTGAAATATGGTGCATTTTGAGAAAAAAAGCAGTTTTTCAGTGGTATTTTGCAATAACAATACAAAATAATCAATAACTTTGTGTCTTTTCTGTATAGGTAAGTGTTTTTTGAAAATTGGTTTTAAAATTTGGTACCCCCCACAGGTGTAAATATTTAGACCTGTGGGGGGTACTATTTTAGATCTTAGTAAATCCCACTGTTGGTGTTTAGATGTAGATTTTAGATACTATAGTTCGTTTTGGTTCAATCTCTTCCGGGGCGAAGCAGATAGGGGTAGTTTTTAAAAAAAACTCACATGGTTGTCGGGGGTTTTAAAAAATTTTAATATTACTTGTATATGAATTTATTTCAAGATCGAGCCCCCCCTGCCAGACTTCCATTCTAGAACATATGACTTTTGATTGCTGACGATTTTAAAATGAATCTGACATAAAAAAATATAAATGAAATATATATCGTGTAATTATAGGTAATTTTAACTAAAATTTGCGCACACTACCATTTTCATGTTTGTATAAAATTAAAACATTGTTACGTTATACATAAATATTAAACAAAATGTCTTATTAACGTTGTTTGGCTTTTTGAAGTCGCGCCAGTTCTTTCTCTTCTCTAAATTTTTTCGTCGCCTCGGAGGGCGCGGGAAACTGCTTTTCTGTTTGTACCACGGGTGTGAAATCTATATTGACTATCTGGAAAAGTGACAAAAAAAACGAGTAAGTTAAATTTTGGGTCAATAGGGTATTTTGAAACTACGTAAGTAAAACGTTATAATCGATTCGGGTTTTTTCTTTTTGCGAAAACAGTAACATTTAGCCGAGAAAACAACGTTTGAAGCATCATACACTTTTAAAGACAACGAAAATAGTTATTTAGCTAACAAGTGCGAAAAGTGATAGAAGTTTTCCTACATGCGTAAAAACCGCCTAGACAACATTATATTTTCATTTTTAGGTATTAAAATAGCAAAAAACTGTTTTTTCTTTGCATTTTCTTTACAATTGAGTTGAAAAATATATCTAAAAAGTCGAATTGAACCTAAAAAATCGGTAAGAGAAAGCGTGCGCGAAATACCATTCCCGCACGGCGCCAGCGTACGGTAAATGCAACTTCCCGCGCCTGAATGCCTGCGTAAAAGTGCACTTTGCAGTTGCAAGCCGTCAAGGGTCGAAAAGACAAGAGTTAGGTACAATGTTTTTCCTACGAGTGTTTTTGTCTATATTACAAAATGACACATAAGATAGAATAGTTACATATCTTTATTTTTAACAATAAAAAATCATTTTGTTCAAAATAAATCTTGAGTGTTCGTAGGAAAAATAGTATACATAACTTGATCGTGCGTAAGGGACTATTTTTCGTACAAGACTGGTTCATTGACCGAACGGCGTGTAGGAGTTCGGCCAAGCAGGCGAGTACGGTAAAATGAATTTTGCACACTGTTAGCAAATCGCAAAAACGTATGTTCCGCACGCTCGTAGAAAATAGTTATTTACCTAAAAAGTGTGGAAAGTTACACTTTTCCGCACGCAAAGGCGTTTGCACGAACGACGCGCCAGCGGAGTTCGGGCAAGCGGTAAGTGCAGAAAATACTTTTCGCACGCGTTAGGTATAACACTTTTCCTACGAGCGTGCGGAATAAAATATTTTGTCATTATTTTAGTTAAACCTAGAGGACTAAAAATGAAAAAATAGTCAAAACTACGAATTTTATGTTTTATTAAGAACTAAACTTTAACAAGCTTAAAAAATTAATTTTTATGGTAATTATTAATCACGGTAACATTGAAAGTACCACTGCTCAACGACAAGCGTGCTCAACAGCGTGCGTGAAAAATTTTGTTTGCTCAACAGCGTGTGTGAAAATTTTTTTTCGAACCCGGCGTGCGGAATTTTTTTTTACGCACGGCGTGCTGAAAAATGGCACTTTCTGCACGGAAATGAGTGCGAGAAAAGCGTTTTTCCGCACGCTCGTAGGAAAAATGTTTTTATACTCTGGCCATCACAATTAGCAAAAACTACATATTTAAGAAAATAAAACTTTGAAGTTTATATTTGTAAGGTATGCATATATACACTCCTATCTTTAATTGAATAGAAAAATATATATTTTTTTATACTTTCATCAAAAACATGATTTTAGTAACTGTCTGCAGATAACAGCAATGGCAGCATGGCTTTTTTGGTTACCGATACAAAAAAACTTTTTTTTTGATCACGTGTACAAAAAAGATTTCTGTCCGTTTTTTAACCAAAATCAAAGAGAAATAGCGGAAAATAGTATTATTGAAAAAATCTTGCCTAAAAATTAAGCCATTTCCGTCAGTTTTCACCAAGTATTTACGAAAAAAGCATTTAAAAACATCGTCAAAATATCAAACTGTTAAGAGATTAAAATGTCGCAACGTAACCGAGTAAAAAGGCACATCGTATGGAAACCATTGTTATTTCATTTACCAGCCATCTTGATTTATAGTGTAAAGATGATGTTTTGCGAGAAATGCTCTTCGTTCGAGATTTTTAATAGTAGTTTAAAACTAGAGGCTTTTTTTTACAAGCGTTGGTTTAAATATCGAGCGCAGTGAAGTATTTAAAAACGCAAGTAAAAAAAGCACAGTTTAGCCGCGAGTTGTTAACACTATTTTTTTTTAATACCTTTTTTTAATACCTTTATCAAAATTTTTAATAATCGCAACACACCATCATTACACTATAAATCAAGGCGGCTGGTAAATTAAATAACAATCGTTTCCATAGCGATGTGTCTTTTTACTCGGCGACGTTCATTGTTGCGACATTTTAATCTTTGACAATTTGATATTTTGACGATATTTTTAAATGATTTTTTGGTAAATACTTGGTGAAAACTGGCGGAAATGGCTTAATTCTTAGGCAAGAATAATTAGATTTTTTCAATATTACTTTTTTCTGCTATTTCTCTTTAACTTTGGGTAAAAAACAGACAGAAATCTTTTTTGCACTCAAAAAAAAAGTTTTTTTGCATCGGTTACCAAAAACGCCATGCTTTAGTTATCTGCAGACAGTTACTAAAATCATGTTTTTGATGAAGGTATAAAAACAAAGTATTTTCCTGTATTAAAAAAAATAGTGTTAACAACTCGCGGCTAAACTGTGCTTTTTTTTACTCGCGTTTTTAAATACCTCGCTGCGCTCGTTATTTAAACCAACGCTTGTAAAAAAAGCACTATTTTAGCAAGTAGTTGTGAAAACTACTATTATGTGGCTTCTCTTTGAGGGGTCCATTTTGATAAACTTTGATTTCAACTTTAAAAGTCTTATCAAATTTTCTTTTAAAAAATATCCCATGTCATAGGGACTTTTCAAGTTTTCGAGATAACTGCAATCAAAGTCTTAAAATTTCAGTGTTTAATAGTGATTATGTTTTTTTGGTCAACTTGATATACTAAACTTCAATTTACCTGAGGTAAGACAGACACAACGTATGCCCTATAGTGCGGATGATTCGCAATAGGGTTGCCGTGAAAAGTGACACTTCGCAGCTCTTTCAGTGGCCTTAGTTTAAAAACTTCGTGAAGATCATGGATGCAGTTTCCATGGAAGTAAAGAATCTTGATGCGAGGAAACTTTAAAATACTCTTAAAACAAAGAAGAATATAGGTAGACTGATATATGGCTCTTTTATTATAATCAAGCGCGGTTCAAATGAGCGTGACCAACGCAGGACAATTAATCGCTGGGACAAATAAGAGCAGGACAATTGAGCGCTGTGACGAATGAGCGCTTTACTTTTCTTTGTTTTATAGCGTTTTCCTTTTGATGCACTGGTGCGCACCGAGTGCAATATTCGTATTCCATTTGCTTGCACTACTCCATTTGAAAACGAGTGCAGTTTATGTTGCCCTGAGTGCACGTTTTCTTGCATGATCGCCAATAGCTCCGAATTTCGTAGGAAAGAAGGCTCAGACGCTGCACGCGCAAAGCTGACCGGATTGTCGTTTTTCAAGAGCGCTCGTTCACCTGGTCCGGGGGCAGGTGTATGAAAGTATGTAGGAAAGTTTCTTCGATACACGGCAATCAGGTGTGGTTCGGTCGTGGTCGGATAGATTTCGGATAACTCGTGATCGCTTTAAAGCCTATTATTGGTTGATATCAGGGTACCGATTCTGGAAGTCATAAGAAGTGATCGTTCGCCTGAGAGAAGGGAAGCAGTGTCAACCAATAAACGCGCTTAAAAGCAGTGACGAGACGATCGAAGAATCACCAATCTATTATGGGCACGCGCAGAGCTGCCTCAAACAACAATTTTTGAGCGAAGCCGTTCTCTTGACTAGACCCAGTAGTATGGACTTGTAGGAAAGCTCGTCTGAAAAACCCACAAACCTCATAACCAAAAAAATAGACTGCTAATGCTTATGGGTTTTCTCCCAATAAATGACTGCCTCATGGAAGTGACAGTTTGGTGTTATTGGAACCAGAGTAAACCGACTTGAGTAAAATTTGTTGTGATTGCAAACTCAATATTTTAGTATTTGATGAATATATAACAAGCACTGTTTGACGAAATTTAAGAAAAAATATAAAACCACGGTTTCTTGAGTATTTAAAAAAATTTATTTAGAAAACTGTTCGAATTAACTAGATTTCAAAGGGGCAGTGTAAACAGTGTCATGACGTGACAACTTATTTTCTCTTTATCCACGTTTTTGGTTGGTAGCACTACGTTTGACGGTCTTGACGTTAGTGGATTCGCCATTTTCTTTATTTTCGTTTCTTGGTTTTCGAAGATTTTGCTTTGGATAGACGTCTGTAAAGACGCGAATCCATAGTAACCGAGAAGAAGATGAAGAAGTTTTTGCTTAACGTGTTGTGTTTTTAATATACTTTTTCTGTGCCCTTTTGCATCATGAAGTGCTTTGTTGTCGGCTGCAACAACAGCAATTCTGCGAGTGGAAATACGTTTTCCTATCACAGGTAAGGGTAAATAATTCCTATTTTTGCCAATTTTCTTTAATACTTCTGCGATCATTGCCTGTATTCTGAAAGGCCCATGAGGTGGTTACAGCTCACCAGTGTGGGGAATCAACATTGTTGACAGGAGAAAGAAAGAAACATAAATTCTTTAAAAGAGATTTGTCAAAAAATTGCAATTCTTAAAACTATGAGCTTAAAAACTTATTTAATCTTAATAAATTTAACCTTATAGTTCTTATAATTACTGAGATAGCAATAGTGTCCCATGTTAATTAGGACACCCTGTATTAGCAGTATCCCTTATGAAAAAGGGTTTATTTTTCCTAAGGCAACCATGTTGAATCGCTCATCAGCTGATGGCAGTATTATTAAGTATCGTAATAATGAAAAAGTCTAATTATTGTTTTTCTATTTCTTTCAATAGGTTTCCACCAGATGCTGCTATTAGTAGAAAGTGGTTACTGAGCATTTGAAGAGACTCTAAGACTGTTATTAAATACCAAAGACTCTGTTTTGACCAGCTTTTAGTTGAAGCAATCATTAAAACATACAGCACTTTGAGGAGTCATAGCTCTGCAAAAAAATTAGTGAAAGTATATTTGGAGAAAAGGTCCGAAAAGTTTTAACAAAACTTGTATTGTTTAAACAACATGTTTTATATATTATCTTTAATTAAAAATAAGTAGTTTCTGTTTGTAAATAAGTTACTTTTAAGTATTTTTTGTATTGTAACTTTTTTGATGGTATTTTGTAAATAATTATTTTCTACAAATAAAATTTAAGGCTGGGTTTATACAAGCAAATAAAAATTAAAGTAACAAAAATTAAAATAAAAATAAATAATTTTGGTTTATACAGCTGAATAAAAATAACTTGGCAAAATTTTTTAACGATCCTATTTTTAATTTTCTTGTAGCTGTATGTTTATGGGTTGAGGGATCTTGTTAATGAAATGTCCTTTTTTTGAAGTGCCAATGTTTCACAAAATTTATATAAAAATAAATTTTGCAAAACGTCGGCATTTCAATATATAAAAATAAATTTTGCGAAACGTTGGCATTCCAAAAAAAGGACGTTTTATTAACCAAATCCCTTGACCCATACACATACACCTTCTAGAAAATAAAAATAACTGAACCAATCAGCACACTGCTTCAATAATTGAAATAATTAAACTAAACTCAATCATACTGTTTTCTTAAATAATAGGTATCTGCCTAAACCAAACCAAAAAATGAGAGGTTATGCGCAAAATTTTTTTCAGATAATAAAAGTTGCCCATCTTCCTATTTTTATTTCTGCTGTATAAACGCCTACACTATTTCCCATAAGCTCAACTTTTATTTGAATTATTATTTTTATTTGCCTGCATAAATAAAGAGTACCGAACAGACAGGGTGATTTTTTTTAAGGGGTCATTCATAAACTGCTGTAGATACTTAAAGAAGGGGAACTTTTTTTCCTAAAGATAAAATGTACTTTACCCATTTAAAAAATTCATATTTTAAGGGAAGGGGGGGGGGGCTATTATTTAAGATTATCCTTAAAAAAATTGCAAATTTATTATGCCAGAGCCTTTTTTACAATTAGCCGCGTCTAGTGTTATTTGTGCTTCTCAGTTGGTAGTTATAGGGATTTTGGTGCATTGCCAACTGCTTCTGGCACCAAACTGTCAAATACATGAAGCAGTCATTTCTTAAAGCAACATCATCAGTCTATTTTTTTGGTTATAAGGTTTGTGGAAAAACCTCACTCGTATGATTTCAGAGCACGCTATTAGATCATGTGACAGATCTCGCTAATGTGCATGCTACAGCCAACTTGACCGTCTCGTAAAGTACGACGTCGCACAGTGGTCGATTTTTGTAAAAACGCGGATATTAAAAAAAACTTCCACATCATAATTTAATCGTACAAAACATTTAGTTTAAAAAAAAAAATAAGTAGTTTACAATATTTAAAGAAGGAAGCATTTATTCTTTTTTAGCTGATACACAGGATGATCGTGTGAATTTTCACATTTACCTTAAGACATTTTTAAGAAGGTAAAACATACATATTTATTAATTGGCTAAATTAAACTAAAAATGTTAGTTTAGAACAATCAAATTTACTTTAAAGTAATTGACACAATATATAAGTGTTACAGTATACTAGTATATTTTTTATGTATATAGTGTTTTGAAATTCTAAGAATTTTTATATAACATACCCTATGTCGATCTTCACCTGTTTTCGAGATATCAACAGTTGAATACTGTCATACTCTGGGTCTTCTATTTGAAATTTGATGTTGAATACTGATGCGTAATATCAAACTCGTAAAAAGCATAGTTTATTCTTTGGACAACTATACCGTGCGTTGTTCGCATGACTTTTGTACGATGGATTACTTCTCAGGGTATGATCGTTCTATTACGCCCAGAATCGAGCCCCAGGGAGAGGACCCTTCCTGTGCGATCTTTCCTACGAAATTCAAGAATCAGCCCCCTGGAGCGTCAGTGCATGTTTATTTTTATGGTTTCTTTCAGATTTTGACCATACCTTTGTTTAAAATGTCCAATATTATTTTAAAAAAATATATTTTATATGTGTGTGATGATAAGATGAACAGTTATTTTTCTTAAGAAGAGTATGTCGATTTTAAATTATTTATTATTACAAGCGCATATATCTGGTTACAACATCTTGTTTTAATGTGGACTTACGCTGGTTTTATATAGGAAGCAAATGAGAAACCAGATCACTTCCATCGACCGGTCTCTTTTGATATTTTACTTCCTTATAATTTAATTTAAAGTATCATTCGGAAATTGTGGGATTTCAAATCCATATCCGTAAATAAATATAAAATCTCCCACCCGGAAACTACTTTTTTACTCTGGAAAAATCTGCTCTCAAACCGTGCATTTTATATTCCTTTTCCAATGCACTAATCATGCACCGATGCCATTCTCTGACAGCACCAGGTCAGTTTTAGTTTTGCCCCAGTGCATCAAAAGGAAAACGCTTATTGTGTGGTGTTCGGTGGGTTTTGGTTTGCGTTCAATTGTCTCAGCGTTGAAATATATACAGGGTGGATTCTTTAAATAGAACGGTGCTTCTAGAGGCTTTAGGGAAGAGGTTTTAAAAAAAGCTAAAAGTGAGGCTTTAATGATTTTTTACGGACTTTCTGTCCATGATAAAAAAAAATTGGGGCCCCCACTTGTGGTACTTTTTTGAAAATCTTGCTAAAAAAGAAACTTAACGTACTATTTTTTCTTTGACATCTGTCAACCAATGTGTCAAAAATTTAAAGAAACTTATTTTTTTTTAATTGTTTCAAAATAAAATACAGACTTCTTTATTTAATAAGCGGAATAAAGAAAATACCACACAAGGATATTATTGGGGGCCATAAAGGTATAACTTAAATAGAGACATTATGTTTACCACAGTTGCGATCAGATATAAGGTAAACAATTTGGCGATAATGCCAGATTGCGCTGAAAGTTGTATCTCTACACGTAATGTTTTTAAAAACATATTATTTTTATAACTTTATCATTTACATGCAATTATTCAAATATATAAAGAAATTTAGGTATATTATACAATTTAAAATCAATAAAGAATTTTAATGTGGAGGTACATGTTATGGTACTTGAACTATACCTCATTTTTTCGATCGAAATATCATATAAAATACCTGATATTTTGGCCGAAAGAATAATTCTTTTTATTTCCCAATATATATCGGGAATAAAACCTACAACAATGTGACAACCTCGCATTTGTGGCGGGTTAGCCATATAAACGTGTGTACGCTGCTCCATTCATAATTTCTCTACGGCGTTGTAGCTTTAGCATAATCGAGGTTTTGGTATATTTTACAGATTAATAGAGAGTTTTTTAATATTTTTTCAATAGATTTTTAAGTGTTTGTGGCAAAAGTGATGTGACAAAGTGCATAGTCTGACGAAAACTGGAGATTGCAGGTGAAAACCAAAAATTTCACAGGTTTGTTATCATATGTTTTTTAGGCGTGCAACTAGTGTTGCAATAAATACAAAATGTAATTAATAAATATAGGACAGAAATGTTTTTTTGGGATATTTTTGCGAATTTGTGATAAAAACAATATGGTAAGCACTTATAATTCATTACACTATATTTGGTATAATAAACTAACCTCAGCTGCGACATTTTTAAATATCCTATATGAGTAGCAAAAAAATGTAAGAGGTGCGTATATTTATTTATAACTACATTCACAGTTTTGATACTATCTGTAGTCAGCTTATTTTTTCTGCTGAGATTTGTTTATAAATAGTACAAGCCTTCGGGTAAGAATGTATGTTTGTTACAACTTTTTATTTATAATATTTACATAGGTAGATACTCCACATAAGATTTTTTTGTATTTATTAAAAATGTAAAGATACTTTTGTACGTATTAAATAAAAATTATAGTAGAATGTATAAATTTCATCTTTTTTACACAACGAAAAACCATCATATAGTCATATAGGTATCATCCGTTTTCGAAATACCACTATTTTTAGTTGAATTTGCTTATTTTTTCCACATTGGTTTTTTGGCCGTTAAGGGCGAAAAAGGCACTTTTGACACGTTTTTGTACAACAATTTCCTACTTGCATAAAAAGCTTCTGCCTAAGGTTATATATATTTGGTATTTTTAAAATTAAAATCAAAAAATATTTTTTTTTTCCATTTTTAATTTAATCTAGTTTATAAATGCATCTAAAAACTCCAATTAGACTTAAAATTCACGCCATGCTAAAAAAATTCTTTTACCTATGCTAATTTTTTAATAAAGTTTTGCAGGTCACTTGAAATTAAATTATTTACCTATTTCGCAAATGCGTGTGAAAAAGTCTACTGTTACATTTTACATTTCAATGTGGAAAGTTCAACTTCCCACACGCCGTGCGTAAAAAAATAAGCACGGCGTGCATAAAAAACGGTCATAGCATGCGTGAAAAAACGTTTAACGCACGTACTTTATGGATCAAATTTTTAAATTTTGAGTTTGAAATCTGTGTTCTAAAAACTACTTTTTGATCAAGAAAGTCATCATAAACAGTCGTAGAAAAAAAATTGTACCTAACCCTTGCGAAAGAGCCGCCCTAACTCCTCCCGTGCGTAAAAGTATCACTTTCCGCACTAATTAGGCAGATAACTGGAGAACATTTAAAAAATTAATATTTTCTATGTTATTTCTTTACATAAATATTTTCACAATGACAAACATAATACCTCTCCATACCCTCGGTATCAATTATTAAGTATAAAAAAATTAAAGATTGTATTTCCAAGAAAATTTGATAAGTCTGAAAATAACAACCAAACCTTTTTACATTTATAAATAACGAGCCGCTTCTGCCCGCTGCTCAACGTAAGGTGGTTGGAGCATGTGTGAGGAGGAGCATGTCTGGTGCAGCGTTGCCAGTGGAACATAAAATGGTTTTCCCTAAATCTAACGACTGATCGCGTTTCAAAGCAATTTATGAATGACTTGATGGGTCTATTTTAGTTAAACGTCTTTGTTGGGGGCCCTACTTGGAAGACTTGATAAAAAAGAAATTAGATTAAATAAATTTTGTTGACATGTGTCAACCCATTTGTTTTAGATTTAAAATAAACTACATACGTAAAAGTTTGAGACAATGATGTGTTTGAAATTAACTCTGTGTTTCGGACTTCCATTGTCTATATTTTATTTATACACGACGTTTCGATCAGTAAAATCTCTGATCTGATCGAAACGTCGTGCATAAATAAAATATAGAAAAAACACAGAGTTAATTTCAAACTACATACCTATTTTTTAATTTACTAAGTGGCGTAAAATTTTTAACACATGGGCTGACAGATGTCAAAAAAAATTATTTAATCGAATTTCTCTTTTAAAAAGCTTTCCAAAAAAATGCCACAAATGGTACCTTCTCATGAAAAAAATGTTGGTAGGCCCCGGGACTTCAGTGAGGGTCCCCAAATGGGCCGCCAATAACGTTCTTGTGAGGTATTTTCTTTATTCTGCTTAGTAAAAAGAAAAATATTTAGTTTATTTTGAAGCTAAAACAATTGACAAAAAAATAATTCCAATTAAAGAATCCACCCTATATATATACGTTTATTTTCAAAAATTACAAAAGTATAAATTTATATACAGTAGAGAGCGTATGCAATAAACGTATCGTATACCTATAAACAAAATTAAGTTTTAGTTTTCAAAAAGCTTTATAAGTGCTTGTTAGGCACAGTTGGGTTTAGCAGCCTTGAGACATACATTTTTCGAAAGCTAGTTAGTTCCATTTTCTAAAATCGGTTATTTTTCTCCCGTATCCAAAAATAACCGAACCGAAAGCTTAACGGGATCTGCTCGATTATTTTTTGCAACCAACCAGATTTATTTCTGCGCAAAAGCTACGGTTACGGTAATTTGTGTTTGTGGTCTCTTTTTAGCATCTTAATTACGGTAATACGGTAAGCAAATAAGGCGATAATAAATTATTTTTATTACCTGGTCAATCTCCGTGATATAATTAAACGAAAAATCGATCCAAGCCAGCTCCAAGGGGTACTCCAAAACGGCTTCCGCAAGTTCGTTTACGTTTTTGGTGTTTTTCAATTTGTTATTGTTCAGCCACAAAGACTTCGTCAAAAATCGCCTTTCGGAGCCTTTTTCTGGCACCCCTCCGACTCTGGTGTAACGAACACCTTCAAGTCCAATAGCTACGTAGGACAGAAAATAGAGACATTTAGCTATTATTTAAACGTATTCGTATACTTATACCTAACGCGTTAAAAACAATGTCAAAGGGCACTACCTACAGTTTTGACTAGAGAGAAATACATCTCGTCTCGAACGTGGCCCGATTTTATGGTGGATGCGATAAAACAAAATTATGATTGTTTTCCACAAACCAAAACTACACTTTTTTGCACTCGACGCGCGTTTCGCTAACAACGTTAGCATCATCAAGAGACGATAAACAATGAACTAAATTAATCTACGCTCTATCTTATATACAATCCTTTAGTGGGCGGAGATAAGACTAATAAATTGTGATTGATCACGATTTTTAATCCTATCTCCCCTCAACCAAAGAATAAAGTGTACTAAACGGGATGGGTCCTCTATCTTTATTTAAACTATTTCTGGATTTAATGATTTCCATACTTTCATATGCACTTAAAAGTCTTTTGTTTGGTGCACTTTTTAGAAGTTTTAGGTTATCTAATGTGAATCTATGATTGTTTTTAAAAGCATGCTCGGCCACACTTGACTTTTCTGTTCTTCCGTATTTTAAGTGTGCTAAGTGTTCTTTAAAACGTGTTTGAATAGAGCGTCTCGTTTGGCCAACATATTTTTTGTCACAATCCATGCAACTAATTTCGTAAATTCCACTTTTTTCTAGAACTGTAGTTTTATCCTTGGGATTTCCTAGTAAGCTTCTTATTGTGTTACCGGATTGATATACTAATTTAAGGCCGGTGTTATTAAATACTTTGTGTAATCCTTTCGTATAATTAGGATTATAAGGAATTGATACAAATTTTGAGTCGAAGGTATCTTTTTGTCTGAAAAAGGTAGAATTCCGAAAGGTCTTTTGAAAAGAATGTCTATTTATCAGCTTATTTATTAAGCCTTCGTCGTAACCGTTTTCGCCAGCTATATTCCTAATCCTATTCTTTTCTGCTTCAAATCTTTCTTTGTTTAAGGGGCAATTTACTAATCTATATATCCAAATCAGATATAAGTAAAGAATTTAAGTATTTCCCCAGAGTATGGTTCAGGTATGTAGACGATGTGTTTGCAGTATTCAACACTAAAGTAACTAGCGTTGAAAATTTTATGGAAAAAATAAATAACAAATTTCCCACTATTAAATTTACTTATGAAACAGAGAACAACGGTACAATACCATTTCTAGACACTTTAGTTATAAGAAATAAAAATAAATTGGACTTTGACCTATACAGAAAAAGCACGGCCACCAACAGGTATATTCCAAATGACTCTTTTCATTGCTTACAACGTAAGCTTGCAAGTTTGCACTTTTTAACATATAGATTAGTAAATTTCCCCTTGATCAAAGAAAGATTTGAAGCAGAAAAGAATAGGATTAGGAATATAGCTGGCGAAAACGGTTACGACGAAGGCTTAATAAATAAGCTGATAAATAGACATTCTTTTCAAAAGACCTTTCGGAATTCTACCTTTTTTAGACAGCTGCGACTCAAAATTTGTATCAATTCCTTATAATCCTAATTATACGAAAGGATTACACAAAGTATTTAATAACACCGGTCTTAAATTAGTATATCAATCCGGTAACACAATAAGAAAGCTTAATAGGAAATCCCAAGGATAAAACTACAGTTCTAGAAAAAAGTGGAATTTACGAAATTAGTTGCATGAATTGTGACAAAAAATATGTTGGCCAAACGAGACGCTCTATTCAAACACGTTTTAAAGAACACTTAGCACACTTAAAATACGGAAGAACAGAAAAGTCAAGTGTGGCCGAGCATGCTTTTGAAAACAATCATAGATTCACTTTAGATAACCTAAAACTTCTAAAAAGTGTACCAAACAAAAGACTTTTAAATGCATATGAAAGTATGGAAATCATTAAATCCAGAAATAGTTTAAATAAAGATAGAGGACCCATCCCGTTTATTACACTTTATTCTTTGGTTGAGGGGAGATAGGATTAAAAATCGTGACCAATCACAATTTATTAGTCTTATCTCCGCCCACTAAAGGATTGTATATAAGATAGAGCGTAGATTAATTTAGTTCAATGTTTATCGTCTCCTGATGATGCTAACGTTGTAAGCGAAACGCGCGTCGAGTGCAAAAAAGTGTAGTTTTGGTTTGTGGAAAACAATCATAATTTTGTTTTAGTGCAACCAAAGGTTCCAAATTCCCAACATAGGTGGATGCGATAGTAAAGCAGTTGATTGCAATGGTTGCGTACGTCGGGATGACCAAGTAACATAGCTTCGACAATATAGATTTTAAAGCCAAGTCAATGCTGGAAAAACGTTAGACAGCTGTCCTTTTCGCTTTAAAATAGCTAGCTTCATTTAATCTGTAATTTTGGCTTAGTAAATAAAACTTATACCTAAAAATATGCTGAAACTTAACTAACAAAATAGTTGCAATCTTTTTTTCTTAAAATACAGCTGAAAAAATGGCAAGATGGCAACGGGAGTTATTTGTTGTATCCTTGTACAATTTTTATTAAAATGGAACTGCTTTCAATGCTATTTAGTATTTGAGAATAAGCGCCCTTTACTGATAGGCTGGGACCGTGAGACCACAAACTCCAAGATTTGCTTTTCTTTTAGATTTATTGTTTAAAAAAATGCAAAGTTTCTTGGTTGCACGGGAGGGCGAGCGGCCACGTTTAATATTATGACAAAATATAACCCCTCAAAAAATTGTGAAAAAATATTATTTTTTACATAAATATGCTTAAATCTAAGTCTGAAAATCTTTCAAAATTAACTAAATATACAAGACATGATGTTTTTCCTGTAATCATGGATTAAAATTAAAATTGTTATTAAGAAAAAAACCTTTTTTCAAATTTTACAAGCGCGTGCAGTTTAACGAGGTATTTTGACAGGTTTCGTCATCAAACGGATCTTCGCACAAAGATTTGACTTTTGGCAATTTAAAGAGTTTGTTACACATCAGTAATATTTATTTTAGATGTCTTCCATCTTCAGTCTTTTATGTTGGCGGACAATTTGGATTCAATTGTTATTTTTAAATACATTTTGTCAGGGAAGTTAAATTTAAACAACATTGCTTTCATGTGCAAAAATGCTGTTTTTTTTTCAGCTGTCGTAGACGTTATCACAGGAAAAAAATATTCCTCAAAATAACTGTGACAATATTTTCATGACGTTTTCAAAACATTGTGACAGAAGACAGCAAAAGCATTATTGTTATATTTTTTGCTGCGAAAACGTTATACCAGCTTATTTACAGCACGCTGTGGTACTTGCGTGGACGTAACGTTGAGACCATAGCAACACACGTATTGATGGCAGTCAACTGCTTGCTCATCGCCTCCACCATAAAATCGGGCCTCGTTCGAAAAATGGCATTAATAAGGCAAAAATGGCCTTTTGTCTTTTTAAACGCGTAAGGTATAAAAGTCAATGGCATACGCGGAAGAAAAATGTTTGGTCAGAAAATAATCCTGCTCCCTATCTCGTTTTTTTTTATTTTTGTGCTATATTGATCAAGTACTACAATATATAAAAAAATTATGACATTTAACCGAAAGCCATTTCCAATGTAATTTGTGCAGGGTTCAAATTTAGGTACTTTTTATCCTTTGCTTTCTCGGATCCTAATTAAGAAGGTATAGATTTTGGTGTGGAATGGAAAACCACAGTAAACTAATTTTATTTTGAAAATTAAAGACAAAAACTAATAAGATATCCCAAACGTCAAATGACCGGACGTAAAACCTGTAGACTATTTTGAAATATCAAATAGTGTTAAAGTTATCGTTGTCGGTGAAGTTATCGGGCTTTAAATTGCAAGGAATTTACTTCGGGTGGGAGGTAGGGGGGTTAAAGAAAAAAAACACAGTAAAATCTCCAGATGACGAGCACTCCGTCTACAGAAACTAGAGTCTCTGAATGAATAAACATTAAAGCCAATCCGTTTAGCCTATCTTGTGAAGTTGAGTTTCCAAGGTAGTTTGACAGTCCAAATGCCATGTTTGATTTAAAATGAAACTAAAATCTGAAAAAATAATAAATCTCTAAATATTTTTTAAAAGTTGAATGTAGAAGTGCGTACCTAAGCCACCTGGCTGGACCCGTTGCACGCCAACTATCTATGGTTTATCCCTGGAAGCCGGTCTCTTTCGCAAAAGAACATATTTTTCTGGGCTACAACCTTCTTACATCCCCTGGGTCCAACAGATAGTTCCCAAGGTATGACTTTCTTGACCTGGCCAGAGCCGGACACTCCAGCAAGACATGCAAGGACAATTCTTCGTTCTCCATGCACCATCGACTCTCTGAGTCTCCGGCGATTCCCAGCGTCTCTAGGTGCTTGTTGAAGCAACAGTGTCCTGTTAGGGGCCCTGTTGCTAGTCTCACATCCTTCCTACTTAGGTGGAGCAAGGACTTTGAGGACTTTGAGCAGTGCTCTTCAGTCAGCTCTGTTTTGGTTGGAGCGTCCATGTTGACCACGATTCCGTAGGCGCCCCTGATGCGTTTGTAGAGTGTCCAATGGGTACTTGTGCATTTCCCTGTCGGTCGGGTCTCTTGTGTTGAAAAAGATCTACTGGGTCCTTAAACAGTTCCTTGTTGATCCTTATCTTTGGATGTTCCGCTGGGTACCTGTTCCCTGTATTACCTCCTGGTTGTTGGAAGGTCCTTCTGGAGTTCCCTTACACACGAGTAAATCGGCTAGAATCACCTCCCCAGCACTTCGGGGAGGGGGCTAAACAGGTGATATAGATATCAAAAATGCAATTTATAGAATTTTTGTCTGTTTGTTTGTTCCAGCATCACGTAAAAACTAGTGAACGGATTTTGATGTGAGTTTCACTACTGGATTACTTGGAGTTCATAGTCATATTACATCAAAATTAGTGCACCAAAAAAAGTTACGACCAGTTAAAGCAAGAGTTTTGATAAAAATCGCAGACAGTAGTAGTAGTATAGGGGCGGCCCGTGGGTCTGGCCATTAGGCCTCTTCATGGGGCCATTCTGCCATACCCCGTTCCTTACCCCTATATATGCCTACTTCCGCTGCAACTCTCATTCCGGGTCTCCCTATCTTCTTTAGAAAGTTCAGTATGTCGGCCAATTTCAGCGAGTGCAGCTCTTCTTCCTCTATCGTGGGAAATCCCCACTTCAGCTGCCTTGATCTGGCATATGCACCGCACTCTGCTATCAAGTGCTGCGCCGATTTCTCTTCGAGCCCGCAAGCGGTACATACGGGATCTCCTGCTACTTGTGCCCAGTCAGCATCCCTGTCAGTAGTCCAATGTTCTTTCGGGTCTTGCCTAAGAGCCATTTAGTTCTGGCTACATTCGGACCATCCACGAATAGCTTGGACTGTCTGCACTTTAACTCTGGCCTGCAGGACGTCTTCAGTTCATTGTTCGCCCATTTGTTGAGCTCACTCTGTACCTGTTTCCTTGTTATTCCCAGAAGAGGTTCCAGTCCAATTTATTGGGTTTTAGCACCTAGTCTGGTAAGTTCGTCCGCTTTCTCGTTCCCTGGTATTCCCTCATGACCTGGCACCCACATCAGTGTTACCCTCTTCTTTTGAGCCAGTGTTTGCAGGGCAGCCTGGCTGTCCGAGCATATGTATATGTCCCTCCTGCCATTCTGGTAGGGTTGCTGCCATGATAATGGCATACACCTCCGCTTGGAACACCGTAGCGTGTTCTCCAAGTCGATAAGTTTTCTGAACTTCCAGGCTTTCCGCGTACACTCCTGCGCCTGTTGTCTGCCTGGCTGACACATCGCAGACAAAGCTGATGGTAATCAGCTAGTTTTAAATACTGTAGAGTAGGGCTATTTCAGACTTTTTTGATTATATCTCGGAAACAACTGCCACTTATTTTTCTCTAAAAAGTAATTTTGATAGGTGCTCCCATAGGTATTACATTCCATCCCCTTCCATAGCAGACTCAAATTTGTTTTTTAAAGGGCGGTCCAAAATTACCCCCTAAGGTGGGGATATTTGGGAAACTGTGGAAATACAACGAATTACATTTTATAACCGCTTTTGCTTTTAATGCTTTTACGAAAAAATAAACTATATAAAAAAATGTAAACTATTTAAATTTTGCAAAATAAAAAACATTGGGTACCAGGGACTCACTAAATCCCACACTAATTGTCTTGTCTAAAATAACTCCGCTTTACGAAATTGTAGAATTTTTGTTAATGGCATTAGATGAACGATACGAAATATCCACAGTACCAATACATGTAACAATTTGCTAGTATGGTTATAAGAACATCCGGTTACCTAAATACCAGTGTGAAATGGAAAGATTGACCGTTATATTTTTAATCAGCTGCATGCCGGCGATTGATACAAGTCTCCACCCCACGATAACACCTAACAAAATTGCCGCTCTCAACCGGCAAGTTTTTGCAGTATTGTCAGCTTTATCTAAAAAAACACGATATCGAAAATAACCCCCGCGTTTCTAAAATAGCCCCATTCTACGTTCTGGAAAAAAATAAAGTATGTTTTTAGTTTTCAAACCATGAAGGAATATAATTTATTTATTTTAAAATACATATTTCCGTAAAAAGTTTGAGATTTTTGACTGTGACCTTGAAGTTTCGACTAATCGGTCAAAACCCGTCGCGTGTAATAAAAAAATGAAAAGGTATGCTTCAAAAGTTCAAAATAAAAGATTAAGGTCGTAGTTACAATCTGGGGAACTGTTTTTAGCAACACTACGGGAAATCAATTTAACTATGTCGTCCTGATTTTTTTGCAAAATTTTACGTCATTGAATTTGTTGTTTATTAGTGTTTATCCACAGTAGGACACCAGAGATTTTTTAGCACCGGATCAAAAATTTGGGGTTAGGTTACTTATTTTGACTTTTGGCATTCTGCGCCGCTAAAAAACCAAGTAAAATACTAAAATAAAAGAAAACCATTTATTGCAGAATTACCTACCTATTACTAAAAAACGCTACTCAACTACGTATTAAAGTAACTGGGTGTAATGTTCAAGTTTATATTTACAGGTGCATTTATAATTGAATTGGAAACACACCCGCTATAGCTGATACCGAGAACAGGTTAACTTAACAGCATGCAGATTTAAAAATCGGCTACTGGAGCTAGACGAAATAATCGTATTCTATTTTAAACAGGAGCGTCAACGACTAGCAAGAGTCTTTCCAACCTCTAAATGGAGCTTTACTGACCTGTTTTGTTAGTACTCAAGTATCCGTGTGTTTTTGGAACTGAGGTTCTAAAATCTATCCTTTGCACTCCAAGATTTCACTAGTAGACTTGCACATAACTATGCCGCAATAATTTACATTAAAAAAAAATGGGTGATTCAAAATAAAAACAAAATTATGTGGGCTTATGGGCGGCGAATGTTTCTATGCGAATTCCTAGTAATCCCAGCGAGCCAGTAAAGATCTCTTGTTTCTTTGATAGACTCGGGGTAATGCCCGCGCAGCGCTAGCCTTTTTCGGCGGGCGACCGCACACGCGGAGTGGTTTCATATTTGTTATGGAACCATGTTTTTGAAAACACATTTTTTGAAAGAGAAACATAACCTCGAACGGTTTTCTGTCAGAAAACGTAAAAATACTCTTCTGTCTCACTGCGGCCCGATTTAAAGTTTGTTGACAAAACACCTGCAGTTACCATAGAATCGTATAAATTCTGCGATCTATCGGCCAACACTTGGACTGCGTGTGTATCCCAAATTTAATGAAGTGTGATTGATTGATCGGTTTTTTTTCCGGACTGCACAGGCTTGATCACCCCTGCAAAATTTCAGCTAATTCTGATGTTTAGTTTTCCCTGTGCACTCTGGCAAAAGATTAAAAAATTAAAGAACAAGGCGTTGCCAGTTGTACTTTTTTTTACTTAATATCTGGGGAGAGCCTTAAAATGTTAATTAACTTTCATTAAAATTATAGTCTGGACACTTGAATTTTTTTAAGTAGATCGAACTGTTATTAATCACTATTTTTTTTGTTTGTTTTATTGACGATTCAATAAATATTTAAATTTTTAGATCATGTACCTAGATACACATTAAGTACCTGTGTTAATGTAATATCTAATTTACAACATTAAATAATATATATTTTTTATTATTAATACTGACAATGTGCGTTTTCTTTGTAAAGTGATTTATGGGTCCGGGAAAATTTAAACCTCAAATTGTGATTTTAATGAGTTCATTTTAACTATAAACATTAAAGGCAACATCTTCAAAGTTTAATTACCGTTTAAAAAATTATGAAAAACGTAATAAATCAAAATTAAAAAATTTCGTTTTAACATTAGTATTAGTACATTTAAGTCAGCTATTAGGTACACAAAACGATTTTTGTTCATAATTTTAATGAAATTCGCCTATATATGGATAAAAAATCGGGAGGTAAGTAGGTAAATCAATTTTTTTCTCATTTACGAACATTTTTAACGTACCTTCTGTAAATTTTAACACGTCGATGGTTTTCATTTGCCTAAAAGAAAAATCTGCAGGCCTACCACAAGATAAAAACTCCTTTTCTTTTCCTTTTAAAGACATATTTCAAACTTTGAAAAAAAATTTAATTAAAAAAAAGCACTGACACTGGCAGTTGATTGACGCCTTATTTAATTGACCTTTTCAACCTCATTTCAAGTTAGCAACTTTTTTATTTATTAAAAATCTTGACTCACCCCCGAGCTGAGTCAATTTTTTGAACGAAAAATCTGCGGGTTTGCTATGATCCAATTTTGCTCTTATTTCGTCGGGTATATAATTCATATTTTGAAGTTTTTACTGGAATTTTTTTGCTAATTTGTTCGACAAAAATTTACGAGATGTTGCCATAACAAAAATCTAACATTGCACGTTTATAGAAAATATAGTTTATCAACATAAATTTAACACGATTAAAACTGAAAGAACTGAAAATTTGGTCGATATTTTCATTTCCTTCATACGTCGCGTCGCCAAATTCGGATAGGCCAGAATAATAAAATACCGATTTTATAAAAACAGCTTGTTTATGGTGCAAAATATAATCATTAATTTATTTTTTATAATACATACACATAATAATTACATGTATCCACGTAGGTACTTTAACTCCCTAGGGTCACATTTGTTCACGCGGGGGAGGTAAAGTGTCATTTTTATCCCTCCTCCGAGGGAAGAAAATTGCACTTTACCTCCCCAGATAGTTTTGCTTTCTCTACCTCGAACCAGGAGTTTTGTTTACTTAGCAATACTACTCTTGAAGCCGGCTAAATCATATACTTCCTGTTTACAGGTCATCTTTCTATGAAAGATCACCTTACTACAAACTGCTACCAAATAACATTAATGGTTATTCACCTAACAAGTGCGGAAAGTGATACTTTACCGCACGCGACGGCAGTTGACCGAACGACGCGAAGCGGAGTTCAGTCAAGCTGTCAAGGGCGCTAAAGGCACTTTACGCAAGAGCTAGGTACAAGATTTTACCTATGAGCATATATAACTTGAAAAAATCATTTTAAAACTATAAAAATTAGGTAAACTATATCAGTTATGTAAAATTTTACTTTATAGCACGGCGTGCGGTACAATAAATTTACCTCACGCCGTGCCGTAAAGTAAGATCATAAGAATTTAGTATAATTATTTATAATAATAAGAAATCGTACTAAATCAAACATTTTAATATAGTTAAGCTTTACACGACGGCGTGCTGTAACGTAAAATTGTAAGAATTTCATATTATTTGGCGTTATTTTACATAAAAATTATATTTAAATCGAAATTTTTATATAGTTTTATTTTACCGCACGCCGTGCGTTAATGTGGTAATGTAAAATTATGCAAACTTATTATACATTTTTGGAAGTTTTAAAAAAGCTACATAAAAATTACAAGAGAAAATCGGTGTTAAGTGAATGGGATGCTGGTGGGGCAAAAAATCTGCAGTGTTAAGTAAAAACGCTTTATTTTGTTTTGGGATATATTTCGTTATAAAGGGTGGACCAAAAAATCTTGCACACTTTTGAATTTGTTATAACTTTTGATCGAATCAGTCGATTTTAAAATATTTTGACTTTTTGGAAAGACAAGACATAAGACTTTTCCGATCCGGTCCAAAATTTGACATTTCCTAAAAATCCAAGATGGCGGATCGTTTTAAATAACGGGAAATTTTCACCCCCCCCTGCAAAAAAATATATGCGGCACTGGAGAAAATCTAAGTCATTGTGACAGAAGCCTTATCAGCAAACACGGTTCCCTCGGGCTTTCGTCGTTCTGATGTCGATTGCCGAATTTGTCGTCATCAGGACCAGCAGTATTTTTTGTCCGCTTTGCGATGCAGGCCCAATGTATGTTTGCCGATGCAGCGTTAGACTGTGGCCCGTCGTCGGACCAATGGTAAATTTTACTTTTTCCTGACATCGGTATACCTTCGCCGTACGATTAAGGTCCGATATGGTTTAACCACATGGTGCCGACCATCCGCCCATAATTGCTTAATTTGGTCGGTCTAACACAGGCAAGCGGCGAATGACGGAGTTCCGTCGTTGGTAGCTTAAAGCGGCCCGACATTGGCAAACTACAAAGTTTCGATAATGCGGGTGCTTAACCAGTCGGGCTGGTTTAAGTGGCAGAAGAGGTGGTTCTTGTAGAGAAGTACCACCATCTTGTCAAGTCCGCATTCTAGTTTTGAAATATCTTTGCTCATTATATATATATATATATATAATATTATCTTCCACTGTACAGGGAACATAGTGACATTAGCGCCATCTCTAGATACTAGAAAGAAACTATTAAGCAGTTTAAAAATTTTAAGGTGACGTAATCGGACCATCGTCGGCCCTAAAGCAGATAAAGTGGTCGTCGGCATAAAGTCGACTATAGTAAATCGGGCCATCGTCAGTTGCCGATTCTCGACCGATTAAAGAAAGTTCCAATCGGACCATCATCGGCCCTAAAGCAGATAAGGTTTGCGTTGGCATAATGTAGAAAATCGGGCCATCGTCAGTTGCCGATTCTCGTCCGATTTAACAAAGTTCCAATCGAACGGTCGTCGGCACTAAAGCAGATAAAGTAGACGTCGGCATAAAGTCGACCATAGTAAATTGGGCCATCGTCAGTTGCCGATTCTCGTCCGATTAAATAAAGTTCCAATCGGACCGTCGTCGCCCTAAAGCAAATAAAATGGGCTTCGGCATAAAGTCGACTATAGTAAATCGGGCCATCATAAGTTGCCGATTTTCGACCGATTAAACAAAGTTCCAATCGGACCATCGTCGGTCCTAAAGTGGTGTCGGCATAAAGTCGACTGTAGTGATGTGGAACTCCGCCATTTGCCGATTATTGACCGAAAAATGAAAATCGTAATCTGACCAACATCGGGCCAGAGTGTAGTCGCCGATGCCGACACACTGCCGACGTTGTCGACATTGGCCCGATTCAATGCCGACGATTTGTGTTTGCTAGGATATGTATTCTCTCTATACCAAGGCATTACTTAATTAAATCGGTTAAGAAATAAAAATAATATGGGCTTTTATATTGAGTGGAGTTGTTTGCTGTAACTTTAGATTGAACTACAAGACTTAAGGCTTTTAAGTTGTGGTTCTAAATTTAACAATTCTCAAAAATCCATAATGGCGGATATTCTTAAATAATGGGTAATTTTTACCCCCCCCCCTCCTCTTCCCCGAAAAAAAAATTATGTTTGGTACCTATACTGAAAAATATCTAAATAAATGGGACAAAAGTTCCCTCCCTGCTGCATATATGAAGGTATCACTAAATTAAATCGGTTAAGAAATTAAAAATTGATCTTCAGGTATGGTGACATACTAAATGCCGCTTTCATTAAAATTTGCCTGTTTCTGCATGTAGGAAAATGTCGCAGATTTTATTAGGCCCATTGAGTGGCCTGCTTACAGCCCCGATTTGAATCTGGTAGACAGCCATTATTGGGGAGATTTAGAAAAAGAAGTGTACAGAAATGGCCGCACTTACGGCGACATTAATGAACTGTGTCAAGGCATCACAGAGGTCCATTGAAGTTTGCCCCAAAGAAACATTACCAATGCTTTTAATAAATGGCTTAACGATTTGCGTACTGTCTTAAGAACACATGGGGATCAGCTTAGAAAATCTGAGTAGCCCGATCTAGATTATTATATGTTTAACTAATGGTTATTTTTATTTAAAAGTATAAGTTTGCAAAAAAAAATGATAAAAGATTTAAGTGTTTGATGATTTATAACAAAGTAAACTCAGCTTAGGCTCGGCCAAATAACCAATACATGCCACTCTAGCTAAAAAATCAGTACCTAGTTTAAAACCACACCAATTTTCTTAATTTATTACAAATAACAATTTTTATTGAAAAACCTGGAAATAATGACACTAACTTGTTTACTTCTTAACTGATTTAAGCAAGTGATACCTCCATATACCTATGGGAGGTACAATGGCCTTGATTTTGTTTTGTTACTTTTTTAGGGGAGTGAAATTACCCAATAGTTAAAGTATGTTAAAGCTGTCCGCCATCTTGGATGTTCGAAAAATGTCAAAGACCCAAAAATGTAAAAATGTTTAAAATCAAGTAACCCGATCAAAAGTTAAAGCAAATGGAAAAACTGCGATTTTTTTGCAAATGACAATGTCGAGTCTAAAACCACTTATTTCAGAGGTTTATAGTTTTCTTATCTTTCAAACGATTTAATTAAGTAATGCGTTGGTATGGAAAGCATACATAAGGCTTTTGTCGCAATGACTTAGATTTTCTCCAGTGCCGCACGTATTTTTTTTGCAGGGGAGGGGGGGTGAAAATTACCCGATATTCAAAACAATCCGCCATCTTGGATTTTTGTGAAATGTCAAATATTGAACCGGATCGGAAAAGTCTCATGTCTTGTCTTTCAAAAAAGTTAAAAAAATATGAAATCGATCTATTAGATCAAAAGTTATAGCAAATTTAAGTGTTCAAGATTTTTTGGCCCACCCTATATTTAATATTGTTTAATCTCGAGTGCAAATTTGACCAAATTACACGTTTTTTCTGAACAAGTCAGTTTGGCTATCTGGCGTTTAAAAAAACAAGCGGCGTGCGGTAAAGTTGCCTTACGGCACCGTGAAGTACTACTTTCTGCACGCAAATGAGCCCTGTACAATGACATTTGCACACGCGAGTAGGTTAACAAATAAAATAATCAAAGCAATTGTGGAATTTCAAATTATAACTGTATCTGACAATTATATATTATAGGGCCAAATAAACCTCATAAAAGATCATAGCAAATAACAGATAAAACATCATAAGTTTTTATAATCTATGCTCATATAAACTTCTGACATTTTATAATTTTTGACTAGTGAAAGTGAAACACAAATCCCGCATAGGAGTTCATTAAATTTTATAAAAGTTTTAAGTTCTACCTGTAACATAAAAAATTACAGCTCAACGACTTCAGCAGTTGTAGTAGTAGTAACAGTAGTAGAAGTAAAGTAAGAGATTAATATACAGTCAAACTAAACTATAACCGAACCTAAACTATAAACTACGACAACCTAATTAACCCACTATAATACAATAACACTCCTCTTGCACACTTATTTATCGCCAGGAACTGTGGGAGAGATATTACTTTGATAAATTTCTATGAGATTTCATAAGCCAAAAACTATTTTTTTTACAAGCTTTTATTTAACTTGCAATGTATCTAATATGTAACGATCAAGATATGTTTGTTCGGGTGGAATCTTGCAACTTAATTTTGACCAACTTCCCAACATCCGATCGGCTTCAAATTTGGCATGCTTATATAGTTGCCGTTGACAGTTCCCCCCTACTCGAAGGGGGTGGAGGGGGGTACAGTTGAAATATGCCCGATTTCGTTGAAATTAGGTTTGTCGGGGCACTTGGGGATGGACATAACGAATTTCTAATCAGATTTTGAAAATTCAATATGGCGGATTCAAGATGGACGATTTTGATCATCTTTTGCTAACCAATTTTAACTAACTTATACACATCCGATTGCTTTTAAATTTGGCATGCATTCATAGTTTCGGTGGCAATATAATAACATGTCATTATTAGGCATCTCTCCCCCTACGAGGGAAGTGGAGGGGAGAAAACACCTAAGTTTGTCCGATTTCAACCAAAATTGCTAACCAATTTTAACTGACTTATCCACACCCGATTGTGTACACATTTGGTATGCGTTTATAGTTCCGGAGAAATTATAATAATATGGTATTCTCAGGTACCCACCTCCCTGTAACGAGAAAAGTGGAGGGGGAAAAAGATTTAGTTTGTTCGATTTCAATCAAAATTGGCATACAGGGTTTTCTAAGGAGGGGGATTATGAATTTTTTATCAGATGGTATTATGAGTCAAAAAATATTTTTTTGTAGAAGTAAGTAAGATGTATAGCTTTTTTTAATTAGTTTTCAGGTGGTCGAAAAAACTGATAAAAATCAGGTGTGTTTTTATGAGATTTAACGAGGATTTTTTTGGCAGGTTGAACACATTGCACATGTGCATTTAAAGACTTATAAAAAAAATTGTTTTTACCAACTCCTACAAAATTAATAATGTTCATAGAAATCTGTCAAATTCTATGAGTTGGTCTGATCATAAAATATCGCAAAATCTCATGAAAAAGCGTTTTTTTACAAACTCTTAACACATTATAAAAAACAAGGGTGTAATCATAGAAACCCATAAAATGTTTTTGACTATAAAATCTGTCAGAAAACTATAAAAACATCGGTTTATATAATCCTATAATACATCATAAAAGAAAAATAATGTAATTATAAAAACCCATAAAAGTTGATGTATCGTTCTCTTAGAAAATCGTGCTTTTAGAAAACCATGAAAAATGTTTAAAAAATGTCTGCTTTCAAATTTTATAAACATTTATAAGCCTGACTATAGAATCGGATAAAAAACACTCATATGAAACCACATAACTTCTTACCAAAATCAAAGACATACCTCATAAATTCTTACAAACTTTTATAATTCTAAAATTTTGCCTCACAAAAGCTCATAGACCTTATAAAAACTGATAAAATGCTGGTGTGTTTTTTAGGAGGTTTTATGCGGTTTTTTTGGCAGGGATGAAATGATTATTGCCGCCATACTGTTTTATTTTCCTGATTTTGGCCGCTACGCCATTTGTGTAAATCGGTAAAAAAATCTTGTTTTTTGCCGGATTTTGATGATTTTTTTAAGTATTCTTTTAGACTGCCTACAGTTTAAAATACGTTTAAAGCATTTTTAACATTTTCAGTATTTATATAAAAATATAATTTAGCAAAAAAATAAGAAGCATTGAAGGATCGCTTATTATTTAAGGTCAAAATATCCATATATAATAAAACTAAACCGAAGTCTGTGTGAAACTCGCATCCGTCGTTTTTGTTCGACCAAATTTGCTCGTCGAACATAACCGTCCAACAAAAACGCAGTGTTTTATTATTATAGTGCCCTCTTTTTGAATTTTATTTTCATTAATTTTTTTTGTCAAAAAAAAAACAAAAATTTTAAAAATAACAAAACCTTAACCACAAAAATTATAACAAAGAAGTTATCAGTAGTTTATTTGCACCAACCCACCATAATTTTTGCGACGTTGCCGATGCAACCCTACCTTGAAATATTCCTTCCCGAAGGAAGGGACTATAAATAAGAAATTAAAGGACGCCTTGAAGGACACCATCGTCAAGGAGGCCTTGAGGCTTCCTTCGACGTCGGACTATAAATTTGGCCCTTAATTAGACGACCTAGGATAATTCTTTATAATCCTTAATTTGGAAAAGCTCCTTTCATCCGGCAATACAGAAATTGGCAATGTTCAAAAAAAATCCCTTCAGTAGTATTTGTAACTGGAAAGAAACCCAGAAAAAATTCACATACGTCAATTTTATTCAGTAAAATATTCTTCAGAAACGACAGAAAATGTCTCCCGTCACAATTCTGGAAAGTGACGATTTTTACTTATTGCCTTATTTAAAATAAAACCACAGCGTCCTTAATACTTATCCTAACGTTGTAAGACACTGCGTAATTTTTGTAATAACATTTTGTGAATTTAATATTTTAAAGATGTTCTGCAGAACTAGTTTTATGGCGGAGCGAAATTGCTACTACGCGTACCAATAAACGTCAAAAAATGTCGAAAATTGTCACCAAGTAAAAGGAAAGACATAATTTGTGTGACTTTTCTGAACAGTGACAGCGGCATATTCTATCTATGGTTTTGTATGTTAAAAGTTTTAAAGGTGTGTTTCCCTGCCAAAAAAACCGCATAAAAACTTGTCAAAACTGATAACATTTTCATTAGATTTTATGATATTTTATAAGGTCTAAGAGATTCTATGCGGCAAAGATCGTGACTTGTAAAATCTGACAAGGTTTTATGAGGATCAATGTAGAATAATTTTTCGACTTCTCAAAATGGGCAAGATTTTAAAAGATTTTATAAGAATAAAAATTTAGATTTTTGGGTGTTGCTAAGATTATATCAGGTTAAATGAGATTGAACTTTTGACCTGATTTTATCCGCAAATAATGTTCTTATTTCTACAAGTTTTGACAAAGTTTAACAAGCATGAGTTTCTACGAGATTTAATAAGGAAGAAAAGTATGGAGACTTTATAAGTTTCTATTGCGGTTCTACCAGCACATTTTTTTAAAAGACGAGCATATTACAAGCAGTATAACAAGCAAATATTTTACAAGGTTTTAAAAGCATTGACAAGCCAGAAAGAATGAAATTATAGAGTTTTAATACGGTTCTACCATTTTATAGATTTTATAAGTTCCCATTGTAGCAAAATGACATAGTTTTTTAAAAGATTTGACCAGTATTACAAGTAAATATTTTACAAAGTTTTATCAGCATTAATAAGCAGGAAGCAACAAAAGTATGGAGGTCGAATATACACAAAAATAAGCTTCATAACATACATCTTTAAATAAAAATAGTAGTTTTCACAACTAGTGGCTAAAATAGTGATTTTTTTTAAAGCGTTGGTTTAAATAACGAGCGCAGCGAAGTATTTAAAAATGCGAGTAAAAAAAAGCACAGTATAGCCGCGAATTGTGAACACTATTTTTTTTTAATACCTTTATCAAAAAATCCAAGGAAAACAGGAAAATGCTTTTAAAAATCTTGAACGAAGAGCAATTCTCGCAAGACACCATCTTTACACTATAAATCAAGGCGGCTGGTAAATGAAATAACAATATGGTTTCCATAGCGATGTGCATTTTGACTGGGTGACGTTTATTGTTGCGACATTTTAATCTTTGACAGTTTGATATTTTGCTGATTTTTCCATAAATACTTGGTGAAAACTGGCGGAAGTGGCTTAATTTTTAGGCAAGAATAATTAGATTTTTTCTATATTACTATTTTCCGCTATTTCTCTTTAATTTTGGGTAAAAAACGGACAGAAATCTTTTTTTGCACCCCTGATCAAAAAAAAAGTTTTTTTGCATCGGTAACCAAAAAAGCCATTCGTTAGTTATCTGCAAACAGTTACTAAAATCATGTTTTTGATAAAGGTATAAAAAAAGCCGCCCACAAAAATTTAAATTGACATATTTTTTATTTATTGGAATAGTATTAACTAAATTTTAAGGAATTTAGTAAAAAAGTCCTGACAAAAAAGCGCTCAGTGTAAGGGGAGATTTTCTGACGGTTTTTGAAGAATCGCGACCCTAATGACAAAACTTAACAGCAGTCTCTTAATAACAGCGTTGCCAAATGTGCCAAATGTGCGAAAATATTATTGTTAAAATCATGTTATTTCTACGCCAAATGGGTCGTCGACTACATGAAAGGGTGCTAAGAATAAAATCTTCGCCAAGAGCAAGTGCTGTTTGGAAATAAATTTATTTATAAGTTTCCATGGATTAATCCCTTAGGGATTAAAGGTGCCACTTTAGTCCTAATAAGAAGGATTAAACGTACCTATTTAATCCCTAAAGTGCATAAAAAATATTTTTTTGAAAAAAATTAAATCTTGAATATTGTTACTTCCTATACAGACCGCTTCAAGCTACTGCGAACATAGGGCGAAAGAAGTTTAATTTGCCAGTGTACGTACATGCAGAGACACCGCACGCCTATCAGTGAAGCAACCATCACTCAGCTTTCCGATCGCCATTCGCTGCCGTTCGCCGCCGTTCGCCTTGTATTTAGTACGCCTCTAACCACGGTGCTGTGTGGAGCGTAGTCAATGAAACCGGAATTTGGTCAATAAATACGCAAATTTTTATAACGTAATTTTCTTATTTTTTGTCACTAATAAATAAGAGCGTTTTATTGTCAACTGCTCAGATTTATCAGTGACGACGTGTTACAATGAAAATAATAAGGAGAAACAAAATAAAAGTAAGTTCTCAAAATAAAATAATACATTCTAAAAACCAAAAAAATTCTCCCAGTCAAAAAAAAATTAAAGCAAGTGTTCGAAAAGTCCTCCTTGCTCGGCTAGACAATATCCGAGCCTACTATAAAAACCCCTTCCAACGTTTCCAAGCATGTTAGGGGTCATAATTTGAAAAGCTTCTTCAAAAACAGATAGAAGTCATTAGGAGCAAGATCGGGAGATCGAGCTGGCCATAAAATAGTTCCCCGTGTACTTATAACCCGATTAGGAAATACATTATTAAGATATTCTCTAACAAGGCCAACATTGTGAGCGGAACAACCATCTTGTTGAAACCATGTTTCACCAAATCATACACCTAACAACTGCCTAGCAGTTGGAATAATGTGCTGCTGCAGTAGATCCAAGTATCTAGGACCATTCAAATTGCAATTGCCGTTAATAAAAAATGGCCCAATTACGTGTTCCCCTACAATACCCCCCCAAACATTTAGTTTTTGGGGATACTGTGTTCTTACGTCAAAATACAAATGCAAATTTTCCCTCGACCAATATCGAACGTGTGTTGGGTTATGACGATTTGACCATTTGACCGTCTGCACTTTTTCGGCAACTTCGTAGACATCCATTTTTAGTTTTAAAAATGTATTATTTCAATTAAGAACTTACCCATCTGTTTCTCGAGCAAGGCAAAAATAAAACAAAATAATAAAAACAAAATGAATTTCCAAAAGATAACACTGCAGCGTGCTTCGAATCCACCTCGGTCGTACGGCACGGAGAGTAAATTGGACTTGATTCCCCCTATGTTCGCAGTAGCTTGAAGCGTTCTGTATACAGATATCCATTTCGTTAGCAAATGTTTTTTTTTTCAAATAGGAAAACCAACCATGTCACACTCGCCCATTCAAAAATTCTACAAAAACTCAAACATTTTTGTAACCGGCGGAACCGGGTTCCTGGGAAAAATCCTTCTGGAAAAATTACTGAGGGATACCGAAGTAGAAACCATATATGTTCTAGTGAGGGAGAAAAAAGGAAAAGATATTCAATCCAGAATCAATGATTTATTTAAAGATGCGGTAAGTACCGTAAAACCGGGTGAATAGACACCCTGGTAGGTTTGAACCTGTATATCTTTGAAACTAAAGGCATTTTCATAGTGGATTGTTTTAAAAAACTGTCATGGTGTTTAGTACTAAATTTATAAAAAAAATAAATTGATCAAAAAATTCCTTTTGTATTTTTTTACTTTTTTTTGTGTGTTGTCTCTATTCACCCGCTGATGGGGCGTATAGAGACACCTATGTAAGTTTATTTGATTTTTGCATTTAGACGCACTTAGGATAAATAGAGACATTTTTTTAAATAATTTTAAAAAAGAAAAAACAGAACGAATACACAAAAAACGCGAACCCATCTTAAAATTATCATTTTTCTTTTAATAAAAATAGCTCATATTTTCTAAAACTAAGTGGTACAAAAATAAAAACTTTTATTCTTAAAACTAAGCACAAAAGTAAAAACTCTTAAAAACTAATTGCACAAAGGTAGAAACTCTTAGAAAACTATTTGCAGAACAAGAAAAACATTTATAAAACTCTTTATAACTTAATATAACTAATTTATTTTGAATTTAAATAATGCTCTTCTGATAACAGGTTCATCAAGGATCCCAATAACTTGATTATTAGTGAACTCACATTCATCAGGAATATCTGGCTCAACAAAGCATTGCCCATTGTTGATTTAAATTTTAAAAATTGGCTTTTCATGGTTTCTAAGCAAATGATTTGGCCAATGAATATTTTTTTTTTGCCACTATCCATCTCAAAATTGTAATTTGCTGGATACCTGCTTAGAGCAGGCCGGTGAATCGGTTCACCGGGAGATTTTGAGATACTGGTCAAAATACAAAATTAATTAGAGTGAAAATCCGAGGTATGCTAGAAATCTTTACCTTGCTGTGGTAGAATTTTCTTTAAAAATTATTGAATTGCTTTTTCTTATATGTTGGATTTAAACTATCAAATTAATTGTTAATTGTTAAAATCTAAAGTTTATAGTACCTAGTTGTTAATTGTTTAAGCTTCTATTACCAAATAAAAATCTTTAGTTATCTCAGTTTTCTAAATTTTTTCAAATAAATGTTTATGGTTTTCAGAAGATATTTCTAGGTCCATAGCATCAATTTTCAGTAAATTTTTGTTTTGGTCTACAATAAAATATTGAATTTAAATATTTTATTTAGAGTAACTCACAAACCTTATAACCAAAAAAATAGACTGATGATGTTGCTTTAAGAAATGACTGCTTCATGTATTTGACAGTTTGGTGCCAGAAGCAGTTGGCAATGCACCAAAATCCCTATAACTACCAACTGAGAAGCACAAATAACACTAGACGCGGCCCTTCCCTTAAAATATGAATTTTTTAAATGGGTAAAGTACATTTTATCTTTAGGAAAAAAAGTTCCCCTTCTTTAAGTATCTACACCAGTTTATGAATGACCCCTTAAAAAAAATCACCCTGTCTGTTCGGTACTCTTTATTTATGCAGGCAAATAAAAATAATAATTCAAATAAAAGTTGAGCTTATGGGAAATAGTGTAGGCGTTTATACAGCAGAAATAAAAATAGGAAGATGGGCAACTTTTATTATCTGAAAAAAATTTGCGCATAACCTCACTCATTTTTTGGTTTGGTTTAGGCAGATACCTATTATTTAAGAAAACAGTATGATTGAGTTTAGTTTAATTATTTCAATTATTGAAGCTGTGTGCTGATTGGTTCAGTTATTTTTATTTTCTAGAAGGTGTATGTGCATGGGTCAAGGGATTTGGTTAATAAAACGTACTTTTTTTGGAATGCCAACGTTTCGCAAAATTTATTTTTATATATTGAAATGCCGACGTTTTTCAAAATTTATTTTTATATAAATTTTGTGAAACATTGGCACTTTAAAAAAAGGACATTTCATTAACAAGATCCCTCAACCCATAAACATACAGCTACAAGAAAATTAAAAATAGGATCGTTAAAAAATTTTATTTTTATTCAGCTGTATAAACCAAAATTATTTATTTTTATTTTAATTTTTGTTACTTTAATTTTTATTTGCTTGTATAAACCCAGTCTTAAATTTTATTTGTAGAAAATAATTATTTACAAAATATCATCAAAAAAGTTACAATACAAAAAATACTTAAAAGTAACTTATTTACAAACAGAAACTACTTATTTTTAATTAAAGATAATATATAAAACATGTTGTTTAAACAATACAAGTTTTGTTAAAACTTTTCGGACCTTTTTTCCAGATATACTTTCACTAATTTTATTTGCAGAGCTATGACTCCTCAAAGTGCTGTATGTTTTAATGATTACTTCAACTAAAAGCTGGTCAAAACAGAGTCTTTGGTATTTAATAACAGTCTTAGAGTCTCTTCAAATGCTCAGTAACCACTTTCTACTAATAGCAGCATCTGGTGGAAACCTATTGAAAAAAAATAGAAAAACAATAATTAGACTTTTTCATTATTACGATACTTAATAATACTGCCATCAGCTGATGAGCGATTCAACATGGTTGCCTTAGGAAAAATAAACCCTTTTTCATAAGGCATACTGCTAATACAGGGTGTCCTAATTAACATGGGACACTATTGCTATCTCAGTAATTATAAGAACTATAAGGTTAAATTTATTAAGATTAAATAAGTTTTTAAGCTCATAGTTTTAAGAATTGCAATTTTTTGACAAATCTCTTTTAAAGAATTTATGTTTCTTTCTTTCTCCTGTCAACAATGTTGATTCCCCACACTGGTGAGCTGTAACCACCTCATGGGCCTTTCAGAATACAGGCAATGATCGCAGAAGTATTAAAGAAAATTGGCAAAAATAGGAATTGTTTACCCTTACCTGTGATAGGAAAACGTATTTCCACTCGCAGAATTGCTGTTGTTGCAGCCGACAACAAAGCACTTCATGATGCAAAAGGGCACAGAAAAAGTATATTAAAAACACAACACGTTAAGCAAAAACTTCTTCATCTTCTTCTCGGTTACTATGGATTCGCGTCTTTACAGACGTCTATCCAAAGCAAAATGTTCGAAAACCAAGAAACGAAAATAAAGAAAATGGCGAATCTACTAACGTCAAGACCGTCAAACGCAGTGCAGCAACCAAAAACGTGGATAAAGAGAAAATAAGTTGTCACGTGATGACACTGTTTACACTGCCCCTTTGAAATCTAGTTAATTCGAACAGTTTTCTAAATAAATTTTTTTAAATACTCAAGAAACCGTGGTTTTATATTTTTTCTTAAATTTCGTCAAGCAGTGCTTGTTATATATTCATCAAATACTAAAATATTGGGTTTGCAACCACAACAAATTTTACTCAAGTCGGTTTACTCTGGTTCCAATAACACCAAACTGTCACTTCCATGAGGCAGTCATTTATTGGGAGAAAACCCATAAGCATTAGCAGTCTATTTTTTTGGTTATAAGGTTTGTGGAGTAACTTCATCAACTTTTGTTTTTTTTTTAATTTTTATATTTTTTTTTCAAAAAATTAATATTTTGTGCAAAATTTCAAAAAAGGGATCAGCTAGGATTTCATCATGGAATCCAGTTTTGTGCTTACGGAATGGTCCCTAACTACAGCCCATTCAGGCACTCCGTGCATAATTATTGAATTTTATGTTTTTTTTAGATCTTTTTTAGAATACACTCCAAGTTCAAAAGTAAGATTATGCCAATTGCGGGCGACGCGTGCTTACCAAATTTAGGTCTGTCACATACGGATAGAGAGATTTTGGTCGCAAACGTTAATATCGTTTTTCACGTGGCCGCAACCGTCAACTTTAACGAACCTATCAAAGATGCCTATAAGATCAATGTGGGAGCGACAAAAGAAGTGCTCAAGCTTGCCAGGGAAATTAAAAATCTAAAAGTACACTTCGTTCCAAATTCAATCGGACCACTTTTTTTGCCAATGACAGTTCCATTTGATTTCTGTGTCTAAATGTCAGGCTCCATATTGAAATTGGTCCGGAGAATTTGGAATCAACTACATAATATCTATTAGCTTAAATATTCGCCTCAGGCATGATCCTACGAAAGCGTAGAAGAGCCACAAAGCAATTTTTATTTTAATTCCGACTTTGAACTCGGAATTCCGACCTACAACTCGGAATTCCTACTTTAAACACCCCAAAAAAATTGAGGGGGGGTCCAAAACTTTTTTTTTATTCTTAAACGGTTACACTTCCCAGCAAACACGGTTCCCTCGGGCCTTCGTCGGCTCGGGCCTTCATCGGCCCGATGTCGATTTCCGAATTTGGATAATAAGGCCCCACATCAGCCTCTCAAAGCGGCTCGACGTCGGTGATTGACTAAGGTCCGTCGGTGGTTGGTTGATACGATCCGACATTTGCAAAATACAAAGTTTCGATAATGCGGGTGCTTAACCAGTTGGGCTGGTACAAAGAACATAGTGACATTAGCGCCATCTCTACATACTATAGGAAGAAACCACTAAGCAGTTTAAAAATTTTAAGGTGACGTAATCGGACCATCATCGGCCCTAAAGCAGATAAGGTTTGCGTTGGAATAATGTCGACTATAGTAAATCGGGCCATCGTCAGTTGCTGACTCCCGTCTGATTAAACAAAGTTCCAATCGGACCGTCGTCGCCGATGTCGACACACTGCCGACGTTGTCGACGTTGCTCCGAATCAACGCCGACGATTTGTTTTTGCTGGGTAAAAACAACAAAAGATGAAAGTCTTTTCAAAGAGGAAAAAAAAAATACATTTAATAGTATTTTTTTCTCTTACTCTTTATTTACCAGATACATTTTTTTTTCATAACCCGTGAAATATAGGTTATTTCGAAAAAATCACAGGCCAGTGTTATGAAAGTTAGACTTTTGAATAATAATAATGTTTATAATATCTTCATAACCTATTCTCTGTATGTTTTTAATTTTTAATCTTTTGCGTAACTTTTCTGGAAAACTTTCAGTGGGGGGGGGGGTTAATAAAAATCATATTCATTATCAGACATAGTTTCTTAAGAAAGGTCGAAAACACCCCCAAAAAAAGGTTCGAAAATTCGATATTTTCCAAACGAGAGGCGTTAAAAGAAATGGATTAAAGTCTGTGTATTTTTGCCAACCATAACGGGGCTAGTCGCACACCAAAAAAAAATCGGCGGGGGGGGGACGAGTGTAATTTTTCAAATACAAACGGTTGAGATAATCGAAAGTCGTAGCATACGACTGTTGCCAAAGATACAAAAAAAAAATCTGATGACCCCCACCATTTTTTTTTTTAATATTTTCAAAACCAAAACAAATGCAGATTCGGGAAATCTAGGGTATTAGTCGATTAAAGAAAAATACCCTCTCCTCAGTTTTTCAGAGAAGGTACCTAGGATTCAGGCGCTTATTTGAAGGTCTTAGTGATACCGACCAAGCGCCTATGGGATAATTTTAAATATGACAGAGATTATTTTTTCCCCCCAGAAAAATGAAATTTGCAGATAGCTTACTAGAAACCAAATCGAAAGTGTCATAATACCCGGATTTTTCAAAATATTGTGGTCGCCAGTTTAAAAAAAAAGAACATAAACAAAATTAAACCCCCCCTCTTTTAAACTTTATAAAGAACAAAATTTAATATAATGAGCACTGGAATTCTCAATACGATTCGGGCAATCTAAAACTATTTCTGATAATGAATATGATTTTTATTAACCCACTCCCCACTGAAAGTTTTCCAGAAAAGGTTCACAAAAGATAAAAATTTTAAAACACCCAGAAAAATAGATTATGAAGAGTCCGTGATATTATAAATGTTATTGTTTTTCAAAAGTCTAACTTTCATAACACTGGCCCCCTCTGATTTTTGAACATTTACAGTACTAAAAAAATATATATTAAAAAAATAATATATTGGAAAAATTATTTTTTTTATTTCTGTGATTTTTCGAAATAAGCTACATTTAACGGATTATGACAAAAAAATTATCTTGGTTAGATAAATAGTAAAAGAAAAAAAATACTATTACATGTATTTTTTTTCCATAGAAAAGACTTTCATCGTTTTTGTTGTAAGTGTAACAGTTTAAGAATAAAAAAAAACGCTGTTTTGGTGTTCCCTCAATTTTTTCCAGCCGAAACTATATAAGAGTTACAAAAAAAAGTTAATTATAAGAAATGTTTAGTTTTTTAAGGATAATTTATATAAAAAAAAGTAATTAATTTTTGCTGAATTTTTGGTTTATAAAAAAATGGTATTTTTTTATTGTTTTATTTTTTTGGGGGGTTTAAAGTCAAATGCGAGTTATAATTCGGAATTCCGAGTTTAAAATCGAAATTCCGAGTTCTAAGTCGGAATTCCGAGTTTAAAGTCGGAATTCCGAGTTTAAAGTCGGAATTCCGAGTTCTAAGTCGGAATTCTGAGTTTAAAGTCGGAATTCTGAGTTGTAAGTCGGAATTCCGAGTTTAAAGTCGGAATTCCGAGTTCAAAGTCGGAATTAAAATAAAAATTGCTTTGTGGCCCTTCTACGCTTTCGTAGATATTTGTTTTTCTCTGTATAAACAGTCTGTATACTGTGAGTAAAATTAAAAACCAAAAAAACACAGTACTTTCAGAATCAAAAATCAAAACAAACAAAAATGGCGTCAGGAATAACATCAATCCAACGCACTTGGGCAAAACGACCGTATATCTTTATTTTCATGGCCTACTTGACTTTTATAGGTTTACATGCACGTATCCACAGCATACTCACATTGCAATCGGAAAATGATTCAAGAAAAAATTTACGATCACCCCTACGACAGTACTCCGTTAGAAAACGTTCTCGATAAAATGAGCGAAGAACAAGCAAATAACTGCACTAAAAAGTAAGTCTAGCAATTTTATATTAACTCTAACTTATGCCATGTTTTGAACCCACCCACTTAGCACAATAACGTTAGAAACTTATCAAATTCACGTGAGCTTAAAACATGTGATTCTGCGAATTGCATAAATATCACGCTAGCAACGTGAATTCCGAATTGAAAATGAGGCTTAATAGGTCGCGTACTAACGTTATAAAAATTAACGTGAGTAAAATTAACATCAGAAACACATACAATCTCACATTAATAAAGAATTTTTTCGATGTACTTTAAAATGCTATAAAATATCAGTTTTTATGTTATTTACATATCAAAAAAATATACCGTGTCACGTAAAAAAAGTGCTGTTTCTTAGTAAGAAAACCTGAAATGCTTAAATTTTATTTTTTCAAAAAATCAAAACGCAGTTATTTTTTCAAAAAATCAAACAGTTAAAAAGTTTTAACAAAAATAATTTCAAATTTTGAACGTGTGATTAGGTCAAAATACTATATCTTCTAGCATGTGGCAAAGCGAACTTTTCTACACCCATTTGCGAGGGAAAAGTAGTACTTTCTACATGTTTAGTAGATTGATTGTATTTTAACCTGACTAAACTTTTGAAATTATTATGTTACAAACTTTAGTTTTTGAAGCGTTTTGACTTTGCAGTTTGTCTTAACAAACAAGAAAAAAAAATTGAAACATTTAGGGTTTTCTTAATAAAAAATAAGCACTTTTTCCTCATTTATTAATTAAAGCATTTGATTTTTTTTTAAATTTTATTTAAAACATACAGAATTAAGCTTTTCATTAAAAAATTTTGTTCAGGTCAAACAGAGTACAGCAGTATATTAAGACTTGCAGGTACCATATCGCATCATTGCCATTACATACATATCTTCATGTTTATCTCTATTATTTTGGGTGCTCGGCATCTATCTCTATCTGCAGCATCCTTAATCAGTTTTCTATGACAGTAGGAAGCTTTGTATTCATGGTGGTACTTAAAGAAAGGGAATTTCTTCTTACTGCAGCTACATCTGGAAACAAAATATTTTTATAAATAGATAATAAGTAGCAACCAAGACGGGGCATGAACCTTGTCCCGCTAAAAAACTGTATCAAGTTTTTTAATCAGTGTTTTATGAGTTTGCTGATGGTAGGACATTTGATAATAAAAAAACTAAATAAATGCCATAGCCAAGAATTTTCTTAAAAACATTTTATTTTAAGCGTTTGAATCTCACAAAACAAAAATTTTAGAAAAAGTAATGTGCAACTTTAGTAACAGATAAACCAAAAAGTTATACATAATATTATATAATTTAAAAGTTTTGTAAAGTCCAAAAAAAAAAAGATTTTATGCCTACTTTTAGAGGAGATCTTTCAGACATCATCGTTTTAGTTACTTAGCAAAAATATATAAAAGTTCCTGGCATTTTATACTACTTACCCTGCAAAGTGTAGATGTTAAGATGGTCGCCAGGATAATTGTCTTTCTTCATATAAGAGTTCCAAAGATATAATTTTTGTTGTTTCAAAATTGAGAAGCAAGGTAGAAACGACCCATATTTCCATCAAAAGTCCACCTGAAATATAAATTTGAGGATAAACTATAAGTATTGTCACCACTGCACGTTTTATGGTGGATATGGTGACACACAGAACAGCTGACGGCAATCGTTGCATACGTAGCTATGCACCTTTTTCCACGGGGAATTTCGCTCACCTCACCTCACGGTCGGTCAAGAATAAGCGTCCTGCTTAAAAAGGAGCTTTAATCTATGGTCCTGCAACGTACAGGGTTATCCATTATACATTTTACCCCCTCTTTCCCAGTGGAGGTGCCAGGGGGGAGCTCCAGAAAAAAGTAGACAACAAAGATACTGATGGTAACACTGAAGTGTTTAGAGAAAAAACGAGAAATTGCAGAAAGCATTTGGAAACAATATTGGTCAGAAGTAGGCAAAAGCTTAAATCAAAACATACTGATAACGTTTTTGGGGCAAAGAACAAGTGTGGCGATATTTTTGATAAAAAAGTAATGCTTCGTCAGAAAGAAGCTTTTCATGCCTCAGAATCAATATATATCAATAGAAATATTGAAATTGACATTGAGCGAGTTATTGATCGGTTTGCCCAAAAAAAACCAGAAACGATTTTTTTTTGAGATAGGCATCTTTTTTATACCTTCATCCAAAACATGATTTTAGTAACTGTCTGCAGATAACTAAAGCATGGCTTTTTTGGTTACCGATGCAAAAATAGCTTTTTTTTGATCACGGGTGCAAAAAAAGATTTCTGTCCGTTTTTTACCCAAAGTTAAAGAGAAATAGCTGAAAATAGTAATATTGAAAAAACCTAATTATTCTTGCCTAAGAATGAAGGCATTTCCGCGAGTTTTCACAAAGTATTTACGAAAAAATCATTTAAAAAAATCAAAAACAATGAACGTCCCGAGTAAAACGGCACATCGCTATGGAAACGATTGTTATTTAATTTACCAGCCGCCTTGATTTATAGTGTAAAGATGGTGGGTAATTATGCAGTATACGGTTTTCTGCAATTTTTGATTTTTTTTGAAAAATTCTTTCTGGGGGCACCTTCTAGGGTCCCTAGGACCCCAAATCCGCCTGCGCCCGATTTTTTTTTTACGAGAAAAAAGGGTGCCCAGGGGGGGGGTTGTAATGTGTTTTTTTGATTGTTTTGGGTTGATTTGGATTAGGTTGGGTTGGACTGTGTTGGTTTGGGTTGTTTTAGTGAAAAAAAATTTAAACAAAAACAAAAAAAATAAAAAAAAAACAACCGGCGCAGACGGATTTGGGGTCCTAGGGACCCTAGAAGGTGCCCCCATAAAGAATTTTTCAAAAAAAATCAAAAATGGCAGAAAACCGTATACTACATAATTACCAGATGGTGTGTTGCGAGAAGTTCTCTTTGTTCGAGATGTTTAAAAGTGTTTTCCTGTTTTTCTTGGATTTTATGATAAAGGTATTAAAAAAAATAGTCTTAACAACTCGCGGCTAAACTGTGCTTTTTTTTACTGGCGTTTTTAAATACCTCGCTGCGCTCGTTATTTAAACCCATGCTTGTAAAAAAAGCACTATTTCAGCCAGTAGTTGTTAAAACTACTATTTAGACCTCAAAAAAAAAAGTATTAGGCTATTAGGTTTTGTTTGTGGTTTGTTTCTTATCTTTGTTTTTTATAATAACTGAAAAAATTATACGTTGTTACTCAGATCAAGCGCGGATTTCAGGGGGATAAGGGGGGGGGGGTAGTTAACCTCCCCTACCCTGACTTTAAATATTTCCTAAAAATATTTAGAAAATCAAAAAAAATGCATATGAAAGTATGGAAATAATTAAATCCAGAAATAGTTTAAATAAAGATAGAGGACCCATCCCGTTTAGTACACTTTATTCTTTGGTTGAGGGTGATCAATCACAATTTATTAGTCTTATCTCCGCCCACTAAAGGATTGTATATAAGATAGAGCGTAGATTAATTTAGTTCATTGTTTATCGTCTTCTGATGATGCTAACGTTGTTAGCGAAACGCGCGTCGAGTGCAAAAAAGTGTAGTTTTGGTTTGTGGAAAACAATCATAATTTTGTTCCCAACATAATTTAGAAAATCATAAATTGCGGCGCTATAACACCTTTGATATTTACGGTATTAGTTTAATTTTGTGTTAAAAATGGCATTTGTAGTATCATTTTCTTAAAAATTTTTGCCTGCTGGACTTTGAAACCATTGATATATTTAAAATTTTAGTGGAAATGTCCCTCTACTTATCTCTGTCGCGTCCGTGCAATTACAGATAACATCATCTCTCTCAAATCACATAGCGCAACTGTCTCCCTTCAAGCCGATCTGGCCCGATCTTCAGGCTGAACTGAGAGAGAGTGCAAACTGCGAATTTTGAGTTTATCTCTAACATTTCGGCCATATGCTCGTTTCTTCCCGATTCAGAAAGGATTACTCTACGGCCACTTTGCTTATTCTGAATCTTTTTCCATTCTCCCAAAATTTTAATTTTTATTAGCATTACGTCTTATGGAAAATCGCTTTGTTTATCCCATATAACTATTAGATATATAAAGGACTAGGATGCGAGAAAATCGTCGCGGCAACGGTCAAAATCTAGATTGCTATGATATAGTACCTCATAGTTATATGGTTTATCCTATAGCCACCAAGTTTGGTCTTGGTATATATTTAAGGTCGTAGTTACAATCTGGGGAATTCGTTTTAGCAACACTGTACGGGAAATCAATTTAATTATGTCGACCTGATTTTTTTGCAAAACTTTACGTCATTTGTTTTCCATGGCAACGCGGAGACTTCATTCATGTTTATCCACAGGGGGACACCAGAGATTTTTTAGCAACGGGTCAAAAATTTGGGGTTAGGTTACTTATTTTGACTTTTCGCGTTCGGCGCCCCTAAAAAAAACAAGTAAAATATTAAAATAAAATAAATCCATTTATTGCAGAATTCCCTGTTAAAAAAACGCTAACCAACTACGTATTAAAGTAACTGGGTGTAATGTTTATGGTTGCATTTACAGGTGCATTGATAACCGAATTGGAAACACTCCCGCTAGCTGATACCGACAACAGGTTAACTTAAAAGCATGCAGAAATAATCGTATCGTAAATAGGAATCAAGAGTCCTTTACTTCCAAGCTCTAAATGGAGCTTTACTGACCTGTTTTGTTAGTACTCAAGTGTCCATGTATTTTTGAAACTGAGGTTCTAAAATCTATCCTTTGCACTCCAAGATTTCACGGGTACAATTGCACATAACTATGCCGCAATAATTTAAATTAAAAAAAAAATGGTTGAATCAAAATAAAAACAAAATTATGTGGGGTTATGGGCGCAGAATGTTTCTATGCGAATTCCTAGTAATCCCAGCGAGTCAGTAAAGTTCTCTTGATAGACTCGGGGTAATGGCCGCGCAGCGCTATGCCTTTTTCGGCGGGCGACTGCACACGCGGAGTGGTTTCATATTTGTTTTAGAACAATGTTTTTGAAAACAAATTTTTGAATGATAAACATAACCTCGAATGGTTTTCTGTCAGAAAACGTAAAAATACTCTTCTGTCCCATTGCGACCCGATTTAAAGTTTGTTGACAAAACACCTGCAGTTACCATAGAATCGTATAATCGGTTTTCTTTTCCGGAGCGCACAGGCTTTTAGAAAAAAGGAAACTTAGTTTTTATTTTTGTTAAAGCAAGGAAATATAAAAAGGAAAAATGTAATCCAGAGGAAATTGTGAGTATTTCTATTTTTTTTTTGTAAATCGGGTTTGTTCTAAACCGCAATTATTTTGAGGCTTTTGGGATAGATGACAGCACCAGAGCTTTTATTTTGAAGAAAAAATAATTGAGAATTATGAAAAATCCTTCAGATATTTTTGTTAAGCATTTAAAAATGATCACCCCTACAAAATTTCAGCTATTCTGATTTTTAATTTTCCCTGTGCACTCTGGCAAAAGATTAAAAAAATTAAAGAAAAAGGCGTTGCCAGTTTTTTAACTTAAAATCTGGCGAGAAACAATAACCTTAAGCTAATAAGCTCTGTCTTTCATATTCTATTCTATTCGCGGTGTTTCGGACTTTGCTCGGCAAAACTCGCTGCGATAACGACAGGGAAGAAATGTTTAAATTTTTACAGAATTTTAGGAGATTGGCCAAACACATACACTTTTACCAAAGCGCTGGCCGAAAGTTACGTCAACCAGTTGGGATGTGGCATGCCTTTGGGAATTTTTAGACCAAGCATAGGTAAGCGTATTATATAACTAAATGTTTATTAGTAGTTTACATAACAAGCATGTTATGATGGTCATAAAACGCGAAGATGAAGTTTGAGACGCGAGCCGCAGGCGAGTGTCTTATTTTATCTGAGCGTGTAATGACCATAACATGCGCACTTAGTACACTATACTTTACCTACGAACAACATTAATAACCTCAAGTTTCAATGATCTTCTATCTAAAACGTCAAATCAAATAAGCTTAGATTAAAAAGAGACAAGATACCTGACACTTACGGAGACTTGGGTTATATTATTATATGGAACAATATTTACCTTTCTGTTGTTAACAGTAAACACACCAGTGGCGCACCTACTTAAATATAAATTTATACATGGATTATATAATTAAAATTTTACTATAATATGAAATCTGAAAAATAATTTAAAAAACATGCAAAAAATAATTCTGCCAATTTGAGCTTTGGAAGCTTCCTAACTGATAATTTTATACAAAAGAAATTTATTACAAAGTTTGTATATAATTTATAGCAATTTCAACCCGATTTCAGGATTTCATTTCAGGCCGACCGCCGTAGTGCAGTGGGCAGCGTATCTGCCTACCGCACGGAAGGTACCGGGTTCGAATTCCGGCTAGGTGCATGGATATTTTGTGTTTGTCTTTAACTTTGCAAAAAACTTCACTAACACTGGGCATTGATCCTGTAATGGATGGAAAGTCCCAGTATATATATAAAAAAAAAAACAATTTTCAACAAAATAAAATTAGAAAAAAAACAGTTCATAGCACCTGGAATATCAAGAAAAAAAAATATTACCCACCAGCAAAAAAATATGTTATTGTGTTTATTAATTTTGTTATTTTTTCTGGTCATTAGCATAAACTTACTTATACTGACTTCTTCAGTACACAATAAAGTCAATAATGCTTAGGGTATATAGAGACATGTAGGACACAGACCAAAAGACTTAAATATCAATTCGAAGGGCGAGCGCAGATGGCAACGGCGAGATAGCAATTCAATATTATAACTTTTATTGTTGTTTGCAAGTTGGTTTAAGGACTTGACCTACCTTTATTTTATAGTCTTTATAAAAAAAAATCTTCGAAAATATCTTAACGCATTAACTACTTTATCAAAGGTATGCTTTATTTTATCGTTTTTATAAAAAAAATCCTCGAAAAAAACCTTAGAAAAAACGTTCGAAAATATCTCGTTTGACGCATTGGGAATTAACTACTTCATCAAAAAAAAAACGTGTTTGTTGATATTGTAATCTAAGGATCTACTAATTTAAGTATATTTCATAAACTTCTTTTTATTTTCTGTGTACCTACCGGCATCTATTCATTTGTTCCAAAATATCACTTTAAATGCACTGAAATATTCTTACTGGTAAAAAAACACACTATAACCCTGGATTTATAAACTGGACTATATCGGCGAACGGTGACGTTACTGTTATTGCTAGAAGATCAACAATGGAAATGCCATCATACCATTCATAAAGTTTTTGCCGTTATCGGTACGACGGTATCGGTAGGCCGAGATGAACCAACTTTATCTTCGCCGACAACGTCGGGAGCGCGTTCAGATATTCGACCAATGAAACGTCGCGGTTTTTACCACGTGATATCATACTATGGCGTCGCCTTTTTTGACGTTTCATTTTGACAAGGGCTTTGTTTGTTTTTGGTTTGTTTTTCAATAAATTTTTTCCGATTTTTGTACTTTGGTTACTTTTTTTGGTAATTATTTAAACGGTTTTCTGCTATTTTTGTTTTTTTTTTAATTCTTTCTCTGTTAATAGGGCTGGTTTTAAATCTTCTTTTTTTCTTTGTTAGCATGTAAGCCATGGATAAACACAAAAAAACACTCATTAAACCCAACATCTGGGTTTCAGTATCCATATTTTCTCTTTTTTCCAAAAAAATAAAAAAAAACAAACACTGAATGAAAACCAATTTTAGGTTAGGTACAATTGTCCTCTTTTTTTTGTCCCTATCTCTGTCTGATTCTGCCGTCGTCGACCAGTTTATGAATGGAAAGCTTAACCACACCGACACCGCTGCCGACAACGTCGTCGTTCGCCGATATAGTCCAGTTTATAAATCCAGGTTAAACCTTTTTTGACAAAATGTGGTTTTAAAACGACTTATAAACTGCTTAAAACATCCTGAAAATTTAAAATAAATAGCACAAAAAAGCTTATGTAAATAAAAATCCGACCGTCTAACGTCTGCGCTCTTCCGACTTTCCCCACCCATAAGCCAATCACGACCTAAAGTGGTCTTCTCTCCATCCCTATCGTTGTAACATCGTTTAAAAGGATAGAAAAATAATCGATATTTCTCACCTTTGTTTTGTTGTGATTTTATTTGTAAATAAACAATGGTTATTTACGAAGGAGTTTTCGTTTGACCAGATATCTTGTCTCTTTTCAATCTAAGCAAATAAGGTTACTAAGGGACTTTTCACATATCTTTTTATAAACAAGGTTATTTTTCTTAAAATTGCGTAATATGTGAATTTAACCGGACTTATTTTTGGTTAGGTAATAAAATTATACTGGATTTATTTACGTTTAATAAATATTTATAGTGTTAAAAATATAGAAAAATAGATCACATTTTTGCGTCAATTAGTGCTCTTATAAAATAAAGTTTCATCGCTTGTGACGCCATCTTGTGGTTTAGGTCTAAGCTTTATTATTATCCTAGGACCGTAAATGAGCGATTAAAATCGTGTTGAGATGGTCTAAAAATAAAATCTATATGTTTGTGGCGGATTCATAATGTCGAAACTACTTTTTTTGGGTTTTTCGCCAGTAAGTTAAGGAAATTTTTTCAAAAATATGTTAAAACCCACTGCGTAAATTCCTAAAGAAAAAAATTTGTTCGTTTGTCAGTGGTTTTTAAATAAGATAAAAAATTTGCCTACACACACGCAAATCCTAACTAGAATCTAAGTACTTATCTGACGTTTCGGCAGAAATTCTACTGCCGTTATCAAAGAATTTTATCCTTTTCAAAAACTTTTTTCGATTCTTTTTTAAAATATCTGTCTGTTGTCATACAACTGACTGACTTTGACTGATATATATTTCAAATATTAACTTGACAGTTTGGCGCGTCGATAGTAGCCAACAAGGTATTGGGTGAATTTAGTAAAATTTAAAATCAAAATTATATTTATTTGAGTGTTTTCGATTTTAGATTACTTTATAAAAATACAAAATTTTTATTTTAAAATATCAATTATAAAAATTATCTTTTGACTAACTTTAAGAAAAAATATACTAGAAACCCAAAGAACATCAATGCTATTTTTTAATTTATTTAAAAAAAACCTTTTTGAAAATCTTGCTTTAAAATTGGAAGCCAAACTGTAGTTATATCAACTGATATGCTAGCTATGCATTCATCTTCGTTAAGATAGATGCAAGCTGCTTCTTTGATTTTTCGTTTAATTTTGTCTGGTTCTTTTTTTAATATACTGGTTTCTCCCCACATTACTCTATGATCATTTTCAAAAGAATGTTGGCAAATTTTAGACTTCTCCCAGTCTCCCAATTTTAAAGCAAGATTTTCATAAAGGTTTTTTAAAATAAATTAAAAAATAGCATTGATGTTCTTTGGGTTTCTAATATATTTTTTCTTAAAGTTAGTCAAAAGATAATTTTTATAATTGATATTTTAAAATAAAAATTTTGTATTTTTATAAAGTAATCTAAAATCGAAAACACTCAAACAAATATAATTTTGATTTTAAATTTTACTAAATTCACCCAATACCTTGTTGGCTACTATCGACGCGCCAAACTGTCAAGTTAATATTTGAAATATATATCAGTCAAAGTCAGTCAGTTGTATGACAACAGACAGATATTTTAAAAAAGAATCGAAAAAAGTTTTTGAAAAGGATAAAATTCTTTGATAACGGCAGTAGAATTTCTGCCGAAACGTCAGATAAGTACTTAGATTCTAGTTAGGATTTGCGTGTGTGTAGGCAAATTTTTTATCTTATTTAAAAACCACTGACAAACGAACAAATTTTTTTCTTTAGGAATTTACGCAGTGGGTTTTAACATATTTTTGAAAAAATTTCCTTAACTTAGTGGCGAAAAACCCAAAAAAAGTAGTTTCGACATGGTCTAAAAATTAGTATTATTCGTTGGTCGTAAGTAAAATACTTTACATTTATTTGAAAAAAAAATATAATACATGCGCGACGCTTTTTTAACGAAATATTATTTAGCACTTCGTCTACAGAGACTAGAATCTCTGAATGAATAAACATAAAAGCCAATCCGTTTAGCCTATGCTGATATTGAGTTTCTAAAGGCGCAATTACACAGACGAACATGCTCAAACAAAAGCTCGTGCAAAAGATTTAAAATTTTTTGCGCGAACATTTTTGTGAGCTTTTCTTTGAACATTTTGTTCGGGTAAATTTTTGAGCAAATTATTGCTATCTGTTTTGGAAACATATTTTTAAAGATGAGAATAAATAAAATTTCACATCAGTGATCAGTGATCTCAATTCTTTAAAAAAATGGAAGACCAACTTTTATTTTAAATTTTTGTGAAAAAAAGCCGACGGCAAGCGAAACATTATTATTGGCTATCAGTTTTGTCACATGGATTAGGGGTACTTATAATATTTTTTTCTTAGAGTTTTTCCCGCATTTTTTTGCCCGGGAGTTTTTTTGGGACTTTCTTGCGAGTTTTTTTATTTCCAAGTGTTTTTTTCCTAAATTCGAAAAACAACCCAGGAAAATTTTTCTTTTCCAAAAAATTCGGCAAAAAACTCAAAAATTGCACTTTTAAGCGGTAATCCGCGCCTCACGACTATGAGGAGTGGTGGGAAGGGGATTGTGTGTGTGGGGGGTGGGGGAAAACATATTTTTGTAACTTTACTTTAACCTTAGCTTTGATTGTTTTTTTTTAATTCCTCACACCAGATTTACCTACTTAGTTTAAGGCCCCAAGGGTTGCTTAAAAAAGCAAAAGTTTTATGAAAATGCTGAAGATAGATATTTACTGTCAATTTAATGTAATAATCAAGGTCGATTACTGACACTGAACAAACAATATGCAAAGGGGCAACATTCCGATTCAAAAGTCTAGTCTATTACTGCTAAATTATATTTTTTAGACAAGGGTCGGGATGGTAGGGTTGTAAAAGTGGGTAATAAACAGGTATTATTTAAATCGAACGTGCTTTTGTTCATATATTTGAGATTTAATAAAATGTAAATAGGTTTTTTCATTTGACTTTATTATTATTGTAAAAGACTAAACTAGGAAGTAATATAAAGAGATATGAGTGGTAAGGCGTTTATAACTAAGGTATCAAAAAGACAATAAATACCATGAGTACAAAAAATACTCTCACCACAACTACGACGTGTAAATATAAAGAATTCTTTTTCTGGTATTGTAAGTTCAATTTTTTGTGAAGTAAATCCAACCCAACTCGACCCAATATACTCTACGTTTCTCTGATATATGGATGGACATTTTTAGTTTTAGTTTGCGCCCGTCGCTTTTATTATTATGATATGAGAATGCTAAAATGTATTTTCTACTTTTTAGTGCACTTTATATTTTATAAAAGCTTCTTTTTATTTAAAATAATTTTTTAATTTTTAGACTATCATAAATACATCCTTTCGATAATTTTCTTCCCTAAAAACCCCTGTATGCCAATTTTGATTGAAATCGAACAAAATAAATCTTTTTCTTCCTCCACTTCCCTCATTAGCGGGAGGGGGTGCCTAATAATACCCTATTATTTTATTGTCGCCGCAACTATAAATACACAATGAAAACTGAAATTGAATACCAAATTTGAGTTGCAAGATTTGAGCCGAACATACAAAATCGCCAAAAATTTCAATATTTAAAAAATCGGAAACGCAAGTTCTACGCGTCAATAAAATAAAACGAATTTCTTTGTTTTGCGTCGGAGAGCCCTTTTTTTATGGAAAGATTTGTTCTAAAACTTTCATAAAAAAACTGCGTTGACCCTTGTTTGTTGTCATGTAATTTTGTGTGTCAATGTTCATTTGACCAAAACCCCCTCTCACTAGTCTACGGTTTTTACCTTCTCCTAACCCAGCATCAGCAACAAATAAGTGCCAATTATGGTATACTGGCATATCCCCTATAAAAATCAAGTCAATCGAAGTTGCTTATGAGGTAAAACGTGAATTTCGACATCAAATCGTTTTTCCGTCGGAAAGCACTTAATTAAAATACCTTGTTTTAAAACTTAGTCTTTCTATTTTCAGTTAAGTTCAATGAATTCCCATAAAACTATAAAATTTAAATTTGTAAAGAAATTTTTATACCCCCAATTCTTCAAATAAATTTTGCTCAACATTCTCTCCAAAATTTACGTGTGTTTTTTTGTACGAGATTTTGCTCGAACATTTCTTTGAACATTTTGCTCAAGAGGCTCGTGTAAATGTTTGTCGGCATTTCAACATCAAAGGAAAGTTTTTCTGTGTAAATGCGCCTTAAGGTAGTTTTTTAAAAACTTCAATGAGGAAAAAGACCTTTCGCAAGCACAAGTGGTAACCGGCATTGGTTGCCATAATTGATAAAATTTCATTGATACAAGGAAACAGGTGCTTATTACATATATCCAGGGAAAACAAAACATATAGGAAAGGGATATCTCAACCGACCAATCTAAAAAAATTAGGGGTAATGCGATTGACAGTTTCATAGCTAAAAAGGCATAGCGGTTGGGAAACGTCACTTTTTTTATGCTTTGACACAAGGAGTTGATAAAGGCTTTAAGGCAATATCTTTCTGTCATTTTTTAAAAAAAATTGGAGTGATTTAAGCTAGCCGGTGAGATTACAATTAAAAATAGAGAGAATATATTACAATTCGTTTATTCTGACGTTATTCTGACACAAAGGCAGAAATTTAAGCTACAAAGAAAGCTGTATTAAAAAACATTGCGAAACGTTAAAAGAACTAACAGGATCTCAAAAACAAGATATAAAAATAAATAAATTACATATTAATAATAAAATAATACAAAATTAAAAAAAAAATAAGCAATGAAATAAATTCTTTCTTTTCTAAAGCAGGACAAAAAATTGCCTCAAAATGTGAAAAAATAAGATGTAATAAAAAAATTGAAAATAATTTTAAAGAAAAAATTATCAATTCAGAATTCAAATCGAAAGATATAACTGAAAAATAAGTTCTTGAACCCATACACTTAATATAACTTAATCAATATAAATCTCCTGGAATTGATAAAATTAAAGTTAAAACAATAAAATAAATAAAACAATTTATTGCAACACCAATAACACATATTTTTAATTTGTCAATAAAGAACGACTAAAAACATTCTTATTAATTCCAATCTTTAAATCTGACCAAAAGGAACATCCAAGCAACTATAGACCAGTAGCTTTATTACCTATTTTCTCAAAAATATTTAAAAAAATAATACACAAACAAATATATGATTTTTTACAACAACAAAAGTTTTTTTCAAAATGTCAATACGGTTGCCTACCTAAAAAATCAACCGAACTTGCATTAATTAATTTTACAAATGAAATTACTTAAAATTTGGACCAAAATAAGAAAGTGAGTGGATTATTTATAGATATACAAAAAGCATTTGATACAATTTCACATAAAAATTTAATCCATAAGCTCTCATTAATAGGAATAAAAGAAAAATGTTTGCAATGGTTTTCCAGTTATTTAGAAAATAGAATTCAAATTACAAGAATAAACAACAATACAATAAGTGCAGTATTTTTGTCTGAATTTAAAGGTACAATTATGGCTTTTGCTGATGATATTACAATTATTTATAAATCAACAAAGTGGGAAACAAATAAAACAAATATGCAGAATGATTTAGAACTACTTCAAGATTGGTATACAAAAAATAGTATGTTTATAAACTCAACGAAAACAGAATATATAAATTTTACTTTAAGAAACAATTATAAATTTTCTAATCTCTTAAAGTATCACTTAAATTGTAAAAATAATTAATTAATTAGAACAAAAAATAAAGTTAAATATTTAGGAATAATATTTGATGAGAACCTAAATTTTAAAGAAATTATTAAATATGTAACAAATAAATTAAAATATATTTTGAGTAGCTTTTTCTTTATAAAACATATAATACCAGTATCGTTAAAAAGAACATTCTATTTTGCAATGGTGCAATCGATATTAAGTTACGGAAACAGTATATGGGGTGGAATTTATGAGGAAACTTTATATAATTTAAAAATTATTCAAAAATGAATGAATTATAGAGCAAATCTTTTTGAAAAAAATAAAATTTTAAAATTTTCTGAATTATTCTGCATAAACGTTTGTAAGATTATTAAAAAGAATAGCGAATTGTTATTAAATTATTTTATACCACGAGTAACAAAAACACATAGTCAAAGGATGTTTATGTATTTATCACCAAAAATATTGAACTCAGTTCCAAAAGAAATTCAAATTTTACCGTTTAAAAAATTTTAAATAAAGATAAACGAATTCTTTTTTTCAAACTCCATAGTAGAAGCAGTTTTAAAAAGACAATAAACAAAAAAAGGGAGTGTCTAAAAAATTAATTGACAGTAATTTTAATTGGTTTAAATTAACATTTAAAAAATTTGAAACCTATTATATGATGTTTTCTATTTTTTACTAATTTTAAAAAGCACACAGGATTAATTTCCTTCCTTTTTGAAATGAGAAAATACTATGATTATGTTGAAATATCAAATACACTTGTCTCCACATAAAACTGGTACAGCAGAAGTTAGCAGCCTGTTTAATTTTTAAAATTTTTATAGTACGGCATTGTCTTCCTATAAGTGACAATGTCACAGACTTCTGACAACATCATATTTTGCATGTCAGTGTCATCCAAATTTAAAAGAATGCCGCCGCACCTTTCCGAATTTGATAAAGCTCAAATCCTAGCAAAACTAGACGTTGGTTGGTCTATTCGGCAAGTAGTTGTTCATTATGGGAAAAGCAAGTCTTCGATAATAAACATAAAAAACCGATTTCAAGAGGAGGGAACTATCCACCGAAAGGAGGCACCGGTTTGACGAAAGTTACTAGCCAAGAAGCAATCAATTTTCTGGAAAATCATCCGTTTGCTAAAGCGAAAGAAGTCAAAATTGAATCAAATTTTCTAGGATCCATAACAACATTAGGCAGGAGGATTAAACGTTAGAGGCTAAGGTGTCGCAATGCGGCAAAAAAAATTAAACTAAGTGAGGAAAAGAAGCAGTCTCGATTAATTTTTGCGTTGAATTATTCTCTGAGGGACGAAGAATTTTGGCAGCAGGTGGTTTACCGACCGCCAAGAACCCGATACGAAGAACGATATACAGGGTTCCTAAGCAAATCCTTAGGGAGCCAAGCAGTCGTGTATAAGACGCAGACAAACGGAAAAGCACATTAGGCAGAAAAGGATGGGCATGGGGCGATGTTGTCACTACATCTTACACGTAGTAAATCCATTCCAGGTTGTTGTTTTCTAATGTTTTCCATTTTCATACCTTTAGGACTGGAATAAAAATTGTTTTTGCTCGACTTTAATACCAAACTGATGAAAGATATCGTAAAAAAAAATATTTTTCGACTTTTCATTTTGTAACCATTGTCCTTACGCACTGTTTACAGGCTGGGGACTGAGATACATGCAAATGCCTAACCTAAAGCGTTCATACACGGCCGGAGAAATCGACTGAGATATTTCCGTAGAAACTTTATCAAGCAAATAGGACGGGTTGACGCCTTCGAACGTCCAACCCAGGTTTTGCATTTTGATTCGAAATCAAAAGGAGGAACAGTCAGATGTGGGGCCGTGCACAAATTACGTAACGGTGATTTTACCAATTTTTGACCCCCTCCCTATGTAATGTTTTGTAACGGTTTGGCACGCCACTCCCCTAATATTACGTAACAATTTCAAGACCACTACCCCCCCCCCAAAAAAAAACTTTTCACTTATTTTCAGTCCAAATTTTCTTAGTTTCACACAAATGCAAACGCTGTCGAAAACCCCCCTCCCCCCTACGTAACGTTTTGTAACCCCCCTCCCCCCTATCACCATTACGTAATTTGTGCACTGCCCCTGTAGTTCCAGTGGAGGAGGGCGAGAAAATTGATATTTTTTTCTTAAAAATTATACTCTTTAGACCTACTTCTTTGCGTTCCCGAAATTACGTAATTTTTGAAAAAAAATTGTAAGCGGCGCCATTTTTATTTCGTGCTTTGTTTTTCTAACATTTTTGCGTTCGGCTAATTTAATTGAAAAATTTTTGCCTGCGGCGCCCTTTATCTTCTCACTCGAAACCAAGATCCCCCGTTTTAGGAACACTGATCCCGTCTCTGTTTCTAAATTTTTTCGAATAAAAGTAGAGTATGACCATGGGGGAAATAATTTTTTTCTACGGTATGACGAAAATTTCGAGAAAGTTGAAGAAAAAAATAAAAAAAGTGGCAGAGCTCAAGTTTTTCGTAAAAAAAAACGTTTTTTGTAAAGAAACAAAGCAAAATAAATCTTTTCACCCCTTTTTGGGTGTTAAAAATATTGGCAGCCCCTTATTTTTCGCTTTTACCCTCCCGCTAGTTTTGAAGAATTGGTTCGCTACATGTTTCGAGATCATGTCATAAAACACCTCGAAAATATCAAATGTAGTGTAGGGTCAGCTTTATTTAAAATCAATAATATCGCAATCAAAAAGCTCTGCAGGAAAAACAGCGCCGTTTATTGATTTCTTTGGCTGCTAGTGCTAGCTGCATGGTTTGGCCGTTTCCGGATAGATGTCACTAGTAGAACAGAATGGAAAGAAATTTAATTAAAAGCGAAGATATTTCTTTCTAATGTTAACAACCTCACGAGTTTATCCCTCAGTATCGTAAATAATGGACCCTGCCGCCTCCTTTAAGCAAGAAAAAGCTGTGGTTTGGACCTGAAAACATCTAATTTTTAATTAGATTAGATGTGTGGCCGCCATCTAGCGGAATTTGCAGACATCTTGTCCACGGTTATTATTGCAACTATGATTTATGCTCACAATGAAAGAGTGGCGACAATTTTTTCTCATGAAAGCAGTCCGGAGATAATAACAAACTGGCACCATTGCTCAATATACCTGTTTCTTTTGTGCGCACAGAACTTTCTATGCCATTTCTGTTTGATTTATTGAAATCCTATCCATAAGGAAAATCTTAGGAACCCTGTATTGCTGGAAACGCTATGGCGCCCTATTTAGAATTAATGGACGATTTACAGCTGAAGTTTGTATTCCAACAAGATAACTGTCCAGTTCATACGGCCAGAATTGCGCAGCGATGGTTCCAGGATAATAATATCGAAGTTTTGCCTTGGCCCGCAAAAACCCCTGATGCGAATCCAATAAAGAACGTTTGGAGACTTATCGAAAAGAAGTTTTAATATCATTCCCAGGAATTCAGAACATCTAATGGAACTCATCGTAAGGGCATATAGGAAAGTTATTGCTGAAAATCCAAACTTATTTGAAAATTGAGCAAATTCAATTCCCAGAAGACTTCAAAACATGACGCGCTATTAAAAATAAGTATTTTTTTTATATATTTTTAATTTTGTTATTGTTTTTTTTAATTTTAATTTTTTCATAACTTTCGTCAAACCGGTTTCTTCTTTTCGAGGGGCAATACCTTCTTCCTGAAATCGATTTATTATGATTACTATCGTAAACTTGCTTCTTTCATAATCAGCTAGTCGAATAGACCAATTACTGTGTAGCTTTTGTTTACCTAATAAAACATATTTATTTGCTTTTGTGAAATATGGTTTTTATTTTTAGTGGCCTTATATTTTGAATTAGTAAAAAATAAACAAGCCGTCT